>NNCF01125801.1:0-13255 GCA_002313205.1 Laupala kohalensis | reverse complement strand
CATTTAAGTGTATTGCTCATTCCAGCCGCTGGCAGGCGCTTGCTGTCGAAAACAGGAAACCAGCTTTCTACGTGTGCGTACCCGCAGGGTGAAGTGGTGTGCAGAATTAACACGTGACATTTCTACTGGTTTCTTTTTCTCTCGAAACACTTAACGTTGCTTGCTCAAGGGTGGTTTCATCCGATGATTTTTATTTATTCTTGCTGCTAGAGGTTAAACACAATGGTGTATACATCAATTATTGTATCAAATTTTTATGATAATCAATTTGCAAAATAATAATCAAATTGCAACATAATAATCAAATTGCAAAATTCTGTACATTTGTGTGTAACATCAGTAAGTAAATTTATTTTGATCCTAAAAGTTTTATTTTTTTCTGATAAAAATAAGTTTGGTCTAACAAGAAAAATCCCGGGCAACGGTGGGTAATCAGATAGCCAAGAAGAATTTAAGAACCATATTTTCATTTCTTTTGACCGTCTGATCACCCATAGCATCGCAAAAACGTTATTTTATTCATGCTTCTTTAACCGCGTTTGAGTCACACAGTCAGTGCGGTGTTGCCCTTCCCTGACTCAACGAGGCGTGCACAAATCTAGCTGTCTCATAACTTGCCGTATTGCCAAATTTTCCCGTCATACTCATGAAATGAGTTATTTCCTTTCCGTTTTAATCAAGGTCCTTTCACCAGTCAAATTCAATAATTTTTCCTCCCTGTGAAGCCATCAGTATTCAACCCTCTCCTACACATACAACGGGCAATCCCATAATACTAGTATATGCTGTCTCCTGTGCCGATGTACACATGCATGTATCGTCATCCGTCTTCCCGAATCGTTTCAAAATCGTGTCCAGTTAAGAATTCCATCATCTGCTTCGTCGGTTGAAACCACTTTGTTTTTACAGAAAAACTCCACTTGTAAGCTATGGGTCCGAGTTTTTAAACTGTGCTTCCACAAAATTTGCCACCTGTCCATTAATACTTCCGTCACATTTTGCCACTGTCTGATCATCCTCTCCGTCATTTATTTGCATTTTCCCCAGCCCTTTTAATATGTATCTATATTACAACTTCTGGACATACACGTCAATAGGCATCATAGAACGTAATAGAACATGTAACGCTTCTTTTGAAACTGTCCTATAGCAACCTGACATGTACAATATATTGTCGTTCTACTGCATGCAACCTTTCCTCGAAACTATCAGTACAACTCGCTATCACCAAATTGCACAACCATAAACTACAATTGGCCGCATTGCTCCTAGGTACACTGTTTGCACGTCTTTTTCAAGAAATATACTACAGAAAGCCAACACGCATCATACTACATATTATTTCTGCCCTGATCTTTGTTTCGCCTGACGACGTGAATGTATGCACTGTAAATATCGCCATAAGAAGCGTTATTTTCGATATACCTTGATATTTCTGTGTTCTGTTATATTCTAAGAGAAAGAGAACATCTTATTGAATGCATACCTCAAATTTGAGGCAAATTGGTTCGCTGAAACCCAATGAATTAATTAATGAAGATAAGTATATGTTGTAACGTGTTATTGTTTTCTTTTACGTTCCGATAAAATTATTGTAAGGTTTCTATGTTCTCGTTGCATATTTGAGTTATTATAAAGTACAAGGAGGATTTTCTAACCAACTGGATAAAGTTTTGAATCAAAAGCCTATTTATTTTGAATAGTTGAAAAATTATTCAAATATGAAAGTATATAGTATGACATGTAACGTGATGTTATATCGCTTTTATTAAAGAACCTGCGGAGCAGAGTGGCTGAAACTAGCTAGGACAGGGCAACTGGCATTGCACGTCAATACTGCCATTTTATAGACAGCTAGCAATTGGCAGTGGCTTGCAAAACTACTTTAAATTTTGATTATGGACTGCAGCAATGCCATACAAAAAGCGTACAATGCGTGGTTTCCGAAGCCCCCTTGACATATTACGAGAACCGTACTATAGATTGTAGCAATCTCCGTGGAGGACTTTGAGTACTCGGTCGACGTATAGGGATAATTATTTTTACTAAAAGAGGGTCCCAAAACATACAAAGAGAAACTGCCGGGAGAAACAAGCACCAAATTACAGCTGTATTTAGAGGGTCCTCAGGAGCGCCAGTATGCCACGTTTGGTGACAGAGACTGCAGTATCATGCAGTAACACGTGTCAGGGAAACGTTCGATATTAATAATTTTGCTACAACTTGTGAAAGGTGTGAGACAAAAAGATGAACCAGAGTTGGTTTACTAAATGTGACTAGGTGGCGAATATAAGGAAATAGCCCTCGTGCCAATAGACTTGAGGAACACGTGTTAAAAGTCCAAAATATAGAAAATTACAAGGAAAAGTCATAGGTAGCAACTATAGTATTGGGAGCAGAACTGAATATCATGTAGATGACTAATTATAGTAGTGAAACTTGCCCGGTATTGCTTATGGAAAAGGAGGGACACGAAATATTAGTTAACACGTACTATCAGTTCAGTGGTAACATTCGAGACAGCATAATGTACTTGAAAAAGCTATTTTCCTAAATAAATTATTTGCTTATTTTTTGAATGGAATCAAAATTACGGAACGCGACAAAAATGCATTACCCAATTGTTTTCAAGACGATTCCAGTGAGCCCTCAATCAACTTTTAACGACCCCATCAAGTACCTCACAATAAATGTCAGTGAGTGAGATAAGGGTTTTTACGTCAGTACATGGAATTTTAACTACTCATTGATTACTAATTTTAATTATGACGCTTATTAATTACTAATATTAATATAAAATTACATTTATTGCTATTGTCCTTAAAAGGTAAAGATTCAGCATCACCAAAGTTGGGACAATTTTTTTAAATTAATGGATTTATATGTTCAATAGTTATTAATTACCGAATAATTACATGTAACTGACATGTATTTAATTTGAATATACAAACCTGTTTATTCCACCTCACTGTCAAGTTGTAACAAATACTAAAAGCAACTATATGGTTTAATGCTCATTGATTACACTGTCACACTTATTGCTGTTATTAAAAATATTGTTCTAGATTTACTGCTTAAGTCTTGTTGACTTTCAATTACTTCAAAAAAATTCATGTAACAGAAAAATACAGGCTCCTTAGCTGAGCTGTGAAGGAGTAACTGTAGGTAACCAAATATTATGTAGTAAATTGTATTTGCAATTTTATAAATTACGACAAGCACCGAAAGAACCAAATAAATAGAAATGTTTGTACGACTACAGCTCTTTAATTACTGCAAAAAATATTTGCATTTCTAAATTTTCAAAAAAGAATCATTTGAAATAATTTTTTTCGTGGTATTCTAGTTCATTTTTATTGGGTGCTAGCATCTTGTGTCATGTTTATGTCTACTCTTGTGCGTCAGTCCTTTCTATTGTGCGAATGTTGCATAGTATCTACTTCCTTGAAATACGTTTTCTGTTGTAGATATTTTGGAAACATTTTTACAAAGCCTGCGAATAATATTCGCTGTAAAAGCTTTCATAAGCTAGCAAGATTTAATACTCTAATTTTGGCGTTGAACAAGACTGACTCCAATGAGATTATTTTTTAATAAAGATTTATTAAATTAAAGTTTGGTCAATTTTTCTTGGTCATACCCAAGTATAAAAAATATGAATGGAACGTACATGGTTAAGCATACACAAGAATATCTGGAAACTAAGTAAGTTTTGAAACACTCAAATATGACTATTATGCATTGAAGAGGAGGGCTACAAGGTACAAGGTTAATCACATGTAATTCCTCCGTATGCGTGTTTGCGGGCAGGGGATGTAACATAAAATATCACTATATGGTGCCTAAACCCCTAAGTTGGGTCTTGCTCAGAACCTCTTAGTGGGGACAGAGAAGGTTTAACAAAACAAACATTAAAAAAGCATCATCTTGAAAAAGGACAAGTAATTTTCATCAACAGACTTACTTTGAGAAATATTTACTTACTTTCTTGTAAGGGCAGTCATGATACTTAGCTGAGAATTCTTATCTTCACAAACACCAACATACAACAGTTTATCAAACCTATGGGAAAAATTAAAAATATTTCACAAATTTTATTCAAGTCAATATTTATAATGATAAAGGAAAAATTTTCAAAAATTTTAGAAGTACAATGACAGACCTTCCAGGTCGTAAAAGAGCAGGATCAATCAAATCAGGCCTGTTAGTAGCACCGATAACAAATAACTGTGTAGACTTATGCAGGCCATCGATTTCTGCCAGAAGTTGAGAAACCACCCTGTAAAATACATACATACTATTATTTGAGCAGTACATTTTTGGCACAAAAAGCATGGAGTTGGTTTCCTCCTCAGAATCAAGAGAGAAACTATAATATAATATGAGAAGTACACGAAGTAATATTTCAGTCATTTTAACCAACCAACATGATACTCCAGAGATACGAACTCACGGATTAATTTCGACACATACGTCAAATTTTGCGGCTATCACAATTAAGTTTACATTTCTATAGACATCCTATCGCCATAGTAAAATCGAAGACGGAAAATCTTGATCGAGTGACCTTCTATCTACCAGATTCACAGAATAACTCATGCGTGTGCAACTAAATTCTTATCGCTCCCGGCGATCGTTTCGGGAACGCGCCAATTTTACTGACCGAAATGCTCCATTCTGGCAAGTTGTTGCATCACCCCACATAACACTATTAAAGGAGGACCAAAAGCTGACTCAAGTCGGGTGTTTGCGCACCAGAATCAAGTACAGACTATCCCATTCCGTTTTCATAGGTTCCCATTCCCCACTCCAAAACTAGCGCCCAAAAACACAGTTAATTAAATACCAGTGCCTTACAGCGTAAGAACGATGCCTCCAAGGGTGCGCGAGGAAGCGTAAGAATTATAATGTAGCTCTATTAGGATCAAATAGCGTGTTTCGTACATGCTTCAAATAGACGCTTCGAAAACTCTGATAAACTGGTAATATTTCATGTTGATAAAATGGAAGAGTACGAAAAATAGTGCTGCTCGATGAAATGTGAAGTGAATCGGACCGGAAAAACTATTATAATTAGTCATTTAAATTTGTTACGTATACGCTTCCCGTATGGGTGAGCTGTAAGTACAGAAAATAAGTCCAGAAGTGCGCGCATATGCAGTGTCAAATAGGTGTCATTTGTAATCATTTGAGACCAAAATAAGATATGTAGATGGTTTGCAGGCTTATATATTTCTATATAAAAATGTTGTTTATGTCAATATTGAAGAGCGCGACAATCTGCAAAAGTATATGTTTAAAAACTCGGACTTCAAATTACTCACAAATATACAACCAAAAACTAAGTTCCCTAAGGAGTCTATAATTTCACTGTGAGACTTATAAATTTGTCTAAGTTCGTTCTGGAATTACAAATTTTGCTATCACACACAGAAAAAGTTAAGAGTTGAAATAGCACTTACAAAATTTTTGGATGGTATGATATTTGGGACTAGGGAAAATTTCTTCAAGATTGGACTTGTAAAAATGTATGAATAAGATACAATTATTCAGAAGTTAAAAAATTACTGCGAGTGAGGACTTATAACGTGTGTGTATATATATATATNTGTGTGTGTGTGTGTGTGTGTGTGTGTGCGTGTGTGTGGAAAATTTCGTCGAGTTATTGATTAATAAAATTTGATCCGTAACTCTTTTAAATGATACTTTGGAGACATATGGGACATAGAAAACTTTCATTTTCATCAAAGAATGGAATTTATATTGATTTTTGGCGAGATTGACCACAGAAATATAATCAGAGACAAGAGATATAGAACACAGAATATAATCAGGAGTTTGAAACGAGAATTTGATTAGCTGACATCAAAGAAGATGACAAGGAAACAAAATATAATTTTGTAACACCCATAACATAGGAATGGAAAGAAGTGTGGAAAACGAACACACGACAATATTACTTAGGACACAAACAGGGTGTGCGTGTCAATAATGTTATACGTTATTAAGCATCACAGAAGTTCAAACCAGAGCTGTGACATAAGGACACATGTGTAAAAGAAACGAACGTCTGTACAAAATCGAAGTCTTGGGAACGGCTGGGGGATTTACGGTTGCACAAAAAGGAGGGTATTTAAAGGGGGAAATTAATTGTCCACGAAATTTGCAAGAAAAATTGAAATCAATTTTGCACGTTGGACACAGACGGGTTTGAAGAAGAAATGATGGAAAGAGAGAAGTTGGATTATGCGAGGCAGCGAAGTAGGAGGGTGATGTTAAAGCAGAAAGGCTCTACCAGAAGCAAAGAATGCAGAAAAGGGTTTAAAAAGAGAAAAAAGAAAAGCTAGACTTATGTTCGCGCTGTGCAGAAAGCGTACAGAATAAGCAAGCAATGATTATAAAACAAGCGTAACAGAAATTTATAGAAGCAGTAATGAGGCCAAAAACGAAGAATTGGAATCGCTTTGCGTAAAAAGTACAGAGTTGAGTTGGTGGATCCAATATTAAAAAGCAGTTGGGAAAGAAAAGAAAATTAGTGGTGCAAAACCATAGCACAAACTTTCTCATGTTTCTCCGTCTGCAGTATAGCGAGAAAAAATTACATAGTGAAAGGGTCATTTCTGGCATGAGTCTCCATATTTTTGTAATCTTCCAGCTCTCTATTCGAATCTTTCATTAAAGAAATCCCTTAACTGCTATTGATATGATAGCCATATCCAATTTACCTTTCAGTCGTTTGGATTTTGAAGGAGATTGGCTAAGTAGCTTTTGAAATATATTTCAAATGAAATAAAAATTATTGAGATAATATCCACGCAGGCTCAAAGCAAACAATTTTCTTATTAAATTTTTAGTCAAAAAGAAATTTCATGGCAATTTAGAATTTTAATTACTGTAGAGTGAAAATTAATCGATGTTGAAGAAATGAGTCTGATTTGCATTATTTTCGCTATATTCAGTACCGATTATTATAAATCTGGTTAAATTCTTCCAGTGAATTTAAAATAATTTATCGAATTAAAGTTTTCTAATGACGTTACAAACAGTATCATAACAATAAATTATTGAAATTGCTACATGCACGGAAAAAATCCTAAGATGGGGCAGCTAATATATTGGCTGCCAGCCGGACAGACGACACATGCCAGCACAGCTAACATCCGTCTGCTATATCTTAAATTTTCTTTCCTCTGTACCATAGCTTACAGCATTAGCTGTCGCAGCTTAAGTAGATGATCTTAAAGATAAGAAGGGGGCATGTAACATTAACTTGTGGTAGAGGACGTTACCAACCCGTTAAAATGTAAAGTTGATTCGGTGTCAGAAACAACAGGCGCATACCACATTGTTCTTTAGGGCGTTCCTTTTTCAACGTACGTATCAGACATCCAAAAGCGCCAGTGATACTTTTCTTCTCAAGGCGAAAAAGCTACCACTGGACTACTGCAGCCCAGTAACACAATAATTTTTATCGTCTTGTGTTGCGCTGTCTTAGATTTGGCGCCATAGTAGAGGTACAATGAATAGTAAATATGAAAAATAGTAACGTTCCTTTATTTTGAGTTTCCTTGAAATTTATTTTAATTAGATTAATATTGTCCAAAAAACATTATTTAAAATAATAATTAGGTATTAGGCAACATTAACTTACAAAAATTCAAAATATGAGGGTAGACGCTCGACGAAACAACATAGTAAATGTTTGTAGTCTCGACTTAAAATTTCGGGCGATGCGACATCGGGATGGTTTAGTTTAGTAGTAATAATAATGAATCATTTGGTTCAATGAAACAACCATTAATAGTTGCAAAAGCCATGGTCGATTTGACTCCGTAAAACAATTGTGCAGGCTGTACCACCTCAGTCATAAGTCAACGAACCGAACGCATAAAAAGCAGCGCAGCCGAGTGTCATTTAGCGGCAACTACGAACGAGATCGGGGAGGAACAAACTTCTTGTAGCTATGCCAGATTTTTGAGCCGAGTTGAGCAGTTGTACGCAAAACCCATGAGCTATAGCTGTTGATGTATCTTTCTTCCTCCCAGACAAAACAGCGATATCTTCCGCAGCGATAGAACGTTGGTCTCGATCAGACAAAAGCTCTTTTAGGGCAGCTACAGCGTAAGCTGTGGTAGCTAACAGAGCAGTCAAGCAGGCAGCCAACGCATGAGCTGTCACACCTAACTCTAACTTTAGACTGAGCTATCCAATTAATTTTTTCCCGTATGTGACAAAAGAATGGATTTCATAAATCAAATCATCAAAGACATCAAAAATCATATTGCATTCTAGATATTACCTTAAAACACAAATTTGTGTGAACATCTAAAACCATCTGGTCACGTATCAATGGGATATATTATGGGATTGCGATATCTATGGGTCTGAATATCAAGATACCTGAAGGAAATAGTAGGAAAGAAAATTATAAGTTTAATAGATAAAACAAAATTGATTGACAAGGATAGTTACATTAAATTTGCAATTATGTATTACAAATAGACAATAAGACACATTTTCGCAGGTACAAGATGACGGCTTAAATCGAAAAAGATGGGTTCCAGTACATGAAGAAAACGGTGCAGACAGAACCATACAGAACAAATTATTGTCTCGTAAAAAGGGTTGTCATAATTGACAATGACCAAAATAAATGAAAAAACTTTGATATAAACTTCTAAGCAGCTATACAATTTTTTAAGTCCGTTTTCTATGCATTTCTTTTGCATTCTAAAACATTAGGGCTCTTATAATAAAATGTTTTACTAATAAAAGTATTTAATAATGATATTTAAGGCTTCTTATTGTTATATCATCATGAGATATAGAGTAAAATGAAAATTATCTNAATTGCTGGATGGTGTAATGGTTAACACCCACCACATTCCAGTTGTCCTAGCTGGCGCGTTCTATCAACTATTTCAGATGGTTTCGAGTTAATTAGTGAGGACACACACTTGGGTTCCTTGTCAAAGGAAAACGCAGGATCAAATTATAATTGGCTTAATTATTTATTCGACAATAAATACACAATAATTATAAACTACAATGTGCACACTCCCCCAAAATCACAAATATCCTACATAATACAATGAAAATTTTACACTCTTTGCATTAGCTCCTGGTAATTAATAGTACCAGTCATTTACATTTAACATTAGATGAATTTAGAGACGACCCAAAATTACTGCACATCATCTTAGTCCATTAACATGAAATTAATAACGTTTTGCGCAAGGGTGATAATAGTTCTTGATTGTCGCACAATCTTCTTGCAGCTACTAAGCTCAAAACACTGGACGCAGCCAGATCGTGATTACCTCGATTGATGGAGTCAGTCAAAAGTTGTAGTAGGAGGTCGGAGTACCTTTCGTAGCGTCAACTCGTTAATAGAGCCCTTCCTCGTCACCGCTGTCAGTTCATTCATAGCTGGAGACCAGGACCCCCCTGCGGTCATCGCTTCTGCATTGTTCTCGTTCCTTCCCGGAAATACAGCGCCTCACCAACGTAACGATTTCTTGCAACAAAAGATCATTGATGTGTCGCTTCACCGACTGAATAGAGTCATTAAGATCGAATGTTCCTTATTAACTTTAGAACTGGTTAGCGATAGTGTCGATCGACGAAAACCGATCAGTCTTAGTACCACAACTCATTAGCGAACTAATGAAAGATAGTTGATTTTCAATTCGACCTCGGAGGGAACTTCCTAAGCTGAAGTTTTGATAACGTTACGATAAATTCGAGAATTAGAAGTTGCAACCCAAGAAGAACTTGTAAAAATCTTTAGGAAATACTCGGCCGAAAAATATGAGTAACATCTCAGAATGATAGTAAAGTAGTAATGCTGAAAAATATCTGAAGTCCTTCCTTGGAGCGTCTCTTTTTGTCATATCGACAATCCCCTACTCTAACACCCCGAAACTTGCAGTCACGCTCCTCCTAAAAAATCATGTGATTTTCTAGTCGAATAGAATTAATTCTCTACTCCACGTGGAGTCTTTACGATTAGTATTTTTTGTGACGTGTCTTGCTCGCTAAACAATCACCCAGCTAACTTTCCGTATTTTTCCTAACCTTCAAGATTCCGTTCTCCCTAAACAAAATCCCCTCGATGACCTAAACTCGACACCCTCTTCGTCCATTATCGCCACAACATTTAATTCTGACAGTTAAAGAATTTCGAATGTCAAACCCATTTCTCCAGCACTTCCTTGTCTCCAGTCTGACGACGCGTCTACGCAGTCGTTCGCATCTGGCTTTCGTCATTCACTCCTATTGATACGTCTAAGAGCTGGTGACTCGTTTCCTCACTCTCTTGTTCTCGGGGTCAGTCACACTTCGCCGCCCATCAACTCATAAAAAGCTCTTAAGCTCTTAATTTACTTTTGATCCTCTCAAATCAGTGTAAAGTAAATGTCAATAGCTGGTGCAATTAGCTACCAGGAACTGAAGCATAGAGAGAAAAAGGGATTTAGAGTACAGCCGAAGGTCGGAGCGTCTTCCTGGTTCGGATAGGTCGCAAATCTGCCAAGTGGAGTGGGTGAGCGTCTTACGCATTTACTTCTGCGAGGAGCAAAATAACAAGTGGCATCGTTGAAATTTAAACTAAAAAAGAACGGAAAATTTCTAAATATTTTTGGAAGAAAATGTCAGTTATCGGTGACTGTGTGGGTACGTGTGCGCAGTTGCAGTGAGAACACGGAAAGTTACTAGAAAGGGGGGACCGAGGTGTTTTGTAAGCAGACGAACAAAGAAGGGTCACGAGCTAAGAAGACAATGAGGTGGGAGCGCGCGAGGTCCCTAGTTGTTAGAAATGTCAATGCGAATGGGTGACGAAAAACAGCAGACATGCGACTGCGTGGAAAGCGACGTACAGTTGGGAATAAAAGTGTCGAAGAGATGTGTCTGACACCCCAAATATTCGAAATCTGTCAAAACTAAATGTCACGTCCTTAATAAATTGAAAAGTAGTATCTGGTTAAAATATCTGAAGAGATGTTTGGAAAAAGTCGAAGCTTTAAAAGTTAGAAAAATTCCCAAAAGCTAGCCTGATTGGCCCGGAAACCACACACGCCACGACGAAAATCACCAATTATAGCGACTCCACTGGAGTAGAAATGAAGCTCTATTGGGTCAAAAAAGTCACATGATTTTTGGAGGAGCACGTTGGCATGTTTCTGGGTGATAGAGTGGGGACTTGTCTACAAATTGACGAGCGGAGACGCTCCAGAGGCATTCGAAATTATTATTCGACAGCATTCTAGATTCTACATTATGAGATTCTACATAACATAATTAGACAATTGACTTCGACTTAGAGATTTTTCTACAAGTGGTATTTTGACCATAAGCTTCAACTTCACGAACAAATCATAATGTTAGCTTAGTTTCATCTTAGGAATTTTAATTCCAAGCACGAGTTGGAATCAACAATTCGTCTACTAATTAGTTCCGATACTTTAACTTTGCTAGCAGAGTTCGTTAAGCAGTACGGAATCTTTATGAACTATTCAATCGTGAAGACTCGGTACTTTCGGTGAAGGCACTATTGAACGGTTACTACGCTGAATAATTACGGAGTCAGTGGTCTGCTGACTTCTTGGATGGAGCGAGGGGACGGAGTCGAAGCGACTGGAAATAGCAAGTCTAATGTCTCTGGAAGTAAATCAGCTGACACGGTGGGAAGAAAGGTCGTCATGAATGGTTTGGTACTATGAGAGGAGTACCGACCTATTACCATAACCTTTTGAGTGAAAGTCCATTATCCTCAAGGTAATAACAAGCTGGCTACGCACAGTATTTATGTCGTGTGGCAGCAAGAAGAACCTGTGCTACGGACATGAACTTTACCGCCCAAACCCAGATCTTTATTAGTCACATGTTTTTGCTTAATTAAGGGCGAAGATAAACATTTACTTTTAATCCTCTCAAATCAGTGTAAAGTAAATGTCAATAGCTGGTGCAATTAGCTACCAGGAACTGAAGCATACAGAGAAAAATTGTATTTTGTGATGTGGTATACTGTGATTTTTGGGGCAGTGTGCATGAGGCATTAGTTTATAAGCATGTAAACTTATAGAAATAAATAATTAAACCAATTATATTCCAATTGGCGTTTTCCTCTAGCCTGTCTTCACATAATGGGCCCAAACCAGCCTATAAATTTAGGTATTGGTACTGGGAGAATGAGTGAGAAAGAGCAAGTGAAATAAGGTAAGCAATACACACTACACCATTAGTTACGTTACAATTGTATTAACGATTATATATATATATATATATATATATATATATATATATATATATATATATATATATATATATATATATATATATATAATGTCGGGGGTAAGTGGTAGCAGAGGTCGAAGATAGGAAAGGAAACAAAAGAGTGATTCATTCGAAACATTTATTGGAAGTAATAAGTACAATTGATGTACGACATGAATAGTTCTAATGTTACAATAGATGCTCGAAGTTTGCATCATCAGACACCACGCATGCCTGGCACCAACAGAGTCGAACACGCTATATTACACCGGGAGTTTCTTTGATTGTAGCTGCAGCGCAGACGATTCTCCCGAACAGATCTATTTCATGTTCCACAGAATTAGATTTCCAAACTCCCCACAAAGATATCAATGCTTGATAAATCCGGTGAGTGCGGTGGTCTGGGAATCGATCTTCCACATCCAATCCATCGATGCGGTAATGATCTGTTCAACTCCCTTCGAACAGAGTCCAAAATCTCATCATGTTGGAAATACATGCTGCGCCTCAAATTTGCTGAAAGTCTTCCATGCTAGTGCTTGGATTAGACTCCACGGCACCTATCACAAGTTCTTCTTTAACGACCGAACGCGTCGATCGTGGTGTGCCCTCACTAGCCCAGCAACTTCTTAATGCCCCGTACTCGCACAAATTTTGATGCAGACTTGCAAATAAACTGAGGTGCAGTTGATGTCTGTCTGGGAAGCGTTCTCGATAAATGCGTCCAGCGGAACGTCCATTGCACTCAGTTATTCCATACATTAAGTGAATGTTTGTAAACTCTAGCGCGATATCTGTTCCACAGACAAAAAACTATACAGACTTAATTTGTACTAAATTTAATGCACATTAATTTTGCATATACTTTTCTCCAGAAGCAAATACTTTTCGAGTTGTGGCAAAGCGGAACGGAGGAAAGTTGTCGATCAAGAAAATAATTAAACACAAGAATCAAGCAACACGAGCGCAACTAGGGCAAGCT
>NNCF01125800.1:527315-559897 GCA_002313205.1 Laupala kohalensis | reverse complement strand
CCAACAAAACTATTGTGCTAATCATGCATTCATAGATGGTTCAATTTAATTTTCTTCCATTGCAGTAACATCTGCAAAAAACAACAACAAATGTTTCATGAAAACGTTATTTCTTTCTCTATACTAAATAAAACATGCTATGAAAATTAGATTTACATTTAAAATTTTTAAGACTGTCTTCGTGACTCACCCCGGTCCCCCATTATTTTTATACGTATTCTCATCGAAAGTGCAAATTAGAGATGATAATCAAATTTTAAGATTTTCATTAATATAATTTCTATGAGTTCTGTTCGGCTTGAATTAGTCTGTGACTTTTGTATACTCTTTAAACAACTTAGCATTTTTGTAAATAACCAGGAAAATATTTCATAATTTTGTTTTTTATTAGTTATTTATTTATTTTAACAATATGTTAAATATTATTAATTTGTGTATTGCGATTTAATATACATTCCCTTTTGATCTTTACAGATGAATACAATTCAGATTTGGAAATTGCATCACTGATGTATTACTACGGACCCATGGCCGTGCTGGTGATTATTAATAGCATTTGCCTCGTGCTAACTCTTCTCAGAATAAGATCCCTAAGCAAGGACTCTGCATTTTTGCAGAATGCCAGTGCTGGAGGGACAAACAAGAAAGCTGCATCACAAATTCTTGCCAAGTATGATACTAGTTTAACTTTATCAATAGATTCAATTAAATGTTTGTTATACGTAACATTTGCGCACCATTTGCAATACAGCAACTAAATATTCAAAGATTTAGTTACGCAAAACAAAATTCCTTTACTCCTAGTATACGGAGCATTCCATTTCAAATCTGACCCGGGTTTTTTTTATTTTATCTTTTTGATTATATTAATATTTAAAGAAAGGAGTTACGTAAATATTATTTAAAATAATTATAAATATACCTTTCATTTAAAATTATAAACTCAGAAAGATCAAACCAGGAATAACAGAGATTATTAATATCGGTGTAAGGTATTCTCCATAGTCAGTGAAAGATCTTAACCGTGCTCAAGGGAAGGGCTAAGCGGAGTGCATTAACAACTAACAATATTAAATAGTAACCAAATTCATTAATAGTGTAAAGTGGCAGTGTTTAAAGGAGTTCAGGTCGATATATCCGCCACTGTCTCTAAGATTTGGTAGTAATAAGAAATTTTATCTTATTTAAGTCTCACAAAATGTTTCATTACGTTTCATTTAGTGTCGTAACATTTTCTGAGCTGTATAGTTACATTACAATCAGGGTATGTTTTTTTCGAAATTGAGCGGTCAAGCAAATTCATTTCGCTCGATATCAACCAACTTTAGTTTAATATCTATTAGCATAACCGTAAAAAACATATTGTATTAGAAATGACATTGAAGAAGTGATATGTAAAATAAAAACCGCACGGAAAAGATTATTTTTCTTAAGTTTATTTACTTAAAAATATTTTTTTTAGAGACTGTTAGAATTATTTGAAAGAGTATCAATATATCTACAGAATTCACTGCGGAAAAATATTAATACATTAAATTTTTATTTATGTTTGTAATTAATTGAGAATTAATAAAAAATTATGGTTTAAGAAACCAAAGAACATTATATTTTCAAATGTCTTTACACAAAATGTTTATATATACTCATGCGTTCAATATTAGTTAATGATTCCTCATAAAATTTGACATAAATAACTGTTTTGAAGGGTATGTTTTGTAACGTTTCCCCGACAATTTTTAGAGTAATAAATGTAAGTTAGGTAAAGTATATAGAGTTATCAAAATATATTTATTTACTCAATTAACTAGGTGAATCTAAAATGTCTGATACTTATAAACTTTCGTCAGCAATCATGAATCAAACTTTCATAACATCGATTGTTATTTCTCAAATACGTAAGCTAAAGAAAGTTATTTTTACAAAATTATATTACTTCTTCTGTTGGCTCTAGAGTCCCAAATGGAACTTCGCCTCCTTAACAAGCGTCCTCAATTTTTCCCTGTCTTTTGACGCCAACTTCCAGTTCTTAATCATTGCTTTCTACAAATCTTCCTCCACACAATCCTACCATCAACTTCTTGGTCTTCCTCCTTCCCTCACTCCATCCAGTTGGCCATTTACCATCTTCTTTACAGTTCTGCTTTCATCCATCCTATTGACATGACCTAGCCATTTCAATCTATGTATGAGACAACGTCAGTATCTTGACACAACTGCGCTATTTCGTTATTATACCCTACTCTCCACTCACCATTCTCCTTAACCCCTCCATAGATTCTCCTCAGGATTTTCCTTTCAAAGATATTCAATCTTTCACATACCCCATTTGCTAATATCCAAGACTCGTATCCAAGCTCCGTACACAACCGTAAGACTAATATCCAAGCACCGTACACAATCACCGGTCTAATTAGTGTTTCATATATCTTAATTTTGGTTTGACTCGGCACGAAATGATTTTTAATTAATTGAATTAGAGCAAAATTTCCTTCATTAGCATTTGTTCTTCTTCTATCTATCTCTATATTTATTTCATTTCTCGCTGTAAGCAAAGTTCCCAGTTAAATAAATTCTTGTACACTACTGATAACAAAAAAGGGTCCATTTATTTTTCTAAGTCCCAGCTTTAAGAAAAAAAATAATATTTGGAACAGTTTTTGAATATTTTTCAAAAGTATACTTGAACCTTCAAATGAAGTAGTCTTTGCGTTCAAGTAAAGTGAAAGTTTAAATCACCTGCGCAAATTCTCTCTCTTTCTACGTATTCCTGGTTGAAATTATTTTTTTCATCTACGACTATAAGAAGAAAGGTTAGAAGTACCTTATCTGATCAGACGGCCTCGTGTTTCTCAGTAGAGGGAGAATTTGAGTTTATGGAGCGTACTAAAATTGGACGATGCGACTGCTATTTTATTGCTACGAAAACTGTTAGTTTAAATTAATAGAGCATAGAACTTTTTCTTTAGTAAACGTTGTTCCCCAAATGTATAATGTTGTAATTCTAGATGCTATAAGAATAAATATTGATTGAAAATATGGTTTGGATATATATTAGACCCGTTTCCTACTCAATATTTTTATTAAAATAAAGTTTTAATACTTGGGGTATAATTACGAACACGTGAATTTCTTTTAGTATCATTGTTTTCTTTAAATATAAATTATTTGTTTTTAAATTTAATATAAAGTTTTTTTGCACATACTTATTGAAATTTTGAAGAACTTTTCTAAATTCATCGTAAAATGTATCATTGAACACTTTCATTGACACATGAGAAAACTAAAATATCGAAACTTTAAGAGAACATGAGTAGAAATTATTTTATAGAAACTTTGTCGTCTCGTCGGCATTTGAACTTTGCCCTGCCATGTTGTCATGCATGTTGTAATGCTACTTTGCCAAATTGACAATTGCTTAGCGTATGTTTCAAGATTTTCCTAAGCAACGTGAGAGCATGAATTTAGGTTTCGTTCATTACAAACAGAAATTACGAGCCGAATTGTGGTATAAACCATTTTCAAAAATCAGTTCACAAGTGTCACTAGGATTCGAAGCCACCTTGTGGTGACAGAACAATCCTAACAGTGCTTTAGTGTTCTCAGCCAATTACACTTTTGCTTGAGGAGGTACATGTCTGTTGAAATATTCGAACAAATAAATAGCCACTCAAGTCTGCGTGTTTTAGTCGGTTTGACAATTAATGACATTATTTTTTTCTTGAATTGCCTGTTGAAATACTATTTCCTCTCTCCAAATAGACGTAGGCGGACGTAAAATCGAGAAATAGATGGTGTGTCGTAATATTTATTTCCCAACATTTGTCCAATGTCTGTCTCATGATTCATATTTGGCCTAATGTTGATCTATCCGACCGAAATCCACACTGATAGTCTCCAATCGACACATCTACGTATGGTTGGAGTCCGTAACACACTATTATGACATCCTGGCGCTTTACCACTATTCAAGCTATCTATAGCTACTTTTAATTTCTTGTACCGATGGTGGAGCTACGTCTGATTCCGTTGTTTGGTGTTCCCCGTGTTTCTTATATCCCCTCTTCCATCCTCTTTGTACTGAAAATGATTTGAGTAGTACTCTGCTCATCTACATGAAATTTGTTCCATTATGCTCTCTAATGATGGACTGGTGTAGATTTGAATCTATTATTGACTTTTTTAACTTTCCTGTACCATTCTCTAGCTTTTCCGCAATTGTACTTTTCCGTTATATCTTCCATCTTACTATCCCACATTTGTCTCTTTTTATTCCTATACAACTTGTTACACTCCTTTCTTTTTCCTTTATATGTTTGTTCGTTTTGTCTTGTCAATCTTCTCCTGTACTTTTCACACGTCATATTCCTTTCATGGACAGCATTTCTACATTCTTCATCATACCACTCATTTCTTTATGGTCTTCCTTCCTTCCCTAGGACCTACCTCGATATCTCTACTATGCTTCTCCTTATATTACTCCACATCTTTTCTACATTTGAATCATTCTCATCATTGATTTTCAGGAGTCCGTCTTCTAACTCTTTACAATAATTCTCTATCTATTCCCAATTTTCTAATTTTTTAACATCCGATTTCCCCATTTCACTATTCTTTAGTTTTGGTGTCTTACTAATTTTAAAATTAACTTTGGCCCTTACTACAAAATGGTCCGTTTCTATTTTTGCTCCCCTCATACTTCTTACAATGCCTCCTGTCTACCACTACATGATCTATCTAACTCAAATATCGACTGTCAGGTGATCTCCAAGTCCCCTTGTGACATCTTTTGTGTTGATACGATGTATCTGAGACCGCAAGGTTTTTACCATACGCTAGATCCACTAACCTTCTTCCGTTATTGTTAGAGTTATCGAGTATGGTATATAGTCCACATACTGGTAGTACAAAACTTTCCTTGCCCACTTGGGCATTGAAATCCCCCAATATGACTCTCATATCATATAATGGTAAAGTGTCGATGACTCACTCTAGTTCAGCGTAGAAAATCTCCTTTACATCATCCTCTTTCTCCTCTGTAGAAGCATGTACAGATACAATTGTAAAATTATAAAACTTCACCTTATGCCTTATGAGAAAATTCCTTTCGTTTATTAGCCTATAGTCTATTAAAATGTGTTGTACCTTACCACTTATATAGGACCCTGTGCCAAATTCATGTTTTCCTTCTTCTTTCCCACTGAATGCAATTGTGTATTTGCAATTAGATTCCAACCCCTTCCCGATCCATCTAATCTCTTGCAGTGCACATATATCCATTTTAAACTCTGTCATTTGCTTTTCTAGTTCCTTTACCGCTCCCGTTCTGTATAATGTTTTAACGTTCCAAGTTCCAATGTTCATTACCTTATTCAATTGCATATTTCCGTCATACTTGGGATTCCAATTCCGAGGTTTCTGAGTTTTCCTAACCTTAACCTTTTTTACAGAGATAGGGTGTCAACCTAGACCTAACCCCCTGAAATCAAGAGGACCAATGATTTTTGATCGAGGTTTACTCCCTTAGACGGCGCTGGTTCCACTACACCTACAGCGGCCTCCCTCCTCCTTGGTTTTCTGTCAGGGTTCCTTCCCTTAGCCTATGGCTCCCGTTTTAAGGCGCCGGAGACTTGCCTTTCGCCTATTCTCGTTAGCCACAACGCAAGTTGACCTAGGTAACCGACTCGCATCTGTTGCCATCTTCGGAGAGATGGCGCAGAGTCGAGAAGACACCCACTGCCACCAGCATCTCAGAATCTTAAGCTAAGATTTGGATAGCCACACTCTGTTTTGCCCAGGGGTCCCAACAAGAAGGTGAGAATAAGACTTGACTGACAGAGCCCTATATAACGGGACAGCATGCAGGCACTTAACGGTATACACTTATACGAATTGTGTATCCCACCTGCGCTATATAAGCCCAATGACCCCCAAAATTATATTAAGTGCAAGAAAACGTTCAAAATTCGTCTTGAATTAGGTGTGAACTGTCAAGTAGTGTGGACAGGAATACTTGTTAACTTCCATTAAAAGCATTCCATTATGGAATATTACAAAAACAAGAGTAAAGTGAAATGCTCATTAATATCCACGTTTGATGGATCAATGGGAACAAGTCATTCCGCAAAGGAGTAAACCTGAATTACCATATATATACTTACTAAAACGTAAAAGATACCATTAAAATCATATTGTATACGTCTACTAAAATTTCTGTGCCCCACGTCATGACATATCTGGGATTCAGTACAATTTTAGATATCTGACAACGGTACAATCTCTGGAAAAAAATGTAAATCATATAGAAAATTTAATTTAAGATTGCAGGGAACGCGATATAATAATTAATTTTACAATAGTTTTTTTCTTGTGCATTAACTGCTCTTTAAATTTGTTGTAATTTAATCGAAATAATAATCAAATTTTGAAATAAAAGAGCTTTTATTATTTTTTAATGGAAATTAAATTCACAGGTTTTGTTAATTTTGAGATTATTGATTTCTCTGACTGATTGTTAAAAGAGTGGTATTTATAGAAGTGAAGCTTAAGAAAGAGGTTTGTACGGGTTTTCTTTGAACACGTTAAAAATTGTTCAACACGTGACTCTTGTTTTCAAGATTTATAACTGAACTAAAAATGTTGCTAAGCACGTGATTTACAATTTCCATAGTAAATCCCACTTAAAACAGCTCAAAAATATTTTGAGTACCTAATTACAATTTCAGGGTTATATTTTCTTTAAGGATATTCGATCCATTGGCTTTATTTTACAAAACCTGGGAACTTCAAATGTTTTAACACGGAAAAACCAATATTACGTACGAGTGATAAATGAGATATAAAACGTTATTTAACCTAAAATACTCACTACTCTCACATCTTACTAAACCCTGATATGCATTGTCTTTTAATAAGTTATTATTTAAATATTTTAGAACTTTAAACCCACTTATAGGTGTGGCTCGATTCTTATCAGATTTTCAAAAATTTCCAACACTAGATCTATATTCACAAAAATTAAACATATTACTTTTCTTTTTGTGGTTAGATTTACAAGATTTATTTCTTTCATTTTCAGCACTCTTCTCTACGTTAAACTTCTCTTCACCGGTGTAATGGAACTGATCGTAGAAGCGGTTATTTGGGCTACACGAAAGAGACGCTTCGAGATACCTGATTTAATCTCGATTTACGCACTAGAAGTGGCATTCATCTACCGTTTAAGTGCTGTTATACTAGACTTGATTCGCGCTTGCGCTGTGTGTTGGTTGAGTGTGGGACGAATACATCGCGGATGGATACAGACACTGAGAAGAGGAGGACTTTGTTTAAGGAAGAGTAATCTTAAACCAAGAATACCCGATGCACATGGAAGTTGGTCTCGGGAAAATTCAAGTACTCGTGTGACTGACGTGCCAGGAATCAGTTTACAATTAAAAGACAAAGTTATGGGAGTTTCGTTCGAAGATGTTTCAAAGTAATGCAGATAATTAGTGCTACTCTACTTCCTTATAAATGTTCCCGAAATCACTCTTCCGTATTTAAATACCTTATTTCATCAATTACCAATGAGACAGGACTTTGCTACAAAAGAGAATTTTAAAAAATACCCTAACCTGCACTTAAAAAATATAACATTTCAATCTAAATAGGAAAATATATTCTATAGTTCTGTATTAGTTTACATGTTCGATGTTAAGTGTAGGTGTCGCCGCATTCCACGTCAGACGCCGAGAGAATAACGGAGGAACGAATTTCTTTCCTCATAGAGTGTAGAGTTATCTTCATACCAACGATTCGTTATTTATAGTAAAATTTCTTCTCTTCAAAAAGAAAGTGTTAGTAACTAGCCACATGCCTTCTGAAACATAGTCTCAATTTAAAATTGTTTTCCGAACTAATGTTATCGCGTGTTTTGATCATGTATTTTAATATAAATGGTGCAAATATCGAGAAACAATGTAACAATATAACGTAAGAATAGCACATTTACGTAGAAAAATCGTGACGATGCTCAAATAGTTTGAGAAATATGGCAAAAATAATACATACCGTTAGCGCGGAAGACTATAACTTCCATCCCTCAATGCAGTTTATTAAAATAGGTAAAAAAGGGAAAAAACTTGTTTTTAGATATTAAGATTAACTGTTTCGAAAAGAATCATTTTAAAATAAAAAATTCATAAAATTCATCCCTAGTTGTGCAATACAACATGAAAGTAACAACCTTTCAAAATTCCATGTTAGTTGTACTGATCAACGTGTAAGTTTATGAGTGAGTCGGTCAATGGAAAACATTGAGTTTTAGGATGTGTTTCATGGCGGGGCAGGTAGGAAAAGGAGTTCTTTTCTCATTTTACGTTAAATATGCTCCATCCTCTACCTGCTCAATTACGCTGGTGTAAACAGATGGTTACTGGAAAGTAGACACATTCCCACATTTCTGTCCTTAGAGAAGGGCGTCAAGAGACCACGAATTGTTCTATTGAAACCATTATGATCTTCACAACAATGAAAACTAGGAGTTAATATATTACTTGACTTGTAAAATTTACCAACGTGTTTATAATTTTTATACATTTCTAGTATATTAACTGAATAAATACACCATTAATAACAAAAAAATATTTCAAAACAACTTTATCGGTATATTTTTATAGGATATTTCCGAACGATAAATTATTATTTAATAAAAGGTATGTTATTTAGATTTGTAAATATTGGGAACGGTAAAGCTAAAAAAAATCTATTATTGACCACAAATCAATGTTAAAAATGCACATATACGAAACTTGGAAAAGATTTTTACACTTACTTGAGGTGAAAATTACAAAATTTGATTACCTATTTTTGCTTAGAAAACTAAAATTATAGTACTTGCAGTGCGGTCTTATCTATTGTACAGAACGGATAGAGATGCAGGGATTATAATTATCTCTTCATTTCCAAAAGATTGTTTTACCAATACAATAATGATAATATTATCAAACGGCCATAATGCTTAAAATTTCTTCAATATTTCTGTGGTTTTTGTAAAATTCGATAGTTATGTCTACATTTATACCATAAAGATTGGCAGATTTCAAAATGGAAAACTTTTCTATATTTCTGACACAGATTTGAGATTGAAATATATTTTATTAGTAAAATTATTGCCGTTAATGTTCGTTTCGCCAGTCTTTGTTTATTTTATGTATTAAACTTTGACAAAGTTACGGCAAGTTCAGAAAAGAGAAAGAAAAGGTTGTTTCATCCACAAGAGTGATAATTAAAACCTAGAAGGTCCTGTAGTCAAAATTTAAGAAAAGAGTTATTGTTTCGATCACTTGTTCCAGTATAACTTATATTACAGTTTGGTTGAAGGTGAGCATAATGGAACCTTAATCGTTTACTTTTCAGTCGACTGATAACAGCGGGAAAGCGGAACTTCGAAGAAACTAATTTGCAAAGAATTCGGAATTTTGAAGAGATAGACCTTTGACAAATAGCACACGAGTTCCTTACATTGTAGTGTTCACAAAAGAAAGAAAAACAGTCTCAGAGGAAGTGAGCCTATCGTTATTCTGCTCTTTGAGATAAATTTTCAACTGTTCCGAGCTGTAGTGTATGTACAAATATATCGACATCCCTTAATAGAAATTCTCAAAACTCCGCGATATAAAATGAACTATTTATTTTACATGTCAGAGATAGTTGTAATTTTTTTTTTTAATCACAAGTTTCTTGTATTGTAATATACTTAAAATAAATATAATTTGTGACGAAAGTATTTATTTCTCCATTTCTGAGTGAGAGTTTGTTAGGAAAAATCAAGGATTCATTATTAATTTCAGTGACAAAAGCTTGTCTTGTAAAAGTTCTTGAGACATTGCACCCGCCTAAGCTATTGAAAATAAGAAAGTTTAAGAAAATTGAATCTTCTCGAAGCGACAGAGGGAACCAGGAATGTCTGATTGCTTAATAACTATACTCAATCTTAATAACTAACTATAACTCAAATAACTACCCGAAAAGAAAAACGGTACAGGCGAGGATCTTTCTAAGAAAGAATCTCTGTGAATTAAATACTTCACTGAATATACTCGTAGAGCGCCGCCAGATCCTCACTTGATGACTGAGTTTACCTACTCAGCTTACGTCATAATGCAACAGATCACCAGAGGAGTTTCCTAAGGTCACAAAGGACAAAACTTCTTCAAAATGTACATGGTAATTGTGAGAAGATGGCAATATTATCGAACATTTATACATTATAAGGCATTACATTGTTGTTATATTATATACATTTGATTGACGAGGAAACTGACTCAGGCATGTTTTCGTGAATTCCTCGAAAAATTCTCTGTAGTAGAACTAGAAACGTAAAGACCGAGACTCGGTCAATTTAAATGGATATACTTCTTTTTTAAAACATTTATAAGGAAACTGATTGCATGAAGAAACCAAAAAGGCATAATTTATTGACACAATTCAATAAAATATAGTTCCTGAGAAATAAATATAAATTTGCAAAGTTCCATACGCGTTAAACTAGAATGCACGGGTATAGAGATATTAATTTTAATTATTTACAGACACCCACAAAGATCCGTGTTCTATAAAAGTTCCTTTTATGAACAGTTAGACCATATATTAAATACGCTGAAAAATAGGCATCCCTAGAAATAGGTCTTTTATTTATGGAAAATTTTAATTCAAGAGTAGGTGACGTAATACCAGACGCGCCTGTGAACGAAAATCTTTTTAATAATAATAATAATAATAATAATAATAATATTATAGTTAGAAAAAGTAAAGAGAAATAAAGCAATGGTGAGGGAAACGAATTACTAGAGCTATGGTATGTACATAATTTATATATTTTAACTGTTTTTTATGGGGATGAAGCAAGCGGTAATTTCACGTTTATTAATAGAAATGGAGAGAGCTGAATTGATTACGGTATAGTGTGTGTCCTAAAAGTATACAGTGGATAGATAAATTGGTCAAAGAATAAAATCCTATCACATGCCACTTTTTTTAACCTTAAAATATAAAAATAGTTTACAAGTATTACAACAGTCAAAGAGATAGACAAAAATTAAATGATTTAAATGGAACTATGGAAAAAGACTTGAATTTGCAGCGAACTTTAAAAGGAATCGCGGAAACTTGCACGAAGATAATTTAAATAAGTTGCACAACTTAATGCCTCGACAGAATCTTTACGAAACACTTAACAGAAAGTGGGTTCAACCATGCGAGTACATACACAGAAAAGACACAACAGTCAAGAAGCGGTATGGTTCAACACAGATTGTAGACAGGCGAAAAAAAGAAATTTGGCATACATCAATTATTTGTCCAATTTTAAAAAATGTTAACGATTCCAATATGTATAGAGGTATTTCTTTAATTAATGCAAACGCTAAGATTTGTTTTCAAAATTCTTCATGTACGGTTAAATAAATGGATCGAAAACGAAGGAAAAATTACAGCAATGTAAGCAGGATTCACAAATAACTATAGTACAGTAGACAACATTTTTATAACTACCACAATGGAAGAAAAGGCAACTTCAGTGAAAAGAGGTAAGCTATTTTGTGGTTTTGTGGATTTTGAAAAAGCATTCGATACCGTTAAGAGGAAAATAATTTGTTATATTCTACAAAGTATCTCCACAAAATTCCTAAAACTGTTTCGAGGGATGTATTAATCAAACACGGTATGCGTGAGGTTAGAATTAGCTTCTTTAACAGATACATTCTCTGTGAAAAGAGTTGTGAAGCAAGGTTGCGGAGTTTCCCCATTTCCCTTCATACTATTCGTAGATGGGTTCGTAGATAGACTAGCCATGGTAAAGGCAGACGCACCCAAGACCGGAGATAAAAAATATCTCAATACCATCACTCATTTTTGCCGGAGAATTGATTATTTTCTCAATAACACTAGCAGGTTTACCAAGAAGTTTAGGTAAATTAGAAATTTTTTGCGAAGAAACAAAATTAAAAGTTATCGTTAATAAGACAAAAACCATGGCATTTAGAAATTCGTGGGTCAACAGTAAGAATGAAATTTGGTCGTAGAAAAGTTAGAAAACGTTAAAGAATACATAAATTAAGAAGTAACCATCTGCATGAGCGTAAGTTGAGCAAGACATAAGGAGAATGCTCGACGAAAAGGCAAATACATTTTAAGTATAATAACAAAATCAAAAAAAAATATTCCAAAAATTGCACCAAGACTTGTAGATAAAATGTTATTATCTCTGCATAACCCTGGGAATAGCGTACGGAGCGGAAATACGAGTATGTGGCGCAGGGTACAAAGATATATTAAACTCGCTTCAAACGAAATATCTTAAAATGGGAACAGGCATTGCTCAAATCACAGCAAACAGTGGCATTTTATGGGAATTAGGGTTGCTTCTATTTGAACTAATTCACCAATTAAGAGCAATCAAAGCTTTCGATAAGGTTAGGCAGCAGGAACCCACTTGTATTTCAGTATTACCATTGTAATACAGATGGAAAATGGGACATGCAAATTAAAAATGTAATTCTTATGTATGTCAGAATAGTCCGTTTTTAACCTATCTAGAAGATATTAAGAGAAAACACCAAGACTTATACCGTTATTAAATAAAAACTAACAGATCACTTATAGTGCAAACCTTAGCAGCTGGACAAAGGGGAAGACCAATGATACATTGACTGTCTCCAATCAAAAGAACGATCAGGTTACGGATGGTTTCGCTTAAGAGGGTGGAAATTAAGAAAACTGAAAGTATCGAGACTCTATTTGCCCACTTTGTGATGAATAACATAAAGATTGAAATCACATTTTACTAACGTGCCCGGAAACAGATCAAAAACGAACTTTTATCAAAGATGGTGCATTCCAAATTTTTCACATTAATGTAGATGTTCCATTGAAATAATGAGCGATAATAGAGTGTCTGTAGTGCAGTCTTTGGGTCAGTTCCTAAGCTATGTGAAGGAAACGAGAGAAAGAGTAATATGCTCTGAAACTACTGTTTCAAATGAAACGTGATTCTGCCGCTTCGTCTTTTTCTTTTGTTTCAGAAGGAGACGTGTTGAGAAGACTTACCAAGGCATTATGTCAATTATGTTTTTTTAGTATTGTAAATAATTAAATTTTATTTTAATTTTTTTTCTTAGGCAAGAGATGTACATGTTACTTAATAATTTCTTTTTCCTGTTATGTATCTTTTGTAAATATGTTTATACTAATTGCATATATTGGTGTCCTGACCGATGATTTCTCGTGGTTCCCAACGGTGCTCAATGAATCGATAGTTGCAGTATATTTTACAACTAAATTTAATAATATTAAAAAAGCACTAAAAAATTCAAAAAATAATATTCCGATAAAAATCACAAGTAAACAAAATTACGATAATTTTAAGTTCAAAAACAAAAATTGGTAAAATTGAAACAGCAGCTATCCATTCAATGGGAGTGAATACCAGGGCATTGTGTGCATAGCCCACGGCTCTACTTAAGGAAAATTTGAAAGGCGTAGAGGCAAAAAACTTCGCCAAACACTTGTACATAAATAATATTTTTCGTAAATAAAGTACCCTATTGATATTGAAATCTCGTCACACCTTTTATGTTCACCTTTTATGTTCACCTTTTAAGTCAATTGCTAAGATACTTGGGTCTAAAGTGTTGATCGTGGATGTAAGCAGCATAGGAAATGTAATAAATAATCTCAGGGACCCCTAAATCTTTGATCTCCACATTTATACAGGAAATTTTCGATTATATTTACATGTCTCCCTATTCCCATCTATTACCAAGGGGGTGTTAGGAGTGTCCTACATCCCATCGGAACTGCATAAAGCCTTACACTATTACACGATATTCCAATTAACTTAGCAATGCTGAAAACTCTGAACTCGTCACTAATATCGATAATTTAAACGTCATTCCCTTTCCTTGGGATGCAAAGGGCTGATCTTGCATTTTCAAGTCTTCGGAAAGATCATCGGCCCGGAAAACTATGATCTCAACAATAACAAAACTCATTTTCGAATATTTTTTCATTTCATCCCTTAACTAAATGAAGTATATTCCTTCATAGAGGTGATCGTGGACATGAGCGGCAATGAGAGAGTGACTCTTCTCTTCTCCGATCGCAACATTGATTCAACACCAATATCGGGCATTTATGATAATTTTAACCACTTCCTCTGCGACTGGAAGAATTCTACGGGTTTTTTATCTCCAATTTGGACAAATTATGAACTTACGAAGCATTGGAGGCGTCCTTATCCATCTGAACGGCTCCGATAACTATGGTATTAAATATGTCATAAGATTTTTTCATTATCTTTCCACATCACCCCTTTCCTATCCTTTCCCTAGGAATACCATGAATGTCTTACCCTCAAAGTTCTTATAATATAGTCACTCATATGGGTATAAAGTGTGGTTGAACTTGCTCGTGACACCTAAGAGTAATGGCGGTATACATTGGATAAATACATAAAACGTAAATTCCCATTTCAATTCTCTTTCGGGTAGCGTTTCATAACATCTTTTCTTAGGGGACGTCTACACTCTATAAATTAATTGAATTTACTAACCATCCCACTGGTGTTTACTTAAACTTTGAAATTTCAGCCACGAGGGCATACCATCGGTTCAAGTATGCCATACCTTAAAACTCTTGTAAACTCTACAAATTTCGTCCAAATTTTACGATTAAAAGACTTTTTATCTTTGTTACATGCACAAAAATATTAACCCACTACATTTTCTAGAGATTGTTTATTTCAATATTAAATTAATCATTTAAATTGATGTAGTTCAATACCTCTATTCTTTATTACGTTTTTGTATTATTAAAGTTTACGTTAGTAGATAGAAATATGCAGTGGCGGATTTTCTATTTAAACTCTTCGAGACGAACAATATTGCAATAGTTGTTATCTATCTATAGCCGTTTAGGCAGCGTAAGTTAATAAGTCTGATATTTCTCCAAATTTCATAGACTTTATGTTTCTTTTTACTCATTAAAATAATTAAAGTAAACCTATGTCCATCCATTATATATAAACTATCTCCTTGCAACATTTCATCACGATCGGTTCTGTGGTTTAGTAGTGATTAAGTAGCAAACAGAAGACAAGCTTTCGAATTACGCATATTTATATTAGTATTATTTCGCAAAAAAGACATTCCACTACATTATTTGTGATTTTAGACTTACATTTTCAGACGGACAGTAAACCAAGACTACGTATCATAGCTCCGAAAATTATTTCTTTTTTTATCGTAATTAGAAAAACCCTCTAAAAAAACCCTCTTTACAAAAGTCACCAACTAGACACAAAGTTTCACGGTATGGGAAAAATCTATGTAAGTATTAAGTACATTCTCCCTAGATTTACACAGACAATTCGTTTATTTAGTTACCCTTAATCCTGTTGTAAAAAATGTTTCTGACGTCTGAGTAAAATTCCCAGCAGAAGCAGGGAAATAAAATACAGATCATAGTTTAGAAGCAAAAGAATAATACAGTTTAGAAGCAAAAGAAACTTTCTCAGAAATGCTAAAATTTCCTTTTTAATTTTTCCGTCTAAGCAATGTGCCGCGCGTTTAAAGACAAAATACTATCATTTCTGCCTCTTAACGTGAAAAACTATTGTTAGCATAAAAACTTATTTTCTAAACCTAATTTCTCATTATCAGTACTATGTGCGTCCCATAACTTTCGAAATGATTTCATGAATGCACAAACAATTGTGAATAATTTACTTTTCGGCAAACGTAGCAATTTAAATGGTATGAGGAAATATATGACCTATAATTGGTGTGCAATATTATACCATAGTATATATACTTCGAAATGTGTAAAAATGGGAAGTTATACGCCACCGTTACCAACACTAATCTGATGGAGAAAACTTTCTATTACCTGACTGAATGGAAAAGTAAATATAAGTATTCTAGTAAACATAGATTCAGTGAAAAAAGATATTACTGAATGAAATATTCTACCTTGCGTTGCTGTTGGTATGCTGAATGAAAAACAGACAGAAAGAATATGTGTTGTACATAAAATCATATTTTTGTCAAGCTGGTCAATTTATTATATTTTTTGTTTGTTTGTTTTCTGCGTAAATATAAAGATCAGATTGTTTACCGACTTTGGAACATGCAACGTACAATTGCGGATGAGTGAAGCAATCGTCTCCTGAATTCAAACTGCACATTCGCAAAGATTACCCTTGCGATTTATTGAGAGTCATAGCAAACCCTAGGCGTATTGGTAATTGAAGTCGTTTGAACTCGAACATCATATCGTTCGGAATGACTGGTTTTTGTGGAAGTAGTAAGTCTTTACCTTTATGAGGTCTAATCAGAATTGTTGCTTCAATGAGATTGTTCATCAATTTTTTAACTACTAATCGTGTGCCATTGTTTAAATAATGACTAATTGATGTTTCGGAGTAATATAATGAGCACTCCGATTTTCAAATTAACATTGTGTGATGGAAATCCGGGAACATCAAGAGAAATAATAAAATTCCATTGGAAAATTTAATTCTTCATCTCTGTTCATCACGGAGCCAATGGATTTAGATGTCACTGTTTCACCTGCGATTTTGTTTAGAACAATATTATTAATATCGTGTAAGTCGACATTTTTAGCCGGTAGAATTGCTCTTCCACTCAACCATGCGCAATTTGAATAATTTGTACGATACTTTTAAAAACCTTGTCTACAATTTTTATTCTGAATTCACGATATTGCAAAAAATACTTTGGAAGGTGATTTTTACGGTTTCTGGATTTGTATGTGCACTTCCGTTACCGACCTCGAGTAACTGTCTTGAAAATATGTCAGCTGTTGAATCGGTATGAAGCTGAGCTCTCATATTTGTTGTTAATGCGTTATTTTGCCTGTGTCCCCAAAAGCAGAAACTTAAAGTTGATGCAATTTATCAGTTGGTATTGAGAGAAGAATAACTGCAAGTTGTTGCCTTACGACACCGGATAGTCACACCAATGTAAACTGATTATTTCGCAAGTCTTTCAATGTGTGGTCAAATGCTTCCACTGATGTCTTGAGAGCCATTGTACATTTATTCCATACAATGATTTTGCACGTCTTAAGAACCTTTCCCATTCGTGATCTAAAATGTTACATATTGGGTTTTCTGTGAATAGCATGTTTAGTGACAGCTTAAGAGCAGAATGTGGTCTCCTTCCTATCAACGTGGCAGTAATGCTGGAAAGAGCAAGCGCTAACGCATTTTGGCCGTTTAAACGGATTTAGCCAAGATAAATGAGATATCTGTCGAATGTTGCATTGATGGACAGATTTGGTGTTGTCATTCCAAACATACGCAGGTTGAATTTTTATGTATAATATTGTGGTACCCATGAAATATGCAAATGATTCTTAGGCTGTTACGCCTGTTACCTTAACGATCCCTATAGCCGCACAAAAAAAAACTACACCTATTAAAATGTTTTGAGATACATCCATCACACAGCTAAGCGATTCATCATGTAACTTGTTTCAAGCAATTTAAGAAAATTCTATTTTTTTTTCTACTTGTTAACTTCTTTCTCTTGTCACTTGCTCCTTACACTTCTCGCTTACATCCTAGCGTACTTAATTACTTTTATTTTCAGATATTGACTCTTATTTGTTGTTGCATATATTATAAACTTGTAAGTATTTTATCTGGTACTAACTTCACAAAGCATTATTTATTCACAATAACATCACGTGATGACAGCATCACTAAGAGTTTGAGATTTAAACCGTTGAAGTTGGCATTATGCCTCCTTTATTTCCTTGAGCAGTCATGTTGAATTTTGTCTCTCCGCTTTGACGTAAATACCAACCATGCTTTGGACGTTGGCGATCCAATCGGGAGATAGTAACACTACTACATGTATAAAAATTACAAGTGAAAATTCAGAAGTTCAAAAATTTTTAAGAGAACATCACTACGCAATGGATGAAATTCAATTGACTAGGCAAAGAACTGAGAGAAGTCGTTAACACGTTGTTTCATCAACACATCAAAGTCTTAAAATACGGGCGTGTAAAGCCTTGCAATATGCCCTTCGCTCCAGCGACGAAGCTTGAAACATGAGATTTCACTTGCTTTTCTGTTCTAGAAGCAGATAAGGTTAAATTATAGCGAAGAACGTATTGCAGCTTTTTACATTTCTCACATTACTTTATAACAAATTTTCTTAAATGGCAAAAAACAAATATTTTCACAAATATCTGTATAAAACATGTAGGAAGTATGACGGAATATAAGAAACTTTTCATAATTATTCAAAACTTTTTCCGTAATTGTTCATAATTTTCAGGCTACCCTATATTAAAACGTACAACGTCGAAATCAATCCCTATTTTACAGAGATAGTACAATAATTTCTGCTCTAAGTGCCTATTTCACGAGTCGGAGGACACGCGCTCTTCAATCACGTTTTCAAATAATCGATAACTATCGATGGTGTCTACTATCGGAACTTTTGGTATTTACAATATCTTTAGTACATGCCATTGCGAGGCGCATCTATTCGAGATTCTTTTCCGCTTCTCTGAAATATACGAATATGTAACAATCTTCGTGTCTGTTTAGCGACAAGCAACGCTGGCTATCCCACTCCACTGTGCGTTCGATCATAGTATACTCAACGAAGTGGCTGATAGGAATTGTGCCCGCGATGGCAACTGTGGCCATCGTGCATTACACTATTTCGCGATCATATCAACATTCTAACATATTTTTCATCCAAGTACTTCACAATATCCATTGGTATTTTTACCGTCACTTGCCATTCTTTCATGTGACTGACCGTGGACCATTACATACTGGTGACGTTTTTTATGAATCACCATCTAAATGAATCGATATATGATTACGGTTTGTGTATACGCGAATTATGAACGCAGCAAATGAGCATTGTGCTCAATGCTGGAAAATGATCATTTGCCACTCTGGCACTACGTGGTTACGGAATCGTTCTGGTGGAAGAAGTCCATTTTTATGTTAGTTAAAAAGCAGAATGAATGAAAACTGTACTTACGACTAGTTTTTTCACTATGTGATACGTACTAGGAAATTCAGTTGTTGGATAGAAAACTGATTCTTTGACGCATTATAATAAAACATCAAATTACTAAAAGTAATTAATAACCTAATTTTTAATTATTAATTTACTAATTAATGATTAAACTTTAATTTTTAATCATTAACTCAAAACATGGCATTTTGTGGTATGCTTCCCAAAAGTTTTTAAACATCAAGATATTGAAATGTTTTTACGAAAAATATTAATGTCAAAAATACAAGAAAACGTTCTTACATGTATCAACCAATGCCTAATAAATAAAGAAATATGTACACCGATATATGTTCGCAGAATTTCATCACTGCAGATGGTTATTTTTAGAAACATACACTCTGAAAAAATACGAATACTAGCGCTCAAATCGGCAGAAAGAGAGACTTCTACCATGCCTCAAGGTTACAAACCACTAACAAGGTTTTGTAATAAGGTTTTGGAGAATTAAAGTGGAATTATTATCCTTTTAGAAAAGGGTAGGGGGCGTATGGTTGTGTGAAGTGAGAGACAACAAAAACAGAAAAAGTAAGCTAAACATTTAGAAAATTTAAAATACATCTAATTTATTCCTTTGATAATACCAAATATATAAATAACATTTATTTAAAGGGAAAAACTATAAAATGCTCGAATTTCTTTATCAGTGAACGACAAACTGTACTAATATATTACAAGAAGTAAAATTTGAATATAACCAAATGTATTAAAAGATTTATCTGGTTATATTCAAATTTAATAGTCCATCTTCATATAATACTCATATGAAAGAATAAAGAAGAATTTAGATACATAGTGGGCGTAATGTAACCTTCATCCTTTATTCTTTTTACTTCCATCTTACAATTTTGTGAAGTTTCGTAATGAACAATTTCAAATACAATATGTAAGATTTTGGACTTGTATTTTCAGACAGATATTAAAATGATACTGTGCATCACAATACGGAAGCTAATTTCTTTTTAAATTAGTAATTAAAACCACTCAATACAAACTTATATTGTCCTCATTTGAAATCCAAAATAAATCCCAATGTTCAAAACTTGACAAATGTCTCCAACTAGGCACATATTCTTCACGGTATTGCACAAATCATAGGAAAGATTAAATAGATTTAAACATAGAAACTTCATTTAAGTAGTAACCACATACCTCTGGTAACAAAATGTTAGTATAGGCGTAGTGAAATTCCCAGTAGAGGAGGGAAAATGAAATGCAGCTCAAAAGTAATACAAACTACAAGCGTAAAGGACTATCTCAGAAATGCTAAGTTTTCTTTTTAATTTTTCTTTCTGAGCATTCTGCCACACATTTAAAGAATAAACACTATAGGAAATTTATGACATGACTTCGGTTTGCATTGTAGATACACATCGATTTGTGTAAACACAGGAAGCCATGTGCCACATAACCAACACTAATCTGACGGGAAAAACTTCTTATTACTTGATGGGTTTATAGCGGTGCCCACAAATTATTGAAATGATTCATTGCTTTTCCACCATACCTATTGGAATATTTTGGGATACATCAATCACGCAGTAAAGCTATTCACCCTTTAACTTGTTTCCAGTAATTAAGGAAATTCTATTACTTCTATTTGTATGAAAATTTCTTTTGACACTTTTTCATCACACCTCTCGGTCACATCTTAGGGCAACTATTAATTTTCATCTTCAGATCCTGGCTCTTATTTGTTACTTGGTTTTTATTATAAACATGTAATTATTTTACCTGATACTAACATCACAAAGCATTAGCTGATCACAAAAACGCGGATCTGTTCCCGAGATGCACCTTCACCACGAATGTGAGATTTATACCTTTGATGTTGGCATATTGCTTTTTTCATTTCCTTTATTAAACGCGTTGGATTTTGTTTCCCCGCTTTGACGTAAATATAACTATATTAACCATGCTTTGGATGCTGGCGATCCAATCGGGAGGTATTAACACTTTTACGAATTTGAAGGTTACAAAAGAAGGTTACGAGGAACAGGTTAGATCAAAGCGAGACCTCGGGAGTGAGTGTCAGATTTTCTTCGTTCTTATGTTGTGGTGTTGGTTGTAAGCAGAAGACTGCGTACTTCTTTTCGGTGAGTTTCAGTTGGAATTGTTAAAATAAGAAATCATTTTCTCTGCATATTTGCGTAAAAGTGTATAAATATTGTTCGTTTAAATTTCACACAAAAAAAGTTTTAATGGGTTTTTGAAGTTGTGGGAAATACTAAATTATTTCGATCAGAAATATCGCAAAAATTAACTACGATCCGAGAGTTTAAAAAGATTATCCTCTTGGTATATCGTTTGATAGCCTGATCAAAATTGAAATTAGGTATGGAAGAGAAAATAATATTGTAATTGAGCGAAAACAACAATTCTGCCTAAGGTGTCTCCAACAATCGTACAAAAGGTGAATCAAAAATTCTGAATCATATTATGATATGTCAGAGACACCTTTTAACAATCACTTGCTTACTCAAAGCTGTGACGTAAAATGAAAATAAATTGTTGTATAAATTGTATTCCTCTCCACCGGAATTGTGTCAGTGAAAATATCTGTTCAGTGCTCATTCAAACGTTTTTGCCTGATGTGAGTTCAAACGAAGATTTTTTTAGACAGACGCTTCTTTATTAAATCTGGGATAAGAATTGAGGATACTGATGCAAGAATAATATACACCAATACTATTAAACCCCTTACATTAATGAATAATATTCTTCAAGATATTATGAAAATTTCTTACTCATTCCTTTCTAGATTCACTTCAAAAAGAGTAAATTAAACTTCGTTTTTTAAGGTTGGTATAGAATAAAATGTGAATATTTGTATTTTTGCTTCCTTTAGTATGTATAAAGAAATCGTTATGGGCTTCCTATTCAAATATTTTAATTTAAATTTTCAAATTACGGGTCTCATGTGTAATGAATCGTTCACGTTACTAACATATTTCGTTACTGCCTCTCTCGAGAACTAATTGAAATGGTAACAAAATTTTACACATCAATGTTGTGAAGTTAATAATGAAAAGAAAGATATATTTTCTAGTATTTTCGATGATTTACTATTCAACCTATAAAAAAGTAACGGAAATATATTGCGCGTTGTCCTAACTAACTGACATATATTAGACCAGATAGGAAACAACGCAAATGACTCCGTGCCTCCAAAAGTAATGAAGAAATAATCTCATTTTTTGGATTCTCGCTATTTTTACTGTACCTCACGAACTTTACAGATATCACATTTTCATGTAAACGTTGTTGATTCTTGTACCTGAAGAATGGTTTCTGAGTTTTTGGATATTTCAATTTTCAAGAGTGCGTAGGAGTTAACATTTCTTACGGGAATAAGCCTTTGATTTTATCGAATTGGTAGATTTCGTCTTTTATATTTGCGAACTTATTGAGTCTTGTATGTTAAGATTCTGAAATAAATACCTCATCAATGCAGGGAGAACTAAATTAAAAGGTTATGCAGGATTGTTGCTCATAAATTATAAAAATCTACTAACAAAACATTTTGGAATTTCCGAATTCAATCGAGTGATATAGTGTGTAATGTATTTTAATAGTTTTGACTTTTTTTATATTTAACAAATATGAGGAAATAATTTTATAAATCAGCAATGTAAGTCTATATTACATAATGACGAAAGACAAACATTATCTGAAGAAAAATACTTACTTTGCCAAGTTAGTAGAAAGAATGTTAATCATTGATAACGGAGAAAAATAGTTAACCATCTATAAAATCTTGTGTTGTATTGACCTGACGACCGAAATGTTGAACGTACGATTTGACTTTCATTTTGGAAGTTTTCTCAATAGCTGAAAATTGGGATCAACCAAAAGAAAATCATGAAAAAATTAATATTATTTTATAAAATTGGCTCAAAAATAAAATATTATTTTATTAATGTAATATTTATATATTATTTATTATTATTAATATAATATCATTTGCTAGGGTGTAAGCGTGCTCGCTCACCATCAAGTCATCTCAGGTTCAATTCACGGTGGGGCCAGAAGAAATTTGTAAATTTTCATTTCCGCGTCTCAGTTCATATAACTGTGTTGTATGAAAAGTTCACCTTCTGCGACTTACAATTGCAGTAGAAACNTGCGACTTACAATCGCAGTAGAAACTCTCGGATACAGCAATCTGGATTCTATCTAGACGCTGTTCCTCCGGAAAAATTACGAAGTGTCAAGTGAGTAAACTCACCCTCAACAGAGCCTTACTAACACTCGCCATTGTGGTCCTTAGTTGGCCGAAACGAAAATACGTACATAATATTTATTAATAAATTATTATGATTTTATTAATAAACTATAATAATGTTTCAGAAAGGAAAAGGAATCAACAAAGAGGAAATCATGGATCAGAAACGACAAAACTTCTTGATACTTCTCTTCCTCATCGCAGTGGAATTTCCTTTTGGCCAACTATCAGAGGAAATACATTATTTGGAAGTAATCAAGTGTTGTGTTAAAGGTGCATACATGAACACAAAAGGATACTGCATTTCAAGACCCAAAACCAGAGTGGAATTTATAAAAAATGAAACGTTTTCTCCTCCCATGGATCCGGAAAAAGTGTACTGGTTGCCTTATTCGCTTCGTTCGCGACATATATATGCGCGTTATGCGACGTACACAGGAACGGGTAGGTTATTTAACATCGATAAAAACGAAAGTATCGTTGAGAAATTTATTTCAATAAATAACACAGCTCGAAACTTTTATCTCGATATATTTGGATACACGGTTACAAAAAATACAGTTCTAAAACAATTATATTGTTTTGAGGCCACTGATGATCCTTTGAATCCTTTTGTTGTACGAACTCGTGTATCATCAAAATTTGTAGCGAAATGCTGCAAAAAAGGAGAAGAATTAAATTCTGTTGGTAAATGTGTCTTAAAAAGAGGTTTTACCAGTGAAAATGTATCAGTAGAGTATAATTTGAATCGTCAAGGAAACGAAAGTTATTGGTTGCCAGAAATTATGAATGAAAGTGTGCATGCATTCTATAATGTTGGTGCAAAGTTTTCCTGGAATACTTTAACTTTAGCTAATAATCTGACAACGTGGAAATTAGTGGAAGGCGATTTTGGGTACAACGTTAAATTTACAAATCCACCCATACCCGTTGGGACGGAAGTGAATACTGTAGCTCGATCTTATTGCATTGACTCCACAAATAACCCTAATATGTCTCATGTTGTTGTGGGACTAGTCATCAATGCTAACAAATGCTGTAAGCTAGGAGAGAAAATAGACTACAAAAACCGAAAATGTGTTCAGAGAGAAGGATATAATATTGAAAAAAACCTTTTCGGAGTGGAAACGCCAACAACATCTTATTGGTTGCCTTCAAGACTTGGTAATAAGACAATACCTGTGTTTTATAATTATCTCGAAAGTTCTAAATTAGGAATACACTATAGAAGCATGTTTCGCGCAGAAGAGAACAATTGGGTGATAAAAGCTGCTCCTGACGAACAGCCGCGCTTATCTATCGTCGTCAGATCACTTTCTGGAAGAACACAATTTGTCCCTACAATTGACTACTGTTTTGACGCCATTGAGGATAGTCCCTTTGCTCCGATAGTACTGATATTTTACGCCAGCTGCTATGGATTCAAATGTATTCCAAAATGTTGTCCCAGGTAAGTTTCTCTTTAGTACCTTCTAATGTCTCGTACCATGTGTTTCAGGAGGTTTATAAACTGAAGTACACGATGCATTTTTTGTTTCAATATTTTATGCAATTTATGTTTCCAATGTCCTTTGATGTCTATAGTCAAGACAGCTGTGATGTTTGAGGTGCTGTTTTGGCTACACACACGACGAATTTTATTGCGACTATAATTGTGTCAATGACTCCGTATTGATCGTTCAGGAAAATGGATGTGGTTACTGCGGAAATAATTGTTCATCTCAGTATCGCAGCGAGATTTAGCAATTTGCACTAATATGTTAACTAAAAGAGTGATTCGAATAAACGAACGTGATAATAATCTACCTTGTGAAGTCGTTAGGTTTTGAACAGTTGAGTGTTTGAAGTGTATTTAACAAGCTTCAATACAACTCCAAATGCGAAATAAATGTATTTAGGACATTTATTTTTAAGCATTTTTATTAATTGAATACTNTATTAATTGATTACTTATTTTGATTTATAAATGATTTTATTTGATAAAAAATTAAAGACTTACGACGTTATTGATGAAATATACATATTTTGTGTTAAGATCTCTCAACTTTTCGACTTCGTTTCAAGTAATCGTCAGGTGATTCAAATTATTATTTATAAAATTATATAAATAAATGGGCGATAATTATATTAGTTTTAATTGATAGTTACTATGACATTTAGGTTTGTGAGTTAAAACTCTAAAAATAGCATAATTTGTTACGGCAAAAAATTTACAACCACTTCACACTTCGGATTTGCAATTTATTATAAATAAAATACATTGACAAATATCACTTTGATGTAAAAATATCCCATTCAGAAGGGACTTCCTTCGAGATCGTACGTTTGTTAAATTAAGTAGCGTTTTGATAACATTAATAACGATCTTGATTGTGGATTAGTAAGAAAACTGAAAATGCTGTTATTATCGTTGAAGGTGTGCTTGCTTCGCACAGTAATTGTAACATCTACGATTATTAATTTCACATAATTGGTATTTCATTTATTTTTGCGGTAACAATAAAAAGATTATTCATCGAAGCTGAACTTTTCGCATGGACTAAATATTTCGCGGAACATTGCATGCAATATAGGAGCGTAAAACATACCATGTGAAGCGTCCTGCTGCACACACTGTGATGATGACACATACAATTACATCAAAAAAGTAATCAAATTACAACATAAAAATTAGGACTAAAAATAATTATCCATAGTATTCTTAACTATTGCAGTTTCTGGAGTATATTTCAAGAAAGACATGTTCTCTCGTATATAAGCGTTACAACTTGATAACATGTAGCTGGTTTGAAATGATTGTAGTATTCGTAAATGGGAAATGTAGCGCGCTATTGAAGTTAATTTACGTGGGGCTATAGGAGGTAGGAGGTGTGTGGAAGGGCTATTGTTTGTAGATGGGCGGGTTAGCTCGGTTAACCATAAACTTGGCCTACGTGGAGGAGTAAGAAGAAATCGTTAGTAATAATAAAATTTCGTGATACTAGGAGACGTAGTAGCAAGTGAACAGAAGGAGGTTTCACTTTACACTAGTCACAGCTATTTTTATCCATACTTCAAATCTGTATATCTGACATATTTAATGCCATACATTATGAAAAATTTAGGAAAACGAAATAAATAATATAAAATAAAATACGGTAGAGAAAGGTAAATAGAAAATTATTTTGTTTCGAATATTGTATATATAATATAACAAAATTTTCAAATAAATCGGGAAAAGTAGTACACATAAAATACATTCTTAAAAGTTAGCGGCTACGTTTCCGAACAGACAAATTACTGTGTTAATAACATACGAAAAATTATTACTCGCCCGTAAAATACTGTTATGTATACCTTGCGAATTTGTTTTCTATTACTAATAATAATAGACGTTACAAAATCAAATAAATTAATAATATATCTACAAATAAATTTTATACCTAATAAGTTAACTACCTCGAATAAAGAATAATAGATATCATTGATATGAATAATGAATATTTTATACGTCCTGGATCGGTAAACTGCGACAATTGTACATAAACAAATGTGTATAATCAAGTAATTGCTTAGAACAAATAACTTTTATTGAGGAACACAAGTGAAAGTTAATTTAGAGAATGGTACAAAATCTAACACGTTTAATATTATTGCAGATATCAAGTCTTGACAAAATCAGGCAGGTGCGAGAAACATCCAAGTGCAAGTTGGCATCCTCTTAACTCCTCAATATCCTCATATCTTGATCCTGTTGAGTTTTATGAGGTAAGGTTACAGCCCACACCATTCTGTGACGGGCACTATAAAGTAACCGAATTTGAACCCAAACAAGCAGCAGAACTATTGACCACCGTTCCTGACGGAGAACGTAAGTATGTGTTGAACATCAGAAATAATGTATTGTATTATGAGAATAACGTAACTTCACACATGTTTCATCAATAATGACTAAATACACTAATGACTTCGATATCTGCGATCCGACAAGTCCCAATAAAATAAAGGAAGAGAAATATGTGGTAGAAGATCTTTTGCTTGAACAAATTGAGTTAATGAATAAAAAGTGTCAATTTTTTTATTAACGGTAAAAAAGGAGAAAATATAGTTTCAAATGTTGCGTATTCCAGATAAGTAGCAATATTTCTTTCATTCTATGAAAAAGTAAATGAAATGTAATTTTAGGGTATTTATTTAAAAAATGACCATTGGATAATTTAAAATATTTTTCTATTATATGGGCATTAGAAGGTTTAACTTCCAAATCATTTGAAGAAATGAAAGTTATCTTCTAGCGAACACTTTACAANATATATATATATATATATATATATATATATATATATATATATCATTGTCAAAAAAAGCACTTACGAATGTATTTATCTACATGCAGTAATTTAGTCTTGGAGACAAGCCAATACACATAAATGCGAAGACTGCTCTTTATTTGGAAATTTCAAATCGCTTTTTCTTAAGAAAGAAGCTATTGTACGTGGTTCTGTTCATTATCGAAAGACAGTAAAATCATTTTTTTACACCTCTAATTTCATGCTTTTGAGCTTGGGTTACTTTTGTATTTGATACCAACTATATGTATCCGTCGTAGTTTTCAAAAAGCTATTGACAGATTTAGAGAGAAGCTTTTAGGGCTAAAATTGGAGGTGAAAGTAGTCAATCTTCGGTTTCGATAAGAGTGGTTTTGTTGAAAATGTACTACTGGGGGATGAAAACAAATCAATGTACTTTACCGTCAGAAGTGGAGTATAATTATCCGATGTCCAGTTCCTGGACAATATATGTTCATTTATAGATGTGATGCTGTAGTATTATGAAGGTTAAATTCTTATGAAATAGTTCTGATACAATATTCTTTATGCAAAGAACAGATAATCCTCCTATTAAAACATCGCACAGGGTAGACAGGACAGATTTCCCAAAATTAAACATTGGAACAACTTACTTATTATTCTCTTTTCTCCAAGCACGATAAAGTCTCTCTTGCTGTTCGTTGCTCCCATTTGAAAGCATTTTGTCAAGAGCGTGTTGAATATTTTTCAATTCAACCAAGCATACATGCGTATGAGGACGAAACAACAAGTACAGCTATATTTAAAGTTTATTTGCTCCACAATCAATATCATCCCCTCGATATAAGGACATTGTAGGCTAACGTTCAAAATATACTTATCTGTAGATAAATATTTTACAATGACAGAGAAGCTGTGTATTAATTGTGAAATGCATCCACTTCAACCTTTGTATCACGCACATCTTAATAGAATAACACTACACGATCTTGAATGATTAAATACACAACAGGAAAAGTACAATTTGCCATAACTTTTTTTCTTTTTATTCTGTTAAATACGTATTTCTTATATACAAAGTAGTACGGTAAGGAGAGGTAATAGTAAACAGAGGATACATAAAAACATCTGATCTGAGCGCTGCAGTGGGAGTCAGGGAAAATAGGAGATCTAAAAACTAGAAGTTTGTGACTCTGAGGATTAAATTTAAAAAATGCGCTTTTAGTTCTCAGTCATTTATGAAATGTAAACTTATGAAAAATGACCTATCGAAAAGGTTGAAATTCGAAATTACTGCTCTATTTTTTTTTTTTTCTTGCTGAAAAGTAGCTAAATTATTGAAATGCATTATACTTTTCTCATATATTTCTTCAGTGATCTATTAATGTAACAGAAAATATTTGGTATTACCTATTAAGATTTTCGAGGTTTTTTGTTTACATTTATTCTACATTTTTCTAAGATAGGGGTATTTATAAACATAGTTAGTTGATAAAATTTTCGCGCAATATTGTTATACATCAGTTGAGTGGTTCTGAAATAACTTTCAAAACAACTAATTTAGTACGATTTAATAATATTTTATCCATTTTCTCTTAGTTTTTTCGGTGAGTAGTTAGATTTTTCTCAATAGTGGTATTACCTACCTCCGCACTAAAAGATCGATTCTAGATTGATGAGTGAAAAGAGTATTGTGGAAGTGGTAAGTGGATTGATAAGAATTGATAAGATTTTGCACAAAGATAATAATTGGAAAGAAACAAAAGGACAAAGAATCAAAAGAAAGTGAAAATGATAAATTAGTGTAACCCGAGTAATTACTGTACCTAAATTACCCGAATTATGGATAGCAATGTTCTACTAGAAGCAACATACTTAGAACAAACCAAAAGAGACGTAGTACAGGGGATATTCTTACACGTGAACATAGATGGGAAAAAATATTGAAAACATGTTTCATTTTTTGTTGTGTCAATGCATACTGGCAGTTAATTTTGAAAACACTGACAAAGAATGGACAATACTAAAATTAAATTAGTCTAAGATGATGAAAACTTTTCTTCGAAAATAGATCTCAAATCAAGCTCACTTATTCCTGTCCTGTAAATAGAGCTAGTTAATATTACGTTAATACTCTTGTTTACCATTACCCACCTAACCATATAAATATCTAGAAACATAAAAGCATGAATAAATGACGAGAATATTCCTTTTGTAGATATTGAAGACAACTTATTTCTAACCAGTAATTCCATTGTTCTTTACTTTCACTACAAGATCTTGTTTTCCGACAATACCACTCTATTCTATATCGGCAAATGACAATTTTTGTATTTCCCTTGTCAATTAAAAGGTACATGAATCCTGAAGTTAAAGTAAAGAAACCTTTAACGACTAAATCACATTTAAATTTACTGCTAAATAAGGAAACTAACCATAAAATATTAACGACGTTCTTCAACACTTTGTTCGCAGCATCATTCTCGACACTTACACGGACTTATCACTGTGCGGATTTCCTTCAAGTTGGAGATGAGCTTCAAGAAACTGTGGCGTCCTGCGAATGGCCGGCCAGCGGAAGGACGTACGCTGTAGTTCGCCACTTTTCCAACATATCAATAGTACTCCTTTTGATCGCAATCGCCGCCATCTTGACGCAAGAGCATACTCGAAATAGTACTCATGGCCAAGCTATGGCTTCTCACGCTTTTTCCCTGCTTGCCACGAACACCCTCACATCTGCTTTTATGTATAATGGAGCTACTCGTGAACACTGTCTCATCTTCAGTAAGTGTCTCTATGTATAATAATTAATAATAGGACCAATAACACAATATAGTAGAGTTCTAACCGGTTTCTTCATGTATCCTTACGCAAGTACTGTAACCAACACCATCGCCTCGAACTTTGCTCTTGACCAGGCTTGATATTGATACTTTACAGCCCCTCTACAACTACTATCTAATACAATAAACTATCTGAATTTAATATGTGTATTCTTATCATTATCTTATTTCTATAATTTTTTTGAAATCACAAAAAACACTTATATCAATTAAAACTTATGATCGTAATTCCTTCGAAAGAAAGACTACTCTATATCTGTAAATTTCCATTCGTGTGTAAATAGTGGATCAACTTATCGTTTGGAGGGATACATGAACATCAATTTTATCTTGAAATTCACTCGAAATTTCGAGTGAATTTTGTGACAAAAGAGTTTCAGAGGGAAGACAATCTCTTTGGTTAACATTGTATCTTTTATCTCCTTTTCGATAGAGCATATAATTGAAATACGCAACACACTTTAGATGAAACTTAGCTAGAACGCTTGTAATGGATAATCACAGGAACTGGGGTACAAATTCAACGGAGATTTTAATTAAATGAACTATAAGGTGATATCAGATCTTTGTAAATATTAATAGAAAAATTTCTCTAAATATTTCCTAAAAATGTTCTTAATATCTCTAAAAATTTTCATAGAAAATTTTCTGTATGGTTATCTCCGTTCCATGGTTATTTTCGTAAATATAAGACTATTCTTCGAAAAGTTGTCTATGCAGCTAAGGTAATGGAAAACGACTGGCATATGCTAAAATCGAACAACCGGATGAAAGTCATGAGGAATATTGTTAAATATTACACTTTAACTTATGAAAATCGCAAAGAAAATGTTTCCCTTCTAAACGACGGCAATATCGTATCGAATCCTCAGGACTACGCAAATTTGTTTCATTTTTACTTCTCAGAAGTTGGTAAAATAACGAACTCAATATATCCAAATCAATGTCCTCAAAATATATCCACCCACGTACCCAATTCTATGTTCACTTCCGAAACTAACACCAGTGAAGTCATGAGATTCATCAGCTCATTAAAAAACAAAATTTTCAACAGACATATATGATATACCCGAGTCTATTGTTAAATTTTCGTCCCACGCTATATTAAATGCACCCATAAATATTTTTAATAGTTTTTTATTGGAAGGGGTTTTTCCCAACTTATTTAAGGGAGCTAAAGTGAAACCTTTACACAAGAAAGAAATAAACTTAATATTGGAAATTACCGACCAATGTCTCTACTACCCATTTTCTCAGAAATTCTAGAAAAATTATTCTATAAAGGTCATCTAGATTTTGTATCACAAAACAACATTCTATCTGACGATCAACACGGTTCAAAATAATCTTTTTCCACTACAAGCGCCATATTTTCCTTCTTAAACGATGTTACCACATCTCTTGACCACGAAGAAAATCCTCAGGTTGTTTTTCTTGATTTATCCAAAGCATTCGATGTCATCGATCTCGAAATTCTACTTTCCAAATTGCATTCTTTCGGCAATCGTGGACTTCCACATCAATGGCTAATTTCTTATTTAAAAGATAGATTTCAACAGGTCGAAATATCTTATAATAGAAATAAAATATTCAGCGTTGACTTTCAGAAGCAAATTCACTTAATTGCGGAGTACCATATGGTTCGATTCTCGGTCCTGTACACTTTTTATTGTATGTGAACAACGTGTCATCATCCACATCAGTTCGCAAAATGGTTTTTTTGCTGATGACACTTATTTACTATGTAAACACGCCAACGCTCAAAACGTTTTGTCTAAACTTTCGACTTGGTTCCACGCAAACCGTCACATTGTAAACACTGATAAAACAGTGTCTATGTCATTTCACAATAGTATCACAAAATCTTTACCCCATGATTCTCTTTCTTTAAACGGAACACAATTAAAAACGGTTATACAAAATTCTTAAGTGTCCATATTCAAGACAACGTCAAATGGTAAATAAATAAAAATAAATTTATTGTCAAAAAACAGTACAAACTGCGTATGACCACGTGGAGGGAAAAAAAAACTAATTTACTCTCCGGAAGCAAGCAAGGGACCATCCCATCAATTCCGATCAAGGGCCCTAAGGCAGAGGCGGATTCAAAAAATTC
>NNCF01125800.1:511569-526100 GCA_002313205.1 Laupala kohalensis | reverse complement strand
TCCATATTCAAGACAACCTCAAATGGAATTGTCACATTGACAATCTTAATTCCCAATTAAGCAAATTGTGTTACGCATTCCGAATCTTAGTTAACGTAGTTAGTCCACGTATTTCCCATTGCGTATATTTTGCAAACGTTTACTCCCATTTACGTTACGGCATTACCTTCTGGGGTAATCCCGGTCAGAGTATTCAAACTTACAGAATTCAGAAGAGGATAGTTCGGATAATGTGTAAATCTCACCCCCGACACACTTGTAAATCTATCTTTAAGAAATTAAATATATTATTACTTCCCTGAATTTATATTTATGAAATGGTCGTGTTTGTTAAGACTGAATTACACCCTTACTTCATACGAAACAGTCTCGTTCACGAACACAATACTCGCAATAGGAATAATAATAATCGCCCTGGAGTGTCAATCACTCTTGGCCAAAAAGGAACGTATCATTCGGGAATCGTTCTATGTAATTCCATTCCCAAGAATATAAAAGATATTATGAAATTGAATCTCTTCAAATACGCGGTTAAAAACTACCTCCTCCACCAGTGCTTCTACAATGTAGAACAATTTATTGATTTAAAAAAAGTTAAATTCGTCTTGTACTTTATCATGCCATTACTGTAGTACTTTTTAAATAACTTATACCAATTAAGAAAACAACTACTTTCTTGCATGATTGTGTTGTCTTATGGTTCATATTAATTTAGTTTTATGTGTACTCAACTTGGGCACGGTTGTGTACATTAATTCTGTAACCGCATCCTGGTCCAGGTTTCGCTCCGGTTTTCCTTCGGGTTGTGGTGGATTTCTTATACAGGTTCTCTAGGCTTTGCCTAGGGGCATGTTTATTGTAATAGTAAATCTTAAATATATTGTTTTTTAAATTCTTATGATTTTTAAACACTATACTCGGAATAATCGACAGTTCGATAATAATTTGTGCATGTAAATGTTTTTAGTAAAATTACAAACATTGACATTCTATTAGTATTATAACTCGTATTTAACTTTTCATCTTATCTAGGAAATTTTGCTGAAATTTTTGAATCCGCCTCTGCCTTAGGGCCCTGGATCGGAATTGATGGGATGGTCCCTTGCTTGCTTCCGGAGAGTAAATTAGTTTATTGTCCTCTACGTGGTCATACGCAGTTTGTACTGTTTTTTTGACAATAAACTTATTATTATACAGTAATACTTATAAAAGAAAATTAATCATTATATTTTAACTAAATTATTTTTATAAGCTTGTTTGTCCGGGACAACCAAGCTTATATTGACTCCGGCCGCGGAAGCCTACATTTATATTTTTTTATTGTTTACGACAATGCAGTCATCGTGTAGAGAAAGCTGAACTGCCTGCTTTCACTCGAAGCGAGTCAGAAATCTATAACCGAGTGATTGACTGACGAATAACTCCGACACTCTTAAATAGACGACTGTTAGTAGTCACGTCGTTTGTAGTATAATGGTTTTAAATTGCTGTGAAACATTCATATATTAGGAATTGACACTTATTCCATTCATATATAAATATTATGCCAATTCCACACACGAAATTACGTGTACATGATAATATCATCTTAAAAAACGAGAAAGAAGTTAATCTGTTAGTCTAAAATGTGAAAAAATTAACAACTGACAATATTCATTATCCTTTTTTTATTTTAAATTTACGCCGACGGTAATTTGTTGCATGGAAATTGCCGAAGAACTATGAATAGGTATATAAAAAATAGTAACCGCAGACTGACATCAGAAATTAACCACAACAATAATACTAACAACAGTAATGAATTTACTAGATAGATTTTATTACATAGTCCTCTAAGTAATATTACGATATTTTTACGTTCCAGCATTTCCCATCTACTTCTTTCTCCTTGCTGCTGGGTTTTGGCTCAACGTAGTGTCCATTAACATAACCCTAGGTTTCAGGTAATAAATAAATTTCTTTCTTTTTTTAAATTTTTTATAACAGGCAATTACTGCGATACCTTTGCAGAGGAACCCCACAACATGGAATAGAGACCGTTGAAAATATATAAAATTGAATATCGAAATTTTAACGAAATGTTTTTTTTGTATATGATTCTAAATGTCTTACATAGAGAGACAGTTGGTACACAATTAAATTGTGAAATATAGTAAAATTAGTCAACCATATCGTCATATTGACGAATATTCAAGCATACTATTCAAGTACGACTACATCTTCTTTATACTATAACGCAAATATTACCATAATTGAAACTCAAATTCATTTTATTCATTAGGGCTTTAGGCGCTCACCAACGTCTAATTCATTGGAGCCCTTAGTCATTCAATTCTATACCAAGTCATTATCGATATATCAGTTATTGGTGGTTGCAATGGGACAGATTCGATTTCATGTTTTTACCTTTCGTATTAACGGCGTAGAACCCTATTTCGCCTTATCTAAGAAAAGAATTGAAATGCCAATATCAATTTGAGCATAAATGATGCTAAAATACGATTTATTGTTTACAACCCACGCAATTATATTACTAAATTTTCTGCTTTTTTAAAACTAAAAATATATTTTAATCACACAGTTTTTTTCGCTGGATTGCGACTACGTCATGTAACACACAAATTGTACAGTCTTCTAACAACATGTCATAAATGAAAATAAACAATATTTAAGAAAGGTAAAAAAATCTAATAATGAAACAAAAACACAAAAACAACACAAAAAAGTATCATTATATGGATACATTAATACTGAAATATTAATAAAAAGCGAAGTGTTGTCGTAAAAGTGACATATTAGCGAACACAAGATTAATACTGTGCCACGATCTAGGCTCAAAATTGATTAATAATACTCACACTTATAGACTTAAATAAATCAAAAAGGTATCAACAGACTTTTGGAACAATAGGCAAAAAACAATTTATTTATAAAAACACAAACATCATATTGGCATCACAACCCTCACATTCATGAGTAATTACCAGTTTGCTGGTTTTGATAACATATTCTTTATAAATATCTTTGACTCTAAAGACGATATTTTCTCGTATTACACCTCTTTATAATACCTTTACATCTTCTTGTATCTTCTCGTCTCGTGATTTAAGTGCCGACCTTGCACTAGAATGCTCGGACCTCGCCTGAGATCACTCACGCTGATGACGCCTCCACCATCGGCCCTTCGGAATCACGTTCTCTTCATCTCTTGTTGCTCGAAAACATAACTTTCTAACAAATTATTGTCTTTGACTCGGAAGAAAGCTTAACATAATAATGTGTTCTCTTAACAGACTGAGAACCACAACCTCTGAACTCGCTTTTTCCAGAAAAGTCTCTTGATCTCTTATTAGACTGACTCAGTGAAAATCAGTGAGCGAATGCCAAGTTAACCAACCTCGGTGACAGTAACTGATCGAAATAAGAACTAGCATCGTAGACGGATACTGAGCTAATGCCATGTAGCATCGTTGGTAGAAAACGAAACGAATGATAATCAGAATGAGAATGCTTCCTTGTGCTACCTCCGTGAGGTAAGCGTTTTCCAGAGTGGGGTGTAGGGGTTCACATCTCACAGCCATATGCTCCGACCACTAGAGCGGAATAATTCACTATTGGCTGGCGTGGCACTCGCGCGTATATAAACCAAGTATCTGGAATGTCTCAATACATAAGTTTATTGTTTAAAAAAGCAGTTACAAACTGCGTATGACCACGGGGAGAGCAACTTTAGCTTCCGGAGGCAACCAATGGACCATCCCATCAATTCAATATTAATAAAGAAAGGAATATGAAATCTCTACTGGAATTTTTTAATTAGAAAGGGTTCTTTAAAATCACTATAATAAAGAGGTAAATTGAGTAAATACAGCGGTGAATTTTCGAATTTTCACGATATTGCAGTATCATCTCAGTTTTCGTCAGTCTGCGTAATTAATTTACTCAAAAACACGTTTCTGAGTAAATTAATTTTTCGTTACTAGGTCTGAATTTGGATGCGACCAGAGTGTTTTGGGGAGATTTTCATTAGTGATGTCGTCTTAATTTACCACTCCAATATATTTCACGAACTATTTGAGATATCTCGGCTTTTGGATGCAAAGATATATCTTGATTAAACGGTAATGCTGTCTTATTTTCACCACATTTTAAAGAACGGTGAGAAATATGTATCTGCAGGATAAAATCAAGATAAGTTATTAAAAATAAATTGAATTATCTTTGTAATTTGAATATTTTTTATAAATCCAGTTATCTTCTTTCATTTCTAAGGAAAAAAATAGGTTTTGCAGGACAAGTCATATTTGGGAACCGTTAAAGTTTCCTAATTGCGATTCTCATATATATCGAGTTAAAGAAAAATAATATTCTTAACTTACCTTGTTGATATGTTGTTTAATTCCTTGAAAACATTTTATTTCACTATTAACAATATGTATATATGATAAAACTTTTATGTAAATATCATAATAACGAGACTAATTTCTTTATGTAATTAAATATTTTTATTGAATACGAAAATAACTCATATGTCACAGTTTAGGTGAAGAAACGTTTCAGTCTTCCCCTACATTATTAAAGACCTTAAACTTCCTGTCTGATGAAGGCGATGAGATTTGTCTTTTCCAATACATTTCTATTCTTTTGTCGCTCATTTTTCAATTATTGTTACTAATGTTATATCAATTACAAAAATGGTGATTATGATATTGACCACTTCTTTGCATTTTTGTTTTATACAGAGAACCTCCTGGACAGAAAAGTACACCTCATAGTAGGAGAGAGAGAATTGTGAAGTTAGCGCTCGCCCATGCTTATGGCTGGGGTATGCCCGCCGTTCTCACTGCATTTACTATTACCATGTCTTACAGCAGAAATGCTGCATGGGCTAAGAATCTGTACAAACCTTCCTTTGCTGAGACTAGAACTTGTTTCTACGAGATCACCATCAACAGTGATGCTAATTATTGTAAGTACCTTATATCCTTAATTTACTAAAAATTCACAGCACACGACATGTAAATTCAATTATGATGTCTTACTTTCTTGCTCATCCATCAAGAAATATTCTTAAAAAAATTCATAAATAATTAAAAAATAAAACACATTAACTATTGTAGTTAAAAAAAAACAATTTGCTAAAACAAAATTTTACTACACTTTCATGATGATATTGATTATTACATATTATTAATAAGGTATTTTTCATGACATTTCATTACATTTAAACACTTAGTTCGAAGATTTATTTTGTTTCAGATCTTTTCCCTAAAACATTGCTTAAGGATATCTCGACCAAACCTTATAGTAAAATGTTCATTTTCCCCTTTGATCCTCTTATACACTTCTTTTGTCTCAAACACAACTTCATATTTCCTAGAAAGCACTTTTTTTTCATGAATTCTGATACACGTTGCTTTATTTCTTCTAAAATATTATGGAGATAAGACTTGCATAATTTGGTTGATCATTATGTTACTTTCCGTCTACTGCTTTTTGTATGAAAATTTGTAATGAAAAACTTAAAATGTTTTATTCCAAATTATTCCCTCTCATGTCCACAATTTATCTAATTTCTATAGCGTTTCTGAAAGAAATTTCAAAAAATTTCTCATTTAAGGGTTAAGGGTAATGTTTTGTTTACGTATGTAAATGACACTGTAAACATTTCCGATGTTGCCTATTTTTCCTCAAGGCCTTAGGGCTCTTCAACATCAAGGTCATTAAAACCCTTCATTTCCGTATGTAAATACTCAACAAAACTATTGTGCTAATCATGCATTCATAGTTGGTTCAATTTAATTTTCTTCCATTGCAGTAACATCAGCAAAAAACAACAACNTTCCATTGCAGTAACATCTGCAAAAAACAACAACAAATGTTTCATGAAAACGTTATTTCTTTCTCTATACTAAATAAAACATGCTATGAAAATTAGATTTACATTTAAAATTTTTAAGACTGTCTTCGTGACTCACCCCGGTCCCCCATTATTTTTATAAGTATTCTCATCGAAAGTGCAAATTAGAGATGATAATCAAATTTTAAGATTTTCAGAAATATAATTTCTATGAGTTCTGAACGGCTTGAATTAGTCTGTGACTTTTGTATACTCCTTAAACAACTTAGCATTTTTGTAAATAACTTGTAACCAGGAAAATATTTCATAATTTTGTTTTTTATTAGTTATTTATTTATTTTAACAATATGTTAAATATTATTAATTTGTGTATTGCGATTTAATATACATTCCCTTTTGATCTTTACAGATGAATACAATTCAGATTTGGAAATTGCATCACTGATGTATTACTACGGACCCATGGCCGTGCTGGTGATTATTAATAGCATTTGCCTCGTGCTAACTCTTCTCAGAATAAGATCCCTAAGCAAGGACTCTGCATTTTTGCAGAATGCCAGTGCTGGAGGGACAAACAAGAAAGCTGCATCACAAATTCTTGCCAAGTATGATACTAGTTTAACTTTATCAATAGATTCAATTAAATGTTTGTTATACGTAACATCTGCGCACCATTTGCAATGCAACAACTAAATATTCAAAGATTTAGTAACGCAAAACAAAATTCCTTTACTCCTAGTATACGGAGCATTCCATTTCAAATCTGACCCGGGTTTTTTTTATTTTATCTTTTTGATTATATTTATATTTAAAGAAAGAAGTTACGTAAATATTATTTCAAATAATTATAAATATACCTTTCATTTAAAATTATAAACTCAAAAAGATCAAACCAGGAATAACAGAGATTATTGCATCGATATATTTGACTAACCTCTATTTTTAATATCGGGATAAGTTATTCTCCATATTCAGTGAAAGATCTTAACCGTGGTCAAGGGAAGGGCTAACCGGAGTGCATTAACAACTAACAATATTTAATAGTAACCAAATTCATTAATAGTGTAAAGTGGCAGTGTTTAAAGGAGTTCAGGTCGATATATCCGCCACTGTCTCTAAGATTTGGTAGTAATAAGAAATTTTATCTTTTTTAAGTCTCACAAAATGTTTCATTACGTTTCATTTAGTGTCGTAACATTTTCTGAGCTGTATAGTTACATTACAATCAGGCTTTGTTTTTTTCGAAATTGAGCGGTCAAGCGAATTCACCATGCTCGATATCAAACGATTTTAATTTAATATATATTAGCATAACAGTAAAAAAAATAATGTATCTCTCTTGTCATAAAAGAAGTGATATGTAAAATAAAAAACCGCTTAGAAAAGACAGGTTTTTTCTAGTTTCTTTTTCTTAAAAACTGTTAGAATCATCTGAAAGAGCATCAACATATCTACAGACGTGACTGCGGTAAAATAAAAATGCTTTTAAACGAATACTGCTCTTTGTAATTGTGTTTTTTTGTTATTTTTGAGATTATCGTTTTCTCTGGCATTGTTAAATGAGTGATATTTGTATAAGTGAAGATTAAGAAAGAGGTTTGTCCAGGAGTTTTATTGAACTCGTTTAAAATTCTTGTTTAGGTGATTCTTGTTTTCAAGATTTATAACTGAACTAAAATTGTTGCTAAGCACGTGATTTACAATTTCCATAGTAAATCCCACGTGAAACAACTCAATATAGATTTTGAGTACTTAATGACAATTTCACGGTTATATTTTCTTTAACAAGATTCGTTTGTATTGGCTTCATTTTACGAAACCTGGGAACTTCAAAAGTTTTAACACGGAAAAACCAATATTACGTACGAGTGATATTATGAGATTTAACTTTAAATGTTCACTATTTTTTACTTCTTACTAAACCTTGTTTGCATTATCTATATATAAATTATTATTTAAATATTTTAGAACTTTAAACCCACTTTTATGTGTAGATCGTTACTTATCAGATTATCGACTATTTCCAATACTAGATCTGTACTCTCATATATTAAACATATTACTTTACTTTTGTAGTTGTTTTTTTAGGATTAATTTCTTTCCTTTTCAGCACTCTTCTCTACGTTAAACTTCTTCTCTTCACCGGTGTAATGGAACTGATCGTAGAAGCGGTTATTTGGTCTACACGCAAGAGACGCTTCGAGATACCTCATTTAATCTCGATTTACGCACTAGAAGTGGCATTCATCTACCGTATAAGCGCTGTTATACTAGACTTGATTCGCGCTTGCGCTGTGTGTTGGTTGAGTGTGGGACGAATACATCGCGGATGCATACAGACACTGAGAAGAGGAGGACTTTGTTTAAGGAAGTGTAATATTAAGCTAAGAAAACCCAATACACATGGAAGTTGGTCTCCGGAAAATACAAGTACTCGTGTGACTTATGTGCCAGGAGTCAGTTTACAATTAAAAGACAAAGTTATGGGAGTTTCGTTCGAAGATGTGTCAAAGTAATGCAGATTAATAGTGCTACCCTACTTCCTTATAAAGGTTCCCGAAAACACTCTTCCGTATTTAAATATCTTATTTCATCAGTTACCAATATGACAGGACTTTGCTACAAAGGAGAATTTTTAAAAATTTACTAACTTGCAGTTTAGCACTTAAAAATTATAACTTTTTAATCTGAATAAGAAAATATGTTCTATAGTTCTTTATTAGTTTACATGTTCGATGTTAAGTGTAGGTGATGCCGCATTCCACGGCAGAAGCCGAGAGTATAATGGAGGAACGAATTTCTTTCCTCATAGAGTGTAGAGTTATTTTCATACCAACGATTCCGTTATTTATAGTAAAATTTCTTCTCTTCAAAAAGAAAGCGTTAGTAACTAGCCACATACCTTCTGAAACATAGTCTCAATCTAAAATTGTTTTCCGAACAAATTTTATGGCATGTTTTGATCATGTATTTTAATATAAATGGTGCAAATATCGAGAAATACAAAATAAAAGTAACTACAAAATCGTTTCCATTTAGAATATTAAATAATAATATAATAAATAAGTAAAATTACTGTAGAAATATTAACAATGTAACAATATAACGTAAGAATAGCACATTTACGTAGAAAAATCGTGACAGTAGCTCAAATAGTTCGTGAAGTACGGCGAAAATAATACATACCGTCAGCGCAAACGACTATAACTTCCACCACACTATGCAGTTAATCAAAATAGGTAAAAAAGCAAAAAAACTTGTTTTTAGATATTCAGATTAACTGTTTTAAAAATTATCCTTTACAAAAAAATTCATAAAATTCATAGCTAGTGGGCCAATACAATATGAAAGTAACATCCTGTCAAAATTCCAAGTTTATTGCACTGATGAAAGTGTGAGTGGGTGAGTGAGTGAGTCGGTGAGTGGAACAGTGAGTAGTAAGATGCGTTTCGTGGCTGACAAGGACGGAGAAGAAGTTCTTTCCTCATTTTACGTTAAATATACTCCATCCTCTACCTGCTCAATGACGCTGTTATAAACAGGTTATTGAAAAGTTGACACATTCCATACCTGTCGTTGGAGACGGATGTCAAAAGGCGTCGAATTGTTCTATTGAAACCAATATGATCTTCGCAACAATGAAATCTAGGAGTTAATATATTATTTGACTTGTAAAATTTACCAATGTGTTTATTTTTTTAAATACATTTCTTGTATATTAACTGAATAAATACACCATTAATAACAAAAAAAATATTTCAAAACCACTTTATCGGTATATTTTTATAGGATATTTCCGAACGATAAATTATCATTTAATAAAAGGTAAATATTTAGATTTGTAAATNATTATTGGCCACAAGTCTATATTAGAAATGTACATATATGGAACTTGGAAAAGATTTTTACTTACTTGAGGTGAAAATTACAAAATTTGATTACCTATTTTTGCTTAGAAAACTAAAGTTATAGTACTTGCAGTGCGGTCTTATCTATTGTACAGAACGGAAAGAGATGCAGGGATTATAATTATCTCTTCATTTCCGAAAGATTGTTTTACCAATACAATAATGATAATATTATCAAACGGCCATAATGCTTAAAATTTCTTCAATATTTCTGTGGTTTTTGTAAAATTGGATAGTTATGTCTACATTTATACCATAAAGATGGGCAGATTTCAAAATGGAAAGCTTTTCTATATTTCTGACACAGATTTGAGATTGAAGTATATTTTATTAGTAAAATTATTGCCATTAATGTTCGCTTCGCCTGTCCTTAGTTCTTTCATGTATTTGTTAAGTTGGCAAACCTTTTATTATATGCGTCTGGTTTGTGATGCCAGATCTAACAAATTAACACTAATTTACAGGGACAATATCCTTGTAAATGTCGGGTTTTATATCCGACTCCATGATAGCTAACAGGAAAAGGGATATAAAATAGAATTAATAAGAGAATAGTAATAATGTTTATTCTCTTTAATACCAGTGATATTTTGATCCTTAAATAGGAAATGTTGAATAGAACAAAATAACATTGAAATGCATATTAACATAGATATCTTAAATCTAACATGAAGTACATGGAACAAATAAAAAATGACAATACATTACGTATGGTGATGTATAGAGATATGAACTCTTTATGTTATAGCAATAAATGATTGCTAATTGTAGCGAGAACATGGTCAGCCACGCTCGCACTAAAATATCCCAAAATTGGCCAGTCTCTTCTGCTCATTGCCACGCTGGAGGTTAAATGCCCTCACAAGGCATTGTCGCGATTAATTGCGCTGAATCGTCCCTCTCGGACTAATGCATATAACAGCATTAACTGGATACCGTTCAAAATGTAAAATGCCTGCCCAATGTATGTTAGTAAGCAGATCACAATGCTTTAAGCGCGACACTTTGCACGCACAAGTAACACATATTTCTTCATTCTGTGGTGACTTACTGCCGAATGGGGTGATGCCACTGCACCGTGACTATAAAAAAAATGCTCTTTTTACCGCGATAACTGGGTCTTCAGTAATGGCACAAAGGGCGCACTTTTAATAGCGCACTCCAACGGTTGCGTCACTTAACTGTCAAGGGCTCATGGTCAGTTATCTGCCAAGTGAAGCCCCAGTAGTGGTGCCTTCGTGACGCCAACCATAACTACTAGAACACATACCAGAAATACGTGATTATAAGAAGGCGAATGAACAGTATTAAATTTTGACAAAGTTACGACTAGTTCTGAGAAGAGAAAGAAAAGGTTGTTTCATCCTGTTCAGTGATTACTAAAACCTAGGAAGTCTTTTAGTCTACATTTAAAAAAAGAGTTGAGGTTACGAAGAGATTTCGATCACTTGTTCCAGAATATCTTGAATTAAAGTTTGGTTGAAGGTGCGCATAATGGATCCTTAATCGTTTATTTTTCACTCGACTGATACCAGCGGGAAAGCGGAACGTCCAAGAAACTAATTTGCAAAAAAATTTGGAATTTTTAAGAAATTGACCTTCGTCAAATAGCAAACGAGTTCCTTACATTGTAGTGTTCGCAAAAGAAAGAAAAACAGTGTCAGAGGAAATGAATCTATCATTATTCTGCTCTTTGAGATAAACTTTTAACTGTCCCGAGATGCAGTGTATGAACAACTATTATCAATATCCCTTAATTTAAATTGCCGAAGTGTGAGATCAGCGCGTGCCTCTCCCTTTGTCTTATAATATTTCTGTGAAAGTACTTTGTTCGTCATATCTGCCGCGGCGAGTCACCTTAAGGAATGTAAGCTGTATATGCTATTTCGGTGAAAGGGAATTGCTCGCCATGTGTACCGAAATGAGGCCGGTAAAAGCCCTAAAGAAAGTATGTTAAGACGTTGTGAATGGAGTATTTTCGCCGAATACAGACAGACCTGCGTTCCACGAACGGCTGATAGGTGAACAAGGGGTTGGAGTGCACGGTGGCAGCGAAGGAGTCGTTACTTGCTGGTCACGTGACTTCCTATTCTGTATATTGGAAGGATTGAGAACCTTCGAAGACTTATACGTGTGGGTTGAGTCCGCAGGTAACTTGAGACGTGACCTGGCTATTATTGGTTGCCAGACCACTTATGAATTACTCCGGTAATTTAAATACACTTGCTACCAGTTGCGAGGGACGTAACTTGTAACAGTTAGTTATTCGGGAAAGCAACTCGTAATTTTAGAGGATCGGATAATGTAGGTGGATTTCCGAATTAATTGTCAACAAATGTATTCATATTTGTGTATAATTGATGCTTTCTTATAGCATTACTGCGTAATGACAAATTCGTACTTGTATAGATGATTTTGAGAGTTTGTTCAAGTTTGTAAATACTCAGATTTCAATTTAACTTGTATTAAACGACTAATTATTGTTATTACACGTGTTTAATTGTCAGAGAAACTGAGCTGGTGGCAGCGGAGACCCTACCACAGGAATTGTGGTATTTATGTGAATCCCGCTACTACCAAAATACCCGCACCTCATTTGGGCTTGTGGCGTGTGGTTACAAAAACGTGTGGCGAGTGGTTGAAATTAATAATTCAAACTTATTAATTTCAGTAACGAAAGTTTGTGTTGTAAACGTTCTTGTGACATTGAACCCGACTAACCTATTGAAATTATGAAAGTTTAAGAAAATTGGATCTTCTCGCAGCGATAGAGGGAACCAGAAATGCCTGGTTACTTAATAACTATATTTAAACTTAATAACTAACTATTTGAAAAGAAAAAAGGGACAGGCGAGGTTTTTTCTAAGAAAGAATCTCTGTGAATTAAATACTTCACTGAATATACTCGTGCCGTGCCGCCAGTTCCACACTTGATGATTGGGTTTACCTACTCAGCTTACGTCATAATGCGACAAGACATCAGAGGAGATTCCTGAGGTCACAAAGGACGAAAAAATCTTCAAAACATACATGGTAATTGTGAGAGGTTGACAATACTATCAAAGTATTATACATTATAATACATTATATTGTTGTTATATTATATACATTTGATGACAAGTAAACTGACTCGGACACGTTTTCGTGAGGTCCTTAAAAAATCTCTAAATAAGGATTACTTGAAACGTGGAATAAAGGCCGAAACTCGGTAATTTAAATGGATATACTTCTTTTTTTAAACATTTGAAAAGAAAAGGATTGCGTGGAAGAATCCAAGGAGGCATAATTCATAGCCAGAATTCAAAGAATTACATTTTCCAAAAAAATAAATATAAATTTGAAAAATTCCATATGCGTTAAACTAGAATGCACGGGTATAGAGAATTTATTTTAATTATTTACAGACACCCACAAAGATCCGTGAACGATAATAGTTCCTTTTATGAAGAGTTAGACCATATATTAAATACGCTGAAAAATAGATATCCCTAGAAATGGGTCTTTTTTTAATGGGAAATTTTAATTCAAGAGCAGGTGACGGAATACCAGACGCGCTTGTGAAAAAAACCTTAATAATAATAATAACAATAATAATAATAATAAGCAACCAATCCATCAGCAAGGCCCCTAATACAACTGAAAACAAAATACGCATCAACAGAGGAATATTTCAAGGGGATTCAATCAGTGGATTACTTTTTTGCTTAGCTCTAAACCCTTTATCCACTATCCTCAAACAACTAGGGAAGATTTTAGGATTTAATATCAAAAACAGAAAAGTTGAATGCTGTGTCACACATTTAATGTACATGGATGACATCAAAATTTATGCAAGAAATGCAGAAAGTCTGAAAAAGATCTTGAAAATTATAGAAACATTCAGCAACAACATCAGAATGGAATTTGGAATAGATAAATGTAAATTACAAAGCCTTGTTCGTGGTAAAGTTAAAGAGATAACACCATACACTACAGTAAAAGACCAAAATATAGAACAACTAGAACCTAATGAACTGTACAAATACTTGGGTGTGATGCAAACCAATAGAATAGAACACACAATAGTCAAAGAACACATCACTAAAGAATTCACGAGAAGGATGGAAATAACAACAAAAAGTCATTTAAATTCACGTAACCTGACGAAAATTCATTAGTCATCCTCATACTATCCTACTCATTTGTGGTACTAAAATGGGCAACTAGAGATCTGGAAAATTTAGAGAGGAAAATCAGAACCACGATGACAAGCAACAACAAACACCATCCTAAATCAGCATCAGATCGAATATTCATCTCACGTAACCAGGGCGGAAGAGGCATCATACCAATCAAAGACCTCCATGAAAGACAAAAATATATCCTCAATAAGTTTTTCCGGAACAAAGCGTATACCTCATCACTACACCAAGCAATTACAACCAGTGATAAAAACTATACACCCTGTCACCTGAATGAGCATCTACCCCAACCACCACAAAAAAAATATAATGCCAACCTGGCAACATAAACCAATACATGGGAACTACCCCAACCAACTGACCAACAGCAAAATAAATAAAGTAGAATCAGTTAAGTGGTTAATGAACGGCAAATTATTCCCAGAAACAGAAGACTTCATAGTATCGATGCAAGACGGAATAACACCAACCAGAAACTACAGGAAAATAATCCTGAAAGAAATCGGAATTACAGATTCATGTCGCCGATGTAACCAAACCAAAGAAACTCTCGAGCATATCATTGGTGGTTGCACACAGTTG
>NNCF01125800.1:463575-511425 GCA_002313205.1 Laupala kohalensis | reverse complement strand
CTGGGACAGAAGCATTCTCACTGACCGAACAACAATTCACAACAGACCTGATGTCATCCTTTGGAAAAGAAAAGAATCAAAAGTGTATCTAATCGAATTGGCTGTCGTAAATTACAACAATCTAGAAAAAACAAAGAACAACAAAATATCAAAATACCAACTACTAGCCTTAGAAGTAAAAAAACTCTGGAATGTTCAAGAAGTGATCATAGTGTCTATCATTTTATATACCCTAGGACTAGTACCCCAATCCCTGGTCGACCATTAAAAAACTCAAAATCAACACCAATATAATAAGTAGATTGCAACACAGCGTCCTTCTGTCCTCAGCCCACATTACCAGAAAGTTCTTGGACCTGAAATAGATTCTTCCTCCCAGCAGAACTTGATTTAATAATCCACTGCTGAGAGAAAAACCAACACAAGTTAAGAGAACTAAATAAAAATAAACAATAATAATAATACATATATAAAAAGAAAAGATAAAGAAAGCAAAGGAGAGGGAACAGAATTACTAGAGCTATGCTATTTACTTAATTTATATATTTTGAATAATTCTAATGGAGTAATTACACGATTATTAATAGAAATGGAGAGAGCAGAATTGATTACGGTATAGTGTGTGTCCTAAAAATATACAGTGGATAGATAAATTGGTCAAAGAATACAATCCCATCACATGCCACTTCGTTTAACCTTAAAATATAAAAATAGTTTACAAGTACTACAATAGTCAAACAGCTTGTCAAAAATTAAATGATTTAAATGGAACTATGGAAAAAGGCTAGAATTTGCTGCGAATTTTGAAAAGAATCGCGAAAACCTGCACGAAGATATTTTACATAAGTTGCACAGCTTAATGCCTTTATGAAACACTTAACAGAAAGAGGGTTCAAACATGCGAGTACATACAAAGAAAAGACACAACAGTCAAGAAGCGGTATGGTTCAACATAGATTGTAGAAAGGCGAAAAAAAGAATATAGAATACATCAATAATTTTTCCTATTTATAAAAAAAGGTGACGTTAACAATCCTAATAAGTATTGAGGTATTTCTTCAATTTTGGCAATAGCTAAGATTTTTTTCAAAATTATCCATGTACGGTTAAATAAATGGATAGAAAGAGCAGAAAAGTGTTAGCATTGCAAGTAGGATTCAGAAATAAGTACAGTAGACAACATTTTTATAACTACCACAATGGAGGAAAAGGCAACTTCCGTGAAAAGAGGTAAGCTATTTTGTGGTTTTGTGGATTTTGGAAAACCATTCGATACCTTTAATAGGGAAATACTTTGGTGTATTCTAAAAAGTAAAGGAACCTCCTCAACATTCCTAAAAATGCTTCAAGAGATGTATAAATCAGATACGGAATGCGTAATTCTAGAATTCGATTGTCTAACACAAACATTCTTTGTGGAAAGAGGTGGAAAGCAAGGTTGCGTACGTTACCCACTTCTCTCCATACTATTCGTAGAATAAACTCGTAGATAGACTAGACATGGTAAATGCGGACGCACCCAGGATCGGAGATAAAAAATATCTCAATAACAGCACTCCTTTTGCCGACGACTTGATTATTTTCTCAAAAACACTAGCAAGTTTACAGAGAAGTTTACATGAATTAGAAATTTCCTGCGGATAAACAATATTATTATCTCTGTATATATATTATTATCTCTGTATAATCCTGGGAATAGCGTACGGAGCGGAAATATGTGGCGCAGGGGAAACGATATATTAAACTCGCTTCAAACGAAATATCTTAAAATGGGAACGGGCATTGCTCAAATGACAGCAAACAGTGGCATTTTATGGGAATTTGGGTTGCTTGTAATTGAACTAACTCACCAATTAAGAGCAATCAAATATTGGCTTTCGATAAGGTTAGGCAGCAGGAACCCACTTGTTTCAGTCTTACCATTGTAATACAGATGGAAAATGGGACATGCAAATTAAAAATGTAATTCTTAAAGCAATTGTGTATGTCAGAATAGTCCGTTTTTAACCGATCTAGAAGATATTAAGAGAAAACTCCAAGACTTATACCGTTATTAAATAAAAACTAACAGATCACTTATCGTGCAAACCTTAGCACCTGGACAATGGGGAAGAACAATGATACATTGACTGTCTCCAATCAAAAGAACGATCGGGTTGCAAATGGTTTCGCTTAGGAGGGCGGAAATTAAGAAAATTGAAAGTATCGAGACTCTATTTGCCCACTTTGCGATGAATAACATAAAGATTGGTATCACATTTTACTAACATGCCCGAAAACAGATCAAAAACGAACTTTTATCCTAGATGGTGCATGCCAAATTTTTCACATTAATGTAGATGTAGCCATTGCAATAATGAGGGACAATAGAGAATCTGTAGCGCAGTGCCTGGGTCAGTTGCTAAGCTATGTGATAGAAATGAGAGAAAGGGTAATATGCTTGGAAACTACTGATTTAAAAAAAAACGTGATTCTGCCGCTTCGTCTTTTTCTTTTGTTTCAGAAGGAGAAGTGTTGAGAAGACTTACCAAGGCATTATGTCAATTATGTTTTTTTAGTATTATAAATGACTGAATTTTATTTTAATCTTTCTTTCTATGACAAGAGTTGTACATGTTACTTTAGAAGGTATGTTTAATTGAGCGTGAAGAACAGTGTTTATTCTTAACATTGCGGTTGAGGTACTCAAGGATAACAACGACAATTTTACTGTAAAACATTCCTCAATCCAGGTAATCAGAAATTAAAAACCAAAAAACGTAACAAAGCTATGAAAATTGATTTTGAAAATCATGTGCCACAAGTAGTCACTGTCCTTTATGATGTAACCTACTACAGATTCATTAGTATTTCGAAAATGCTGCTTAAGTATTTTTTTTATTGCTCTTTTACTTGGGTTTAAAGAACTTATCCTGATTATTACTAAATTACTAACTCCGAAAACAAATGGCAGTCATTATTTAACCAAGTGTTTTGTGCACTCCCCGACATAAATTACAGTTAAAATGCAGATCCGCGGTTAGAACACGAGGGTTTCTGATACAGATACACAACGATTATTCCCTTCGCTTGAAAATTGAGGATTATGTTCCCTATGTTATGTATTACAAGAAATAGTCATTCTCTCACGTCAAAGAATTTGTTTGATCTTTCAAATGTAAGAATTTTGGATGAAAAATTACTCAAACTAATGTAAGAATTTAAAGGTTTGATTACTGTCGATTAGGAACAGAAACAAATTCCTGTTCCGTAGTTTTCAAGAACACCGTTAGTTGTTCCCTGACTGTAAGAAATTTTGAAAAGAAAATATTCCCAATGATAACTTTACTCTGTTTCACAAAATATAAAATGCAGAAATTTTTTCACGATGAAACTAATTTTAAATTTGTTTATTCTAATTCTATATGTTTGATCCTCCAGTGAAACGCTCAAACCTATCTCAGTCTCTTTTACTGTTTAAGAAACTTGATATTTTATACGATATTTCTCATACATTTCGAAACAAAACACAAGTTTTAAAGATATCCGGTAAAAGAATAGGAAAAAAAAGGTTTGAGAGAACGGCTGGAGACACATATTTTAGTGGTTGAGTTTTTATTATCATATAACAGATTGGACGAGAATTCGGCACAAGTTGACGTCATCCGAAAACATGAAGTTTCTTACAAATATTTATGTATTCCTTAACAAATAATAATGTCAAGGATGATTGCTTTGTTTTTTTTATGTTCACCTTACAATTTTTTTAAAATTATTGTTAATACAAGAATAACGAATGAAACATTTATTATAAGATTCGCAATAATATTTTTACGAAGATGGTATCAATGATTTCTTCGAACCTTATTTCTATCATAATGTGATATTTGGCTTAATGTGATCTATTTTATATGAGTTATGTGTTGTTTCTATGTGGTGTTTGTCAGTCTATGAGTATTTCTGTGTATAAAAATTCACTTTCAAACCCTGCCGAGTCTATGTATCACTATTTTGGACAATCAATTTCATTTACTCTTTTATATTATCACTTCACCTTCATTAGATATTTAAAAAAATAAGTAAGACATTCCTCTCCATTGCTTTTTTATTCTGCCTACGTTTCGAGATTTGGTTTATCTCTTCGGCAGGGTCAGCTATAATACATAACAACTGACAGAAATGGTAGTTTGTATAAAAACGTTTTGCATTACTTTCAATGCATTAGTTATAATAAGGTGCTAAAACATATTTATAACATACCTGAGGTGCAGATTCAATTACAATCATGTTATTAAAACTGTCACAGCCATTCACATAAAAAAACTAATTAAGAATGAATTTTATTGGAGGTTCGTCACACTTCTCCCTCATTGTCTGGTTGAATACTAAGATATACACACTATGGGTAACATACATTTATGAAACACAAGCATTACTAAAATATCACACAAAATATAATAATTTCATGTATTATTTAATCATATATAAAACGGTATCATAATCTTTTGTAAAAATGTTGCATTCTAATTGAGTATTCACATTTGTATTCATTTAATTTAACCAGTTTATAAAATCAATCTTTCGAAATGATTCTTCTCTTTTCTTAAAATCTTCGTAGTTTTTAAGTTCATTTCATGTTTATTTTATTTGTAATGTCGAACAATGCCGCACTTAGCATTAATATTTCTACATTTTCTCTCACGTTACTTTATCCTTGTATTCAATATCTTCTTCGTCTGTCCTATGTATCTAACATTACAGTCATTTCACGAATTGGAGTCTATTTCATTTTTCTGTTTTAATCTTCCAATCCTATCTTTCTAAATTTTAACAAATTCAATCTAATTAATTAAGCGATATAATTAGCGAAGGCAAAAAGCAGTAGATGAAATGCAGTCCCTTTCAGCTCGTTCTCTTCTGTTGTAGGACAATCACCCCGCCAAAGGAAAATACTTGTTCAATGTCTGTTACAATGATATTTCTCGAACTCCACTCTACTCTCCATATCTCATCTCAACATTCTACCCGATCCCTCACCTCGACCCCTCTCGAAGCACACCGCCGCCACTACCTCCACGCATGCGCAAGACAATCAGTCTCCAAGTATCGATACACCATACCCGATCGATTTAATCGATATTAGTACAGTACATGTCTTTAATGTCAAGTGAACCCACATTTAATCATTAGGCATCTTCAATCCTTTTATTTCATTGACAAATTCAATAGTTTTTTAGTGAAGCTGATTATCAATTTCTAAAAATTGTTTTAGAATCTTTCACATAAATTTCGATATATTATAGGAAGGACCATTAATAGCTGATATGATTAGTCTCATACCTTGTTCCTTTTACGTAATTTTATTTGTCCATATGCATTATTAATATTTGCATCACTCATATTTAATTGTTTAAACTGGAATGTTGTAATTATATTATCCTTTAACAATTCTATAAGTATAACAGGAATTTGCTTTTTTTTGTATCATCATTATAAATTTAAAGATATTTCTCTTTGTTTTGTAAAACATTTTCTCCTTTTTCTGCGGATTCATTTCTTTTCATAACTACTGAATGGTTTCCTTTATCACTTCTTATTACAATAAGATCCTTATTAATTTATTATTATAATATTATAAATTTTCTCATCTTCTTTACTATTAGATATTTTACTAGTCACATATTTGTATGTACAAAACGTTACTCATTGATTTCCTAATTAAGATTTTTTTTTCATTCTCATACTTATCTATCCCATATTCAATGTCTTTTATATATTCTGTTACTATTCTTTTAATATCACATTCTATTGTATTATACTTTAAACAATTTCCTAATTCCAGGGTCGTCATTACATTCTCAGGGATTATCTTATCTGTAAGATTTACTACAAATTCCTTTTCTACATAGAAGAAGGTCGAAAATTCAATTTTTCATTCACTAGACTTCGAAGTTTAGTTCATATCACAGTAATTCCAAGTTAAGATAAAAACAATACAAAATACGGTTTAATCTAATTAATTGAGTCTTGAAGAAAGTTTCTTTGTACTTAGAGAATGCAAAAATTTACGTTTTAAAGTATTATAATTCTTTCAATATTCTGCCCCTTTGCATGTAAATATCTTTAATGACATGTTTAAGCATTTTCATAGACTGACTATTCGCTAATGTCAGATGTCTTTTCTAATTTCAACTACTCATTGTAATAATACTTTTGTATCCATTACTAATAAATTTAGGAACTACTAAATTATTTTACCAATCTATAAGGAATTTAATCTAAAAATCAATTTTAATCATTCTCATACTTGCATTCCTTGAAATAGTTGTAATGACGACAAGTTGTAAGATGAATCTACGCAACACGAGAAAAGCTCCTGGTAAGCTTAACACAACTGCTACTGATGTGAACACAAAATAGATAAATAATTACTAATTGTAACATTTAAAACGCCAAAGAAATGAATATGTTAGGCTGAAAGGAGAAAAAATTGAACTGCTGTTAATTTTCCCTCTCCTTATTTTTTTTTAAATTAATCCGGACGGCAATTTGTCCCATGGAAATTGAATAAGGAAATAAAAAATTTAGAAAACGACTAACATCAGAAACCAACCACAACAATAAGACTAACAACAGTAATGAACTTACTGTATAGATTTTATTACACAGACCTTAAAGATATTTTACGAACTTTTTACGTTCCAGCATTTCTCATCTACTTCTTTCTCCTTGCTGCTGGATTTTGGCTCAACGCAGTGTCCATTAACATAACCCTACGTTTCAGGTAATCAATATATTTATTTATTTACCTATTTATTTATTTATTTGTAATTGTTTTTTACAGCGATACTGCAGTAGAGGAACCCTACAAGAGGGAAAAAAGACCGTTAAAATTAGAAATATCGGAAATTTGAGAAAGCGTATTTTAAATATCTGATTTAATATACCTTACACACAGAGATAGTTGATATCTCTAATAGTTCATGGGTAATATCGAAAGAATTATACTATGTCACTATAGTGTACGATTATGCAGTCATGCTAAACAAGTATGTCTATATCTTCTTTATATTATAACGTCAAGACTACCAACTTTGTATCTCGGAATAGAACACAATGTACTTAACTTACCTTTTCTGAGAGTTAAGTTTTTAATTCCTTGAAAACATTTCGTATCCCTAATAACTTGTGTATATATGCTAATAACGACACTGGTTCCTTTATTGAAATAAATATTTTTATTGAAAACGAAAATAACTCATAAATCATAAAATTTAGCTCAAGAAACGTTTCAGTCTTCCCCTTCATTATTGATGACCTTAATGTTCCTGTCTGACGAAGGCGATGTGAATTGTCTTTTTCAATATTTTTCAGTTCATTCATTGCTCATTTTTCACTTAAAAAAAAAAAAATTCACAATTATAAAAATTGTAATCATGTTCTTAGATCATTTCCTTGCATTTTTGTTTTATAAAGGGAACCCCCACGACAGAAAAGTATACCTCATGGTAGAAGACAGAAATATGTGAAGTTGGCGCTCGCCCATGCTTAGGGTTGGGGTACGCCCCCGTTACTCACTGCATTTGCGGGTACCATGATTTTCAACAAACATGCCGAAAGGACTAAGAATCTCTACAAACATTCCTTTGCTGAGGCAAGAACTTGTTTGTACGAGGTCGATATCGGTTCTTTTAATAATGGTAAGTAACAAATATCATTAATATGCAAGGAGTTCGTAGCTCACGACATTTAAGTGCATTTATAATGCTTACTTTTTTATTATAAATTCAAATATATTCTTCAATTAAATTAAAATTTCTGAATCAATAAAACAAAATTAAAAATTAAACGTTAACTATTATGGTAGGAAAAACAATTTGCCAAAAATTAATTTTTATTATTATTTCATAAAGATATTAAGTATTTACTTTTAATGTTAATATGTTTAATTGTATTTTATGAAACTAAACCACTACGTTCGTACATATTTTTTGTTTTAAATCTTCGCCCTAATAAATTCGTTGGTGGGATTCACCATCAAACTTTTCAATAAAATGTTCCTGTTTCTTTTCTTAACTCCTTTTAAACACTTCTTTTGGCTCAATCTCAACTTCCTATTTCCATGGGAGGACTCACAATTTTTTTATTTTGTTTAACTCGAAAATATCGTGAATGTCAATACCTGAATAATTTTGGTGCTAAATATTTCACTTAAACTTTTTCATCATTGTTCCTTCTAACTCTTCTTGTATGGAAATTTGTAATGAGAAAATTGTTTGTATTCTGAAAATGTTTAATTGCAGACATATCTAACAGAAATGTCACATTGCAAATTCTCTGCCCTTATGCCTTCATTTTTTAAATGTTGTGATGCTTATGTGGTATTTTTTTTAAAAATCTTCATTTAACAGATATCTACCATGAAATACAGTTTTAATGTTGAATTTCTAAATTGCTGGTAGTATATTCATGCCAAAAATTGTGCTTTACGTAGGTAAATGAAAAAAGTAGCATTACCTGATGAAAATCACCAACAAATATGCAATAATTATGCATTTAAATTTGATCCAGCTTAATTATATTCGACTGTGGCAACATCTGCAAAACAAACAAACAAATGAATCATAAAAAATGTTCCTTTCTTTATACTAAATAAAACATGCTATGAACTAGGGTTACATTTAAAATGTAGAAAGTGGCCCCCGCGCCCCTATTATTTTTGTAAGGATACCCATCGATATTCGATGGCGCAAATGAAGAAAGGTAATCAAATTTCAAGATTTCAGCAAAATATATTAAATGAGTTTTGAACGACCTGAAGTTCTCTGTGACGTTTTGTGTACTCCTAAAACTTACACTAGCATTTTTCTAAGTAACTTGCAACTATGAAAAAAATCATTATTTTTTTATTTATTAGTTATTTATTCTTCTTTACTATACTTCAAATATTATTATTATTTTTTTGTGATTTAATATACATTCCCTTTTGATCTTTACAGACAAATACAATACAGATTTGGAAATTGCATCGTGGATGTATTACTACGGTCCCATGGCAGTGCGGGTGATTATTAATAGCATTTGCCTCCTGCTAACTGTTCTCAAAATAAGATCCCTGAGCAAGGTCTCTGCATTTTTGCAGAATGCCAGTGCTGGAGTGACAAAGAAGAAAGCTGCATCACAAATTCTTGCTAAGTATGATACTTAACTTAATCAATAGTTTTATTTAAAGAAATTTTTCTCTTAACTTTGCTTACCTCTGGCAAAGCAGCGTCAAAAATTTAGTAACGAAAACATAATATCTTTACTTATATTATATAGAGCATTACTTATATAAAATATGACTCCAAATTTTATATTTTTTCATATACGTAGTATATAGAAAGTATTGTAATCATTAAAAAATTCGAAAACGAGATTTTTGCAGTAATATCTGTTTTGGAGTCCCTGTTTTCGAAAAAGCGGTTTTTGGCTGAATGTCCGTCTGTCCGTCCTTCTGTGCGCAGCACTCCTGACCGAATGTTTTAAAATAATTATTTTTCTTTTTTCCAATTAAGGTTAGAATTTACTTCTCACATATGCACGTGCTATCAATTTTCTTTTTACTTGAAAACTAAGGGCATTTGTCATGATGACCAAAGACATTATTTAATACTTTTTGAAGACTCGTCCAACTATTTTGCTTAAATTTTCTGTACGTAAAGTACAATTAGTATGCATTACATTCGCATTAGTGGTAATTTGCTTGAAAGTTTGGTATAGACGCAGTAAAATAATTTATATCTGCTACATTCACGCATTTGTTTACTATTTCAAAAACATGGAATATTATTTAACAAGAATGAAGCAGAGGTAGAGTAAATTGATATTCTAAATATTTATTTTATATTCAAATTCTTAATAAGAAACTCTACTAAGTTGAATTATTGGCTTTGAGCCCGACGAAAATGTTATAGTTCATTTCTTTTGTCGTATACGGAGCATAGAAAACCGGAAAAACTCGATCACGTAATTTTGTCAAAAATATTTTTTTGGTGGTTCCTGATTCCAAAAATTTGTTTAAAAAAACTCCAACGCCCATCAAAAAAACTTAATTTATTTTACTTTGTTACTGTCTCATATACGTAGTATATAGAATGTATTGGAAACTCTAAAAAATTTCGAAAACGGAATATCCGTTTTGGAAAATCCTGATTCCGAAAAAATGTTTTTTTGACTGGACGTCCGTCCGGTCCATCCGGTTCGTCTGTCTGTACGTCCGTCTGTGCACAGCACTCCTGCCCAAATGATAAAAAAATTCATTTTTGTATTTAGGGTAAAATTTACTTCTCACATATGCACATGCTTTCAATTTTCTTTTTACTTGAACACGAAGTGTACTTCACATTAAGATCAAAGACATTTTTAATATCTTTCAAAAACTAGCCCGACGATTTTGCTTAATTTTTCTGTACGTAAAGTACAATTAGTATGCATTACATTCGATTAGTGGTATTTCGCTTGAAAGTTTGGTATAGACGCAGTAAAATAATTTCTATCTGCTACATTCACGCATTTGTTTACTATTTCAAAAACCTGGAATATTATTTAACAAGAATGAAACGGAAGTAGAGTAAATTAATGTTCTGAATATATATGTTTATGGCGCGTAGTGTTTAAGTTCGCCAATGGGGTTAATCCGATAAGTATGTGTTTGTGTCATTTTTGTATGTTACTTTGAAAAGGAGAACAGAGGAATGTCTCCATCTTATGTTTCTCTTGGTTTCGTGAAACTTCCACCCACGCGACCTTTACGCACTTGTCGTTACCTCACATCCGGTGACGCAACATCATTTTGCTGCGTAAGCTTACGTTTCAGATGTGTCCACTGCTCCTTTTCCCTTTTTTTTGTTTTTTTTTGCATGCTGTGTCATATTTAATGTTTTTGTGTATATTATTTGATGCGTGAGGATGTTGTTTTTTATTATTATTTTTCATCGGCTGAAGAATTACCTTGCGACGTGTTTTTCTTTGTTCTGAAGGTAATGTTTGATAAATCTAACTTTTTTACTATTCATGATTTTTTTAAATTCAATATTTAAAGCAGGTTTAATCGTTGAAAATAATTTTATTGTTAAAATATGTTTTAACTCTTACAAAATTCTTTGACGAGATAGATAAGGAGCATTACGAAATAACAGGAAGTAAATAAAACGAACAATGTCGCCTATTTCACCGAAATAATTAATAGATAAGATTAGTGTTTATTAATATAATTTTAAAGTTGCAAATTCCAAAAAAAATACTTTTTAATTCCTAATTAATTTTATAAGAATATCTATAATCTGCTGGCTTTGTTCTCTCGTAATAATGTCCTATTTATCTTTATATTTATCAATAAATATATCTTTTGATATTTATTATAAATCTTTCAGATCTTATCTCCCCTCAAAAGGATTAAAAAACGGAATTTGTATATTAGATATTCTTTTATATAAATGCTAGTAAAATATTTCTTTAATAAACTTTTTAAGTTGGGTAAAATGAAGACGATCCAAATATAGAGTAACATATGAGTATCATCCCTCTCCTAATAGAATGCTGTAATGCCGCTCTCTAGTCCAGACTGAGAAACGTATAGGAGAAAGTATGTGCAATGGTTTTGCACCACTAGCTTTATTTTAACGTTGTGATTATAATAATAAATTTATTGTCAAAATACAGTACAGACTGCGTATGACCACGTGGAGGACAATAAACTAATTTACTTTCCGGAAGCAAGCAAGGGACCATCCCATCAATTCCGATCAAGGGCCCTAAGGCACAGGCGGATTCGAAAATTTCAGCAAAAGTTCCTAGATAAGATAAGTCTTAACAAACACGACCGTTTCATAAATATAAATGCAGGGAAGTGTTAAGATATTTAATTCCTTGAATAAAGGTTAAATGTATATTAAAAAAAAGGACTTATATAAGTATTTTTCCAAGTAATTGTACGTATAACTTTTATTCGATATAAAAACTCAGAAGTATCGAACCACAAATTACAGAGATAATAACATAGACATTTTTGACTCACCATTTTTTATGGCGGCGTAAAGTATGATATATTATGTACAACATTTGGTAGTAATCAGCAATTTTAAGTCTTACACAATGTCTCATTAAGTTACATGGAGTGTCGTTACATATTCTAAAGTGTATAGTTACACTACAATCTACTGTATATTAGTTAGTTGCATGGGCAAGAGACTACACTGTGCTCCACATTAAACTTTGTCTTGAATATCGATTAGAATAATATTATGTAACATATTGTATATTAAATAATATTCAATGACATTTATTTTGAAATGTCATTCAAAAAATTACATAAAAAGTTTAAAGACGCCCCGAGAAAAATTTTTATCAGTTGAGTCACAAACTCTTTATTTAAATTGATGGGTTCAATATTGAGATGAATTTGACAAATTACTTATAAATTATTACTTTTGATAATTATGTATTGTAACGTTTCCCTGTTAATTTATCAATAATATATGTATTATTTAGTTAAATTAAAATATTTAGTTTTCGAAATATATTTACTTGATTCAATCGATTAGATGTATCTAAATTTGCGAAAAAAGACTGTTATTAGAGAAATTTATTTTAACAAAATTATATTACGGGCAAGAAAAACGTTCAAAATTCGTTATGAAGTTGGTTTGAACCGTAAAGTTGTGTAATCAAAAATACTTGTTAACTTCAAATAAAATATTTCCAATATAAAATAATTTCTACAAATAGGAATAAATTGAAGTGCTCATTATTATCCACGTTTGGAGGATCAACAAGAACGAGTTATAGCGCAAAACAGTGAAACCGAATGTGATATAACTAGGATTAAATACTATTTATGAAATCTCTTAGATTGCGGTGAACCTCACCGCCAGGTAACAGAACCTCACCGCCAGGTTACAGAACTTGAGCTTTACGCGCTCTAGTCCCTACGAGACCACCTCAGAGGTCTTTGGGTTTCACAAGTTGAATGAGAATGGTAGACGGGCCCGGGATAGACGTGAGGCGAACGGGATGGCTCAGTCGGTAGGCGCATGAGCGCGTAAAGCTCAAGATTCCGGGTTCGAATCCCGGTCCCGTCTCCCATTATCATTCGACGTAACATGATTACTATTTATGAATATCTGACAAAGGTAAGATCTCTGGAACAAATGTGATTCATTTAGAAAGTTAAATTTAATCTTGCGTTAAACGCGAAATATTAATTCATTTTAGAATAGACTTATTATAGTTGTATTTTAAAGAGAAAGAATGCTCAAATTATGGAATAAATGAGCATATCTTAGTTCTAAATGGAGACGAAATTCAAGTTGTTAATTCTAAGATCGTCGATTTTCGGTCCGATTGTGAGAAGAATGACCCTTTAATAAGTGAAACATAAAAAAGATGTTTTGTCTGAAAGTAGTTTCGGACAGGTTAAAAATTCCTGCATTAGTGATTCTTTGTTTCAAGAATTATAACTGAGATAAAAATTTTGCTAACCACGTGACAGTTTCCCAGATAATTTCGATTAAAAAAACGCTTCAAAAATTGAGAAGAAAAGTTCTTTTGAGTACTTAACGACAATTTACGGTTATATTTTCTTTAAGAAAATTCGTTTCTATTGGCTTCAATTTACGAAACCTGGGAACTTCAAAAGTTTTATCTCGGGAAAACCAATATTACATACGAGTGATAATTGAGATTTAAAATGTGACTTAACCTAAAATACTATTTTTCGCATATTACTAAACCCTGTTTTGCATTTTCTTCAGATAAAATATTATTCATCTATGTCACAACTTAAAACGTACTGTTAGGTGTTGCTCACTACTTATCAGACTTTACAACTGGTGGTAAAAATTGTCCAAACTCACATTATTAAACTGCAGTATTTTTTTATTTGGATTTTTATGTTTCTTTCTTTCATTTTCAGCACTCTTCTCTACCTAAAGCTGCTCCTCTTTACTGGTGCAATAGAACTAATCACAGATGGTACGATTTGGGCCACTCGAAAGAGGCGCTTCGAAATACCTCATTTTACCTCTTTTTACGCAGTAGAAGTGGCATACATCTACCGTGTAAGCGCTGTTATACTAGACTTGATTCGCGCTTGCGCAGTTTGTTGGTTAGGTGTGGGACGAAAAAATCACGGATGGATACAGATTCTGAGAAGAGGAGGAATTTGTTTAAGAAAAAATATTCTTAAACTGAGAAAACTCAACGCACGTGAAAGGTGGACTCCGAAAAATTCGAGTACTTGTGTGAATGATGAGGTAGGATTCAGTTTAAAATTAAAAGGCAAAGTAATGGGAATTTCGTTCAGAGAATTGTCAGAGTAATAGGGATTAATTGTTCTATCCAAGTTTACAAAAATATTCCCGAAAACACTGTTTGTATTTAAGTAGCTGATTAATTTCCGGGCTCTACTAAGGAACAAGGGAGTTTTTAAACATTACCCAACCTGTAGCTTATCACCTAAAATAATACCTCATTTTCAATAAAATATGAAAATATTTGTCTATAGTACTCTATTAGTTTTCAAATGCTCTTTTATTTCTTTTTATTTACAAATCTTTTTTGAATATACATCGCTAAGCTATACAGTTGAATATAGATCGCTCAGGTGTTGGATGGTTACAATACACAATAAAAGTCAACATTAACTCTCAAGGCATGAGACTAACAAGTAAGATTGTGGAAACTTATTGAGCACAACCTAAGAAATTCCTAAGTTGGTGAATTAAATCTGTGTCATCCATTAAATAAAAATGAAGAGGGTAACGTTTGCGTATGTGGGGTTGAGGAACCCTACTTTGCGGATGTGGAAGTGGGCGGCGCCAGGAATTTTTGAAAGAGAAAAAAAATCATCTTATATTACGTGAATGTTGTCGTGAGTGAAAGTAACCTTCAAATCGTTATGAATAGAGGAATTTCGGATAAACCAGGGCGCTTTGGTGGCTAAACGGAGTATTTTGTTTCGAAAAATCTGAATTTTTTAAATGTGTGGGAGCAGCTTTGTACCATACGGGTAAGCGTGTAGTAATAGTAATCAAAGAATAGTCTTGAAGAGGACAAGTGAAGATTCGCAGATGGTGGAGGAGCAGCGGTTGATTAGAGGTCAAAGTTGAACAAGTTTTTTGTTGGTCTGCTTGACTTTTGTTTCGATGACATCTTTCCACGTAAGTCGGTTGTCGAAATGTAAACCAAAGTATCTGATCCAGGATTGCGATGGTGACTAGGGTAAACTGACGTTAATTATACATAATGGAAGAGGGTATGTTGGGAGACGAAGAGGAAAAAACCTTGGAAACATTCTGGAAGAGTTCTGGGAGTATTTTCCACATTTCTGTTCATTTTGGCAAAGAATTTAAGTGATCGTAAAGGAAAGATTATTAATGGACGGGCTGGGTTTGCATAGAACTGTGTCGTTGGCAAATAAAGCAATATTATTGTGGTAATGAGATGGCAGGTCTGCAGTAAAGATATATAAAAGTTTTGAAGATAATGGAGAAGCTTGTGGAACACGTGCTTTGATGGGGTACGGGTTTGAATAAAATTCATTGATGTTAACCCTAAACGTTCTATCTGTTAGGATACTTTTAATGATGTTGACTAGGTAAGTAGGTGTTCCTAGTTGTCGAAGTTTATGGATAGAACCTAAATGCCAGACACGGTTGTAGGCGTGAATTTCATCTTGAGAAACATCGCTAGTGTATGATATCCTTTTCTCAAAGTCTGAGAGAATGAGTTATGTTAGTCTGGCCATGTTTATTTACGAATTCGTACGGCGAAATTATTTTTGATTTACTTTTAAAATATTTTATAGGTTTTACAATAGTTTCCCGCATACTTTTGATAATACAGGTGGGAGACTAATGGGACGATAGCTTGACGTTAAAGTAGGATTCTTTTACGGTTTCTGAATCGGTACTATTGTTGAAAGTTTCCACGACGTGGGAAAATGTCCCGTTCCTAGTATTGAATTAAAAATGTTGTTTAAGAATGCTAGAGCTTTTCTGGATTAATTTTTAACATTACAGGAGTGACTATCATAATCTGGTTATTTATGTTTGGGTAATGATATGATAATCCAATATACTTCGGATGAAGGGATATATATTTTATTGGATATGAAACATCATAGGTTGGCGCAGAACAGAAGGAAGATACTTTTGATGTGTGTTGAGGATCGTTATGTGTATTATCGACAAACTTTGAATCAACATAATTTTGCCAGTAATTCGTAATTCTTTTTTGCGAGTAACATTTATTGTTATCTAATTGAAGTGGTGGCATATATGATTTTGCTACAGAGTAATCTTTTGATACTTTCCAAGGTGTTATTTCGAGTGGTAAGATTTGATGTATGCGTTAAGTATGTAAGTTCAAGTTGTATAAGTGAAGGGCAGTTCTGAACAATAAAGTTACTCAACAATAAAGTGACCAAAGCGATAGCACAAACAAACTAAAATGTATATTGAGAGAGGAAATTTTCAATCCTTCTTTGTTTAAATTTTTTCCATTCCATTTCCATTAAATGATTCTCCATTATACCAAAGTAACTTTTTGAGGTATCTGAAGAGTTTAAAACTTCTTTCGATGTATTAAACCACATCTTCTTTTTATATATTTGATATTTTGTTTGCATTTGCAGAAAATAATGTTGATTTCAGGAACAACTAATCTCTACAATATTTTATTCCTTTTTGAATTCAGCACATGGTTCTAAATTCATAGCCAGATTCTGTCCGCAAGTCCCACTGTTCCACTTAATCGTGACTTGTGTGAGAGAATCGGGAAGAAGATAAGTTGGGATACCAAGAAACGTAGTACCGAATCGACATTTGTCAGGAGTAGGTGAGGGAAACTCCAACTGAAATCTGAGCAGAGAAGTGTTTGAACCCACACTCTACCATTTAGTGACATCGTGGAGGCAAAGACGCTACCACTAAACAAATGCTGTCGGGTAAGGTAAGCGTTTTTTTTAAAACGACCGAGATACTACTCGATACTTCAGTTAGAGACTTCAAACACTGACGAAGACGGTGGGGGAGCTTGCTTTAATAGAAAATATCAGAAGTTTTACAGATACCTAAATCGTAGTATGACGAAGAGATCCACACACATCATGACTCCATTCAGAAATCTTGCTCTCTAAATCTTCTCCTCGACGCCAGCAGTGTATCCGTAAACAATCGGTCAGAGTCGTGCTTTGCAGACAAGAACATTCACGATTGGGGGACCTCGCACTAAATCCCCGTCGCATACCTCCCTTCATCTGGTTCCAACCCTCGATGTCTCCCTCACATGACTTCCCATTCCCACTGTCATGGAGGTAACTTGAGGTGCATTGTAACCTGCATGACCACCAACGTAAATAACAGTGGACGCACGATCGATGTGATGTGTCTTCGTTGTTGTCAGGTTTGACCCATTTGCTTGTCACTATCATTCATATGCAATGAGTATCATATCTTCTTACTGGTAGGATCTCAAATATGTCATAAACCTGTCAAGAATTATTTTACGCGATGACAAAATTAAGGGGATGAATTTTTATATAGTCAGTAATTTGCTATTAAGAATTTTCCTCCAATTCTTGAATAGTAAAATCATTCCACAAAATTATTGATGTGTCAAAGTGAAAATTCTCATACAATATGAAAAACCAGAATTAAAAGTCTCCCCCAAGAGGAACGTCTTTTTAGATTAAAAGATCATGTTAATTAAATAAGTTCCAATAAAAATACATCAATATTACAGTAGAAAGTTTCTTTCATATCCACTTAACAGTCTGCACGCAAACAGAAAATATTCAGATTGTATTCCAAGAAAATGGTAAAAACTGATATACAAAAAGGCATCACATTTGAAGAATGTTACTATTCAGATGTTAGCGAATGAAAGTACGGTTTTTATAACAAACCTATGTATATTTACGTGTACATATGGTACCTATTGTGTAACCAACACGGTTGCCTTCTGGACTCATGTATCTTTTAAATTAGTTATTTTTATCATGGTGACGTCAGTAGAGATATGAAGTAATGCTTCTCGACAGCAATACAACCTTTTTACTCAAATCTTCTTCTTTCACTTGTTGAGAGCCCCATTCAGACACTCTGAAAAGGACGGCTTTAAATTTATTTCAGTCTTTTTCTGTATTCGAGAATACGTAAAACGCATCAATAGCTCACGATACTTCATGACGTCGCGCCTCCTCCAAGCAACTCTTCTTTAGTTTTAATCAGGTTGAGAATTATAATATATTATTGATTGATAGAATATATTAATGGGTAACGTACTATTTTCCATAATTTTCCCCGAGGTAAGTGAATTTAGCGTGTGATTCTAAGCTCACGACTATTTAAGCTCATTTACGGCTGACACCCCTATCAANCATTTACAGCTGACACCCCTATCAGCGGAACCGTGCTGCCAATTTACACGTTCTGCCTTCCACTGCCAGGTGGCAGTGCAACCAACTTTAAACCTGCACCCTAAGATTAGGGAGGTAACTAAGCTAACTACTTAACAATTATTGCAAGGTGAATTAAACAATTTGTACATGAACCTTTCTATAAATAAATCCAATTTTATCTCACTATACGAAGACATTCCACCGTCGCCTGGATCCTACATTTTCCTCTCGTTACTACGCAGTTCAAGTCGCTCAGTGGAATTTTCTTGAGATAATAATAACTAGTTCTTAACCGTATGAGTCTCGTCGTCGTCGCTGCCATTCCGTCGTCCATCCTGCGAGATGAGACTAATTAACCTGACTCCAACGTGATTCCTCGAGAGCGAGAAAGAAGGACGAGTGCAAGACAAGAGAGCGTCTCTCGTCCCGACGATACTCCCTGCTTCTGTCTTCTCCTTTAATGAAATAAATGGCGCATCTCGCATTACGATAAACAGAGGAGACGGAAAACCAGAGGCCCCCGGCGTGTTGACGGCGACGACCGTCACCGTGTGAACAGAAGTAGCCACCAGGACACATTGTTTTTATGAGCAAGTGATGAATTCATCCACGGCAATATCCGAAGTCATCCACGGCAATATCAACGATTCTTTACTATTAATTTCAAAAAGAACGAATTTATGTAAGAAAGAAACCAATAAACAAATCTTAAACAGTGGACAAGAAAGGTAACTTACGGATTAATTTAGGTTGATAGATAATTTGAACATACGAAATAACAATGATTCTAAGCCATTCATCTCAAAATGAATTATGTTTGCATGTTGGCAAATTTCTTCGGAATGCAAATAAATAACATTTTATGAATCTTTATAAAACTTCGTAAAATTGTCTAAACGGACAATTTAAAACTTTTAACTAATTTTTCACAAACATAAATTTGCTCTCTTTTTGTAAAATCTCTATAAGGGTAACAATAATTCTCTACCCACAAGCATCGCCAAAGTCACGAGAGAGGTAGCAGGACAATTTCATTAAAATGTTTATCAATCATACTAAGTGAAACACTGTTAAGCAATCGGGAAAAGACCGATTAAAAACCCAAGGAGACGCTGCGAAAGTTTAAATAGTTAAATAAATGAAATATTCCAAAATAATCTAAATGTAATTAAAACATTACTCTACATACAAAAATAAATTAGAAAAATACAGTTTCAACAAAGATAAGATATGCATTGTTGACCCCTTAATAACTAATAGTCAGTTAAAGGAGTGTGAGCAAATGGAATGAAGGCAAAAAGTTTATCATAACAAAAAACAATAATGTTTGTTTTAAATAAACTGTACCATTCTTATAATAAATAAACAAATTTATAATGTTACCCGCTTAGCTTTATATATTATGAAGAATTGTGGTTACCATTAAAGAAAAAAATGTTTGTTGTTATTTTCCTAACTAGTACTTAATTAATTAATCCCATAACATATCATCGAAGATCATTCGAAGATCTTTAAAATGTGTGCATGGTGAATTTGCCAAGAACGTTAACTTAATAAAAACCCTCTGAAGATAATGACAAAGTAACCAAAAGGATGTTTGAGAAACAATCGTTGCTTTGAAAACAAATGAGAATATTATTTCTAAATTGTTCATTTTCAATTTTTCATTTCTTTCATTCCGACCAATCTTCAAAAATATCTTTTAGTGATTTTACCTGTGTTTTAACAGTGTTCAACTCGGTGAAATCCCGACCGTTTCCGACCACTTTACGGCTAAAACTACGTAATAATTTTTCGATGGTTATAACAAAATCAATTTTACACAATACAACTGTTAAAATCGTGGGTGACGACCATCCAACGGGGCAATTCATAAGCGAGACTTTCGCCATTATAAATGAAATGGAGGACATCGGTGAGCTGTCTTCAGCAAGTCTCACTTCCAACAGAGAAGGTTCTGATAATCATCACGCCGACTCCATGATGACTTCAAACACCGACGCAGCCTACCACCAAGCTCTGTCAAGTGGAGCATCTTCACTTAACTTACCACCAGGCTCAAGCAGAAACTCTAAGCCAACGCAACGTCAGGTCAAACGGTCTGGCGACCAAATAGACGAGTATCGGGCGAAGAAACTCCCGCAGATGTCACTGCAGTCTCAGTATCAAGTGAAAATGTTCAATAGATTTGAAGTGTTAAGTGGTAGTCAATCTCCAATCAACTTACTAGATTCTATGAAAGTTCCCTTAACTAAAGATCAACTAAAAGAAAACTGAAACTAAAACAAAATCAAAATTCAGGTCTCATCCATAGAAAATTTTCGCTCTTTAATAAGAAATTTTTCTGACTCGAACATTGAAATTTCACACATATGTTGACCCATCATTTCAGAAACTCTCTTTTGTAGATAAAAATCTTCATACTACTATATCAGATGGTAAAATTATAAAAGATTTCATCTAAAATTTCCCTCTTTACATAAAGTCACATTTAATTTCCCTCTGTACACAAAGTCACGCGATTACATATAAATGGCTAGCCCATTCCAGTAGTAGCAATTGAATTTTCAGATGGAGACAGGGTTGGCGAAATATTGAAATTGAAAACACTTTGTCATACATTTGTGGAAAAAAGAAAAAAACATACCGGACCCATCCAATGCGGCTAATACCTAAATTTCTGGCATTCGAAAAAAAATAGTCATAGGGACATAAAATGAGCTCATTTCGGAGGGAATCATTTTACAGTAAACTGTGCAATGTTGTCGACAAGCTCCTTCTCCATTAAGCAATAGTTGCGGAAGAGATGGTGATGGAGACGCAGTACACGGTTACATGCGCAGCGTACGAAACACACATCATATGCAGAGAAGTGTAGAATGCGTTTCAAGAGTCGTGGAGCGGCGAGAAAACAATCAAGATGTGGGAAGTGTCTGGTCTCATATCATGGTATAGAGCCGCTAATAAATTGTTAAACAAACCATCATCATCATCATGACAATCATCATACGCATCACTCACAACATCACGCGCATCACCAACAGGATCAACGCGATCCATGTCTGTCAACAAATCCTCAACATCATCATCATTGGTAGAACCGTCCAACATACGACGACACATCGGACAGGTGTGGTGATGCGATGTCCAGCGTGCAATGCACGGGTGACAAAAGTAATGGTGACACCGGGTGGTGTGTGCATCAACGATCGGAACGTTATGATCGAGATATATAGAGAACACGTGACCATGTGCGACTCGGTGTTCGTTGTAATAATACAAGTTATACCACATCTTTTAAATCAAATGCACGTCACACACGCTCAATCAAGAGTGAAAGACATGGGGGGAACGAACAGGACGAACACCCAAACGCGATAGCAAATCTACAAATTCAACAAAGTCCTTCACCACCAAGACATCGTAGCGGAAAGGGTGTACGGGTGAGCGTGTAGTATGTCAAACAGACGACAGAGAAGAATTACATCAAGGCGGGAAAACCCGAGAATTTTATCGGGAAAACGAGAAAGAATCGCGTAGTGTCTCTAGTGAGACACAGAAAATGAATCCGCGAGAGGTTGCAACGGCGATATAAGTAGAAATCTTCAAACAAATCGGAAACAGAATCCTCACTTGCATCATTCACATCATCACACACATCACACACTGCAGTAGAGTCAACCAACGTGCGACGACATATCAGACAGGAGCGGCGATACGATGTCCAGAGTGCAATAGACGGTCGAGAAAAGCGATAGTGACACGGTGTGGTATGCGCATCATCGATGGAAACGGTATCATCGAGGCACATAGAACATATGATAACTTGTGACATGGAGTCTATTGTCTCAATACACCATCACACGAGTCAAAAGAAGAGAGAAAAAGTTGAAAAAGATCAGGGTACAGGTGTGCTGCAAAAGCAGAGGGTGGTGTATGCAGTATGGAAGCAGCAACTTGTCGATGACGACTGCAGATGTTGTCGACAGGACGACGTTCTCCGGTCGTGTGAAAATAGCGCACAATCTGATTAAATTGTGTGTGGGAGAAGAGATGATGACATCCGATATACATCAATTCACGCGAACGCCATTTGAAACACTGCGGAACGAGAACACAATACACATAACAATAGATGTTGCACGATACAGTGTTCACTGTGATTCCTGCATTGTGCAGCATCGCTTAAGTAGTACATCCATTACGCACGTACACAGATGGAACACACGAGCAGAATTGGAACACGCGGGTGTCACATCAATCACCCACGCATGGATGTACGTGTGTCGCCTCGATCGCAAATGCAATATTTGGAATACGTGCAGTGCTCACCTGTTGATATCATGTAAATGCAGCACATCAATCAGGGAACAACCTCACCACATAATCGAACACCACACCAACTAGTTAAGTCATTGTTTTGAGCTCCGTAAACTGGTCAAACTACTCGGGGAAGAAAAACGAGAAGAACATAACATCACTTTGCAACACGGACGCGTAGGTAAAGTGTCTGTTCGATGTTTGTAATAGAGTGAAGAAGAAAAAATTAAGTCTTGTTCACTGGACTCTGTTTTTGATTGTAGATGGCCATAGTGGACATGCAGGCTTTCATAAGAGAGGGGGAATTTATTTTCAAAAGCGTGGCCATCCTCACGATAGACAAGAATGCAGATATATTTATATTTGCACCACCATGCTCAGAAGAAGGATTGAGTAGAAATGACATAAAAATTGCGAATTGGTTAAAACAGCTTCACCACATGATAGCATGGACAACAAAGTTCAACACAACACTAACTTTATATGGTGTGTCGTATAAAAACGGAAAATATGATGGGTGGTTTGGGGAAGGTGAAGTGCTTATATGTTAAATGTCATAAAAAATTACGATGGTTACGAACACATGCAAACGATGATACCGGCATTATAGAAATAGAAATGTCTTGAAGTCCAAATTTACGTGAGTGTTTGGAACGGTGTGCAGAAGAGTATGAGAAAAGCCACATGGCAATCTATTCATGAAAAAAGTCGAAAAAGGAAAACATCCCCCACCTCCTGCAACAACACAACCACGTAAGACGAGTGTTTTGTTTTTCAAAAACCATTTCTTCTTCTGTGGTCGCCGTGAAAGACTCATTTTTTATATAGTTGCAGAATGTTTCGGGAATAAAGAAGAAGACAAATGTTTTGATGGTTGCGTAGCAAGGTTTTCGAAGACAATCCCAGTAGTGGACATCCCTTTACTCCCCGCAACTTCACGATTACGTAAGACTCTTTTTTCCGAAAACGATTTCTACTAAGTCCGTCAAGAGACTCATATTATATATAGTGGCAAAACTGTAAGAATAAACATGAACATACACCAAACAGAAACTTCCGGAAAAATATGACCCCATCTTCTGCATCCTACGATATCTATACACTTTCTTGATTGCAGCGCCTGCCTCACTGTTCACCAGTTCAGTCCACGAGTATTTCGAGTAGACATCGATAGATGACTGTCAAAATGTAACGCCTAACTCTATTGTTCTTTGCGTACGCCTACGTCTCCACCAAATCCGACAGCCAGAGTTTGTCCAATCCCTTGGTGAGTGCGCGACGTCTGGGATAGTGTTTGCGCGCTGGCGCGTGGAGTTCTCGCGCAGTGCCGCTTCGCACATCGTCGTGTTCCTGCTTTCTCATTTTAAGAGTCCGGCCGCACGAAGTTCGTTTCCAATTTCCAAGCATTGACCGTTGTATTCCACCGATTGCGAGGTGCGTAAAAACGTTTTCAGATCACGCCAATAGGTGTAGATGGAAGTGTCACAAAATGAAGAGCTTTACCTCTATTCTTCCTCTTCGACTTCGAATGAGCGACACGTCTGGAGGGAGTAACACCTTCCATCGCATCCAGAACGATGTTATACTTGTTGTGTAATAGTTCGTTCAGAGTACTGGGAAATTGTAATATTTTCGATCAGCAGCCCTCTCCTGTAAGAGGTGATTGTAGGCGACAGTATCAAATCCTTACGCATTTTGGGGGTGAAATAAAGCAGGACTTCTTCGATACCGGGTGTCAGTTTATATGTTTAACCACTCACCTTAAATGTACCATCGACATTGAACGTCATACATGCATTTACATCTTTCCCTCCATCTTACCCTCCACCATATACGGTCCGTACATAGTATCCGTGCATACCGATATGATATTCATCTATAGCTGGTTCCACGTAGACTTGCGAGATGATTTGAGAATAGCGACAGTCCTCTTCTCCTCCTACTCCACACCCTTTTCAAAAGGTTTGCGTTTATATGAACGGAAGAAGAAGGTGGTGGGTTGTGGTGAGGTGAAAGAGGATGCTTTATCTTCTTCTTCGTCATCAGGTGAGGCGGTGACGATGGGGGTGGTGGCGGCGGCGGTGTGGGGATGGGGGACATCTGTTTTCTTTCGCCTCTTCTCGTTAGCCGCCACTACAGGTTCCCGCACATAGATATCCAACAATCTACTGCGATCCCTCTTCATGACGTGGAGCGTTTACATTATTGAGCGAATGTTCTCACTCACCTGATCAATTTCCTCTTACGCGAGACGGAGATTCGGAGATTCGGAGACGACGGCAGTATTCCGCGTGTGGGTTTTTCGTTTTTTTTTACTTTTCGACGCCCCGCCGCTCTCGGGTGTTCTCTAATTTTCGACGAATTGCCTCGTCACTCTCTATGGTAGTCTCAAGTTGTGCTTTGCTCGTCGGTGTAGCTATGCACGGTATGTCACGTTGTCCGTTTTTTATTCTTCTTGGTCTTTTTCGTCCTTATCCTATTACATCACCCCGTCTAAGGAAGAAGGGTTTCTGCATTTTCCATCCCATCTTTGTTTTCAATTTCATGATGGCGGCGGTACGCAATACCGCTGCACTTTCATCAAGTCCAGCATCGGCGGGGGTCACGCGCTCCCACGCACTTCCCGCGAGTGCTTCGTTTGTTTCTTGCGCTCTTCCCCTCGCGTGTACCATTGGTAGGCAATATCATGTTCCCTACACGCTTGATCGAGAGCATTGATATTACGATCCCCACGCGCTAAGCGCTTCGCCAACTTTGTACCGTGACCGCAGAATTGATTGTCGGGAATATGAAGTTCAATAGGTAGTGCATTAATGTCCGCTCTTGCGTAAAGCACGGCGCTGAAACCGCGAATTCAAGAGTATCGTCTTAATGACATCACATTACTGTCGGTACGAGAAAGCGATCAAATTTATCACGATACCATCTCTGCCGCATGCTTTGCGTCTTGTCGATAACGAGAAAGGAGAAAGGATGCAGCTGCCAAACACGAGAACACATGCGTTTAAAATCGTGGAAGAAGGAGAAATTACTGCCTTCATGCTTTTACATGTACATGGTGGCGAGGTTGTTGTCATCTTGTCGAAAGGCAACCACCATGTTTGCATTATCACGAATCAATTGTTTCGGAATTTTGTATAGGTTTGACAAAGGTGCAACAATCCGCTATGTCTGTGACATACAACCGCAAAATAGACTTTGATACAATCTTGTTTCTCTGTTGTCATATCATCGAACACAAAGACGCTATTTGAAATTACCTCGGATGAAGGGACCACCTTCTCGTGTTGGGAAAACACATCAAATCCGCAGTTTATGTGACCCGTTTTAAAAAGTATCTTGCGGATAAGGCGGATTTTCCTAATTGGTGAGTAGTGTTTTTGCAGTCGAAATGGGATTTTCCTCCTTCGCTCCTCCAAGCTTAATTCCGTTTTTTGCGTACGAACAGATTGCGTACAGTATCTTCAATTTTTCCCCTTCTTATCCGCATACACCTTGGTGGCCACATCATTTCCCTCTACGGGAAACTTGACTTGACGAATCTCCTAGTTTTTATCATCACGTGTTCCTTTTCTACTTTAACATCATGTAATGCGTGTTGTATTGCATATTTCACACAGTCTTTGTTCGTCGCATCTGATGCGTTCTAGGGAACATCAATGTTTTCAGTGTAAAATCGATTAGCCTTAAAGGAGTACGCGTCATTGGGTTGTAGACATAGTTTATTCGTCGACTTGTCTTGCTCCTCGCTTGTAAATCCTCTTCATTCGAGTCCTTCCAATCGCGTTTCCACACTTAATAGTTGAGGTCTCGACTGATGAGAACCTGATCTTCCACCACTTCTTGCATGCGTTGTACTTGCTCTTCCACAATCTCTTTTGAGACTTCGTTGAAATTTACAGCATCGATGAGTGTGTGGTGCATGAGGTCAACGTTGAGTTTCATTTGATGTCTTATAAACTCTTGAGTCGCGAGATCTTCACACTCTTGTTTTCACTCTACCTCTTGCTTCTGTTGTTTCGCAAACTGTTCGCAAACATGCGATATCGAGAAACTCGGCCTTCGGTAATTCATCGATGTGTTGCTTCAACGTCGCCTTGATATTTTTGTTTTATCGTCTTATGCAAAAATTCGAAGTGTTTGTCCACATTCTCTACGGTATTTTGCAAGAGTGTGGTTACGTAGGGTATGTCCACCGTATTGTCGCGATCATCTCACTCTTTTTTTTCTTCGTCGAACACTTGTTCGGCGAATAAAAACGTATGTTCTTTGATTTTTATCTCATCATTGCTTAAACGCTTGTGGAGCGTTCCACATTGGGTTTACTCGCCCACATGTCTAAATCTGCACGTCTTTCATATTCTTCATCGGCGAGGTGCTGTCGTAGTTCGCTTAGTTGCGTGACCACATAAGCTTTCACATCGACTGCTAGCAGAGAGCATGTGACGTCTTGTGTTGGTGTGTTGCAAGCCATGGTGCTACACTGCCTTGTTGCAGTTTTTTCCACACCTTTATACCCTCTTCTTCCTACCTCCTACCCATCTTCTGCTCGACGAAACATCTCACCGGATGCGAGAGCGCGTGCGGCAACGGTGCAGTGCATCACCGACCATCCTCGCGGGTGGACGTGCGGTTAGACGCTGCGTGTGCGAGAGAGTCCATCCTCCACCGCGTGATGTAGAGCCTCCTCTTCTCTGTTAGTTTTTTTTTTTATTTTGCGGGTTGCGTATCATCGTCGAACCTGGCAGTACCTGTCGCAACGCTGTGACCTTGACACATGTGCTCTAACCGGGACACTTGGTATGACCCAGTCACTAGTCAGTCGCGGCCGAGGACGCATGTGCTTATGCGTTAACGTACAATAATGATGACGCAGGGATTTGATGACTGCGTTGAATGAATAATACGAAGATAATCGTTGTTCTGCGTATAAGAGAGCGATAAAAACGCAAGTTAATTGTTGCATACCAAGTAATTGCGTAAAATTCTTTACCCTGGTTGTGCAGAAAAACACAAGAAACACGATGGAAATAGTGATCTAGTTACGTGTAGAAGCCCTTTTGCTTCTTACACTGTCGTAAAAGAAGCTTAAATGAAGAGAGCAACAGGAAAACAAGAAATGGGGAAAGGATCTGCGGGAGAGGTCTTAAGTGAAAGTAGTGACAGTGGTACACGACAATAATATGGAAATGTACCATCGAACATAGAAGCAAAAATTGACTGGATAGTAAAAACAATAAAAGAAATGAATGATGAGGAAACATGTAGAAATAACATTAGAAGAATTATTAAAAAAAATTATACAGGAAGAACTCGGAGATATTAGACAAGAAATAGTAAAATTGAAGAACTTTTTCTTTTTGTGGGGCTTTAGAATTGAAGAACGGTATACTAAAAGCGGTAGAAGAACCAAAAGAAAAAACAAACTTGTTTGGAAGTTGGTAAAGTGAAAAGTCAGGAATAGAAGTGATAATTGTTGTGAAACCGAAAGTGTTTCAAGAAAATAAAAAAAACTATGATACTAGTGAATGAAAAAGTTGAAGTTACAAATATGGATGTGGGAATCACAAAAGTAAAAAAGGGACGTATGGTGCCGTTATACTGGGATGTGAAACGGTAGAAGAGTTAAAAAAAACTAAAGAGGATGAACAACAAGAAAAACTTGAGGATGATTTCCAAGTAATGGAACCTTAGCAGGTTAAACCGAAATAGAAGATAATAGATATTGTTGAAGAAGAAATAAAAGCAAGTGATGCGGGTCCGGTATCTACAATAAAGAATCAAAATAGAATGGAAGAAATAAATAAAGATTGTCGCAATCGAATCGTAAAGAGAATTGTAAAAGTGAGAGGAAATGATGCGAAAACCATGAGAAAACCAACAAAGAATGAAGGATCAATAATTATAGAAGTTGATGAGCTTACACAAGAGATTATGCTTGAACGGGAGAAAATTAATGTTGGTTGGCGAATATGAACAATTATGTCAGTGTTAAAACTAAATGTTGGGATATCTTCCTTATGACAAGAAACTGTAAGACCATGGACAAATGTGCAGGAAACCATGAAACGACAGACTGTAATGAAGATAAAAAACAATGTAATAATTGTAAGCTAAAAAACGAAAAATTTAACTTGAATATAAATGACAAACACGAAGCCATCAACGTAGAATGTCCGACATACAAGAGATTTCTAAATGAGAAGAAGAAAAGAGTAGGATGGGAGGATAAAAGGAAAAAAATAGCAACAACAGATGAACAAAGAGGTCATTATGCATACAAACGGTCAGAGCCTTATGGTGCATAAAAATGAAATAGAAAAAATGGGTCATCGAAAAATTTAGCTGTGCTTGTATTGTCAGAGACAAAATTAACGGCAGAAATCGAAAATAGTGAAGTGAACTTAAGTGCTATAATGTAGTTTGATGTGGTGGGGAGAATAGATATACAGGAGATGTATTGATATATGTGAGAGAGGACATAAAAAATGAAGTGTTAATAATAAAGACGATACCTGCAAACTGTTAGATTATGGGAGTGAAAATTAATAAAAGTAGTTACAATGGTGTGATAGTAGCGACATACCACACACCAAGTGCATCTGATGGTAAATTGTTCCAGTTTTTGGAAGAGGTTGTGGAAGGATGTATGTCTCAATGAATGCATAGATATAGAAGACTTCAATATAGATAGTTTTTCTGATTCTTTTTATTCAAAGAAATTACTAACTAAAATGCAGAACTTATGAATGAAACTATGTGAACAGTGCAAAAAGAGTAACCAGGGATAACCAGACAATTATAGACATAGTATTTTCAAATAGTAAAATAGATGTTGGAGTGATCCATCAACCTATAATAACGGATCATGCATGGATAAAAGTTGAACTGAATTTTAGTAGAAGGGTGACGCACCTTAGAGAGTTGCTTGCTAGGAATTATAAAACGTTCAATGTTGATATTTTGTTAAGTTACTAAACACAAATTTAGAGTACTGAGACAAGGGCAGATAAATTAGTTTAGTATGTTGTAAATGCCCTATGTAAATGCTCCGGTAAGAAAATTAAAAATCCCAAAAGTATGGGATGGTAAAAAATGGTTTTCAGATGAAATAAGAGTGACAGCAAATAGGATGGATGAGGAAAGCTAGAGAAACTCGTTGCGATTTAGATTGGATGCAATTTATGGTTTTGTTGTCTTCTGCTCTGGACAGTACTTTGTACGGTCCATTATATGGAGGAACCAGTGCTTTCATGAATGATGTTTCGTAAGAATACGTGTGTTGTATTCTGTATGTCTTTTTGCATGAACGGTAGGTTCGTTCGGCACCATGGTGTTACCGGTTTGAGCTGTTGCATTCGTTGTACTAGGTTTCGGACGTAATTTGTTGTTGGTTGTGCGTCATTTCTAGTATTTCGTGGAATAAATCACTATGTAGCGTCAGTGTTTTTCCAAAGACTAGTTCGGCTGTAGAAGCTTGTAAATCATCCCGATATGCAGTCCTGAAACCTAACGTAATCATTGGCAATGCTTCAGTCCACACTGTGTGGTGTGACATAAACACGGCTTTTAATTGCTGATGTAGTCGTTCAACCATTCCATTTGCTTGAGGATGATATGCGCAGGTTCTATGGAGTTTTACTCTTAATCTTAACAACAGTTCCGTAAGTAGCTATCTCTCGAATTGTCGACCTTGGTTGGTAATGATTTTCTCGGGAACCCCGCATCGAGAGATCCAACCGTGTAGAAGTGCATCTCCTACTTTTTCGGTGGTCATCTCTGTGACCGGGATTATTTCTGCCCAACGCGTAAAACGATCTATGGCGTATCAGTACCCTTCCGAAGAAGGAATAACCCATATTCCATGATATCCATGTGGATGGTTTTGAATCGTTCTTCAGGTGGCTTGAAAGATACTAATGGAGTAATTGTGAAGCGATGTATTTAGTTCTTTTGACATAACATACATGTGCTTGTCCAAGTTTTAATATCTTGGTTCATTCCGGACCAGAAGTATTTGTTTTTGATTAGCCGTAGAGTTGTTTTGCATCCCGGGTGAGACAAGCTATGTATTTCCTCAAACATTTCTTTCCTAGTTGTGTAGGTATTAACGCTCGACCTCTTTTGCGTATTAAAATTAGATTAGAATTTGATATTGTTTGCTAGTTTATTCATTAGGCTTCAATGTAATTAATTCTTGTATGCTTGCATCTTCTGCCTGAAGTTGAGCGAGTTTACTGGTGTCATTTAACAGCGTTATTATCTCTTTCTCTTGGCAGTGCGTGGGCCACGATGTTGTTTTCATATTTTATATGTCTAATGTCAGTGGAGAACTGTGCTATAAATTGCAATTGATTTAGCTGTTGAGGAGGTAATTTCTCTTGTTTCTGTTTGAACGCGTATATTAATGACTTATGATCCGTGAAGATAGTAATGTTGAAACCCTAGAACCAGTGCCTAAAGTGTTGTACAATTTCGTAAATTGCGAGGAGCTCGCGATAGTTTCTTACTAAAAAAGGATAAGGGTTGCTAGTCCTGGGTTATCTGTTGTTGTAAACAGGATCACACGTGGGTGGCTGATGCGTCTGCAATCAACGCCAGTTGAGCGTCACTGCGTGTGTGGATTAGTGTTAAAGCGCTGATCAGGCTCTCCTTGGAGTCCCCGAATGCGACTCGAAGGGCATCGTTCCACGGGAACGGCCTGTTCCCGTCCTTTTTCCGTCCTGAGACGGCGTTGATCAGTGCAGCTTGGGATACCGCTGCTTTTGGAATGAACCTTCTGCAAAAATTTAAAATTCCTAAAAAGCATCTCATACCCCGTATGGTGGTGGGTGATTCCATCTGGCGTAATGCACTGACTCTTTCTTCCGATGACCGGAAGACTTCAGCGTTAATGGGCATCATTTTCTTTATTTTGTCGGGGTATTTGGTTTCTGTAATTCATAGATTCGAACTACGTGTTCCTACGTAAAGAAATCCCCTTCAAAATAATTAAATTGTATTCAAGTATGGACGAAATTTTTACTGTTTGAATTTAAGAAAATAACAAAGCATTCGCAAACATGAAGAACATAACAAAGCGTTAGCAAACATGAAGAACATATAACATTAATACGTTACGAAGCTTGTGTTAATGTCAGTCAGAATCAACAGAGTGATACATTGATTTATCCACAATTGGTATACCAAATATTGTTGCTGAAGTCTGCAAACTCACGAGTGTCCTTTGATAAATCACTCCGGTGTTTGTTCACTAGTTGCTTGAATGTCATTGATTTTGCACTCTTAGAGTCTCGTGTGGTCAGCACACATAGCTCATAAACTGTTCAGATATACGCTATTAGCTTACTCGTGTAACTTGGCGCAGAGTCGGAACGGAGACATCTGTCTTCCAGCTCCGCTCAGGAATTATGAATTCTTCGTCGAGAATAACAACTAAAGACGTTTTTGTGATACTTGGGGCGGAGTTAGCATACGTCTATTTGGTAGCGCTACCGGAATGAGAATGATTCCTTCCTCGAAATCAATACGAATGTCACCTTGGATACATTCTTGTGAAGTTCAAGAAATTTCGGCGTACGTCTTTTGGTATCCTTTGTTGTCTGTCTGGAATACTCTATCAATGCCAAAAATATCTCTAGCCTCCGAATACGAAAACATAAATAAACATTCATTTGTCATGCACGGACGAATACTCTGAGCATACGCAGAATGTTTGGTTCAAGTATTCCGTACTATATAACTATATAGCAATGGTTGTGTTACGAACCATTTTAGTTCGTAAGATCGCTACATATCCATAAGAGCACTAGTGCTTCGAATTATGAACATTACGCTTGTAATCGCCTGTCATCACTACTAGATGGCAGCAGAAGATGAAATTGTGTACTCCATGAAATAACCCCCTCTAGTAAGGAGGCATCCCCTCATATCTCCAGAACATTCTACGAGCCGATATAAGCTCGTGCTTCGCTTTGAAAATCTCTTAGCGCCACAAGAAGTCGGCGTCGCACACGGTCACATAGGCTGCCGTAGTGTGAACGCACTAATAATCAAATGGCTTAGCGCCACATCAACCAGATGATGCATCTCTTTAGATACTTCAGATATGCCGTTGACGACATGTGCGAGCCATGACTACAATGGTAGTCACCTCCGTGTTATCACGCAACTGAAGTCATCACTAGGCTTAAATGCGATGCAGCTTTGTGTCGGGAATTGATGCCAGGCAATTTAGTGCCAAGAATCCAGTTGAACTCCAACATCACAGGGTCAACATTATGCTGCATTAAAGCATCAAACTAATATTTGGAAGCAGTTCACTGCTTAAATAGCAACATTCATCGGCGTGACTCGAAACTGTGATACTAAGTGTATTGTTATTACAGACTAGTTCTAGTTCCAGCACTTCAGATGAAATGCTCAACTTTGCTGAACAACGAGAAATGATCCGTTGGAAGCAACTATGAATCAATGAGACCAATAACAACGGGGAAATCTCAAGACCATAACAAGCATGTAATATGGTCACTATTCAGTAGTGCCTGAGTTGCACTCTGGAAATTTATATTTTTCTCCTAGACACCGAAAACTTGGTAGTCCAGTTATCCAAATTTAACATGCATTTCAAATTTGTTGTATTCTTCCATTTCGTAATTTTGTGTAAAATAGGGGATTTTGTATGATAATTTCTGGGGAGCAAAAACTTCAAACTTTGTAAATATCCATTTTAGTAAATCTGTTTATGTAGTGTTTAATATATGTATTAGTTTGTGTTAAAGAAACAGACTATGGCCGGTTTGTAAAAGAACCTCCTGTCAATCCATTTCAATGATTCCCATTAGTAGAATCCTCCTTTCTGTGTTACTAACAGGTTGCTAGAAGTAGTTAAATTAGTAAAGAAAACAAAAAATGATATTATATGAAAATCAGATAGATCTCAATAAGGAGAATCAGAAAGCAATATGAAAAACTTTAAAAGAAATAATTCGAGGTGAGAAAAATAAGGGATTGCAAATTAATAATACAGATTTTGAAATTGTAGACCCGAACGAAGTTAGCAATTTGGCGGACGCATTTAACCTTTATTACTCGTACATAAGAAGCATTGAGAATATAATGAAGTCTACAAAGTGATAATAGAATGACAACAATTTTTGTTATAGAGAATAAGGGATCCGTAGAAAACTTTGAAATGATAGATATAGAATGATTAGTGCAGATTGTTAAGGAATTACCAAATAAAAAAGGCACTGATGAAGGAATAATAGCGATATTTTGAAAATAACCCTTCCTGTAATAAAATAGGAATTCTTAGATGTTATAAACGATTCGTTAGCGAATGGGTGTTTCCCAGAGGGTAGGAAAACGTCCACAGTAATGCCTATTCCAAAAGTTGCAAAACCCCAAAAAGGAAGTGAATTTGAACCTATTAATTTACTTCCTGTATATGAGAAAGTGTTGGAAATAATATTAAAAAGAAAAGTAGAGACTTTCTTGGAAAATAATTGTATAATGACGGAACATAAATCGACATTTAGAAAAAAACTGCTCATGTGAAAAAGCAATTCAATCAGTAGTGGAAAGTAACCATAAGCGAAGGTAAAATGATAGGAGTCATATTCATGGATCTGAAACGATAGATAGGGAGGTACTATTATATAAACTATGCCACTATGGTATACGGGGAAAGTTCTTGAATGGTTTAGGTCATATGTCACGAACAGGAACGAGCATATTAGATTTAACTATGTATTTTCTAGGTTGAGAACTACAGACTATGGTGTACCACAAGGATCTGTGCTGGGACCATTGTTATTTGTAATGTATATCAACGATATAAATAATTTATGACAAGAGGTAAATACTATTAAACTATATGCAGATGATATATTAATGTATGTGCAAGTGGTTTAGGTATACAACAGAAAATGAATGATGTATTTAACAGATAAGAAAAATGGATGAATAACAACAAATTAAAAATGTACGCGAATAAAAAAAAATTATGATTATCAAGAGCGGTAGAAAAGAAGCGGAAACAAATGTTACATTGAAATGTTTAAATGGAACTGAAATAGAACTTGAAGAAAAAATAAAGTACTTAGGAGTTATGATTGACGATAAGTTAAGATTCAAACATCACAGTGACTACGTGGTTCAGAGAGTAGAAAAAAAAAGCTTTTTAAACATACTTAGGAAAGTGTATCTAATCGATTTTGCTGTCGTAAATTACAACAATCTAGAAAAAACAAAGAACGACAAAATATCAAAATACCAACAACTAGCCTTTGAAGTAAAAAAACTCTGGAATGTTCAAGAAGTGATCATAGTGTCTATCATTTTATATACCCTAGGACTAGTACCCCAATCCCTGGTCGACCATTAAAAAACTCAAAATCAACATTAATATAATAAGTAGATTGCATCACAACGTCCTTCTGTCCTCAGCCCACATTACCAGAAAGTTCTTGGACCTTAAATAAATTCTTCCTTCCAGCAGAATTTGATTTAACAATTCACTGCTGAGAGAAAAACCAACACAAGTTAAGAGAACTAAATAAAAATAAACAATAATAATAATACATATATAAAAAGAAAAGATAAAGAAAGCAAAGGAGAGGGAAGAGATTTACTAGAGCTATGCTATTTACTTAATTTATAAATTTTGAATAATTCTAATGGAGTAATTACACGATTATTAATAGAAATGGAGAGAGTATAATTGATTATGGTTTGGTGTGTCCTAAAACTATACAGTGGATAGATAAATTTCGTAGCGGTCAAAGAATACAATCCCATCACATGCCACTTCGTTTAACCTTAAAATATAAAAAAAGTTTACAAGTACTACAATAGTTTACAGAGAAGTTTACATAAATTAGAAATTTCCTGCGAAAAAACAAAACTAAAAGTTAACGTTAATAAGACAAAAACCAACACATTTAAAAATAGGTGGGTCTACAGTAAGAATGAAATTTTTTCGTAGGAAAGCTAGAAAACTTTAAAGAATACATATATTTACCAGTAACCATCTGCATGAAAATAATATTTATGAGACATAAGGAGAAAGGTTAGGCAGCAGGAACCCACTTGTATTTCAGTCTTACCATTGGAATACAGATGGAAAATGGGACATGCAAATTAAAAATGTAATTCTTAAAGCAATTGTGTATGTCAGAATAGTCCGTTTTTAACCGATCTAGAAGATATTAAGAGAAAACTCCAAAACTTATACCGTTATTAAATAAAAACTAACAGATCACTTATGGTGCAAACATTAGCAGCTGGACAATGGGGAAGAACAATGATACATTGACTGTCTCCAATCAAAAGAACGATCGGGTTGCGGAACGTTTTTTATTGCTCTTTTACTTGGGTTTAAAGAACTTATCCTGACTATTACTAAATTGGATAACTCCGAAAACAAATGTAAGTCAATATTTAACCAAGTGTTTTGTGCACTCCCCGACATAAATTACAGTTAAAATGCAGATCCGCGGTTAGAACACGAGGGTTTCTGATACAGATCAACAACGATTATTCCCTTCGCTTAAAAATTGAGGATAATTTTCCCTATGTTATGTTTTACAAGAAATAGTCATTCTCTCATGTCAAAGAATTTGTTTGATCTTTCAAATGTAAGAATTTTGGATGAAAAGTGACTCAAACTAATGTATGAATTTAAAGGTTTGTTTACTCTCGATTAGGAACAGAAAAAATTTCCTGTTCCGTAGTTTTCAAGAACACCTTTAGTTGTTACCTGACTGTAAGAAATTTTGAAAAGAAAATATTCCCAATGACATCTTCACTCTGTTTCGCAAAATATAAAATGCAGATAATTTTTCACAATGAAACTAATTTTAAATTTGTTTATTCTAATTCTATATGTTTGATCCTCCAGTGAAACGCTCAAACCTATCTCAGTCCCTTATACTGTTTAAGAAACTTGAAATTTTTATACGATATTTCTCATACATTTCGAAACAAAACACAAATTTTCAAAATATAGGGTAAAAGAATAGGGGGAAAAAGGTTTGAGAGAACGGCTGGTGACACATATTTTAGTGGTTGAGTGTTTATTATCAAATAACAAATTGGACGAGAATTCGGCACGAGTTGACGTCATCCGAAAACATGAAATTTCCTACAAATATTTATGTATTCTTTAACAAATAATAATGTCAAGGATGATTGCTTTTTGTTTTTTTATGGTCACCTTACAATTATGTGATACTAGCTAACCCACAGCTATGCTCGCGTAAATTCTGTAATAGGACTTCTGTTTTATTCTTTCTCATATAAATGATACCATACATCGCAGCGACACCGAGAATTCTTAACTCGTCATTCCCTTCCTTCACCTGTCACACTTTTTATGTCATTTTTTATGTCCTTTCCCAAGGTACTGGGGTCTATGGGGCTGATCGTGAATGTAAGCAACATAGGAAATTTCATTAATAATCTCAGCGACACGTAAACCATTGATCTCCACACTTATACAGGAAATTTTCGATTATATTTACAAGTCTCCCTATTCCCAAAAATTACTAAGGAGTATTTATTCCCCATCAAAACTGAATAAAGCCTTACACTATTACAGGATATTACAATTAGCTCAGCAATGTTGGAAACTCTGAACCCGTCACTAATATCTAACAGTGTCGATCTTTTAAACATATCATTCCCTTTCCTTGGGGTGGAAAGAGCTGATTTTACATTTTGAGATCTTCAGAAATATCATTAATAATGTCATCGACCGAGAAAACTATGATTTCAACAACAATGTAACTCATTTTCGAATATTTTTACATTTCACCCCTTATCTAAATGAAAGTTAATTCTTTCATAGAGGGTGATCGTGGACATGAGCGGCAATGAGAGAGTGACTCTTCTCTTCTCCGATCGCAAAACACATTGATTCAACACCAATATCGGACGTTTATGATGATTTTAACCATTTCCTCTGCAACTGCAAGAAATCTAGCGGTTAATATCTCCAATTTGGACTAATTGTGAGCTTACGAAGCATTGTGGGCGTCCTTATCCATCTGAACGGCTCCGATAACTATGGTATTAAATACGGTAAAAGGTATTTTCATTATCTTACCACATCACCCTTTTCCCACCCCTTCCCAAGGAATTCCAAGAATGTCTTACCTTCAAAGTCCTTATAATATGGTCACTCATATGGGTATAAAAATTGGTTGAAATTGCTCGTGACAATCCAGAGTAATGGCGGTATACGTAGGATACATATATAAAACGTTAATCCTCATTTCACCCTTTTTGGTCTAGAGTTTAATAAATTCTTTTCGTAGGGGACGTCTTCAATCCAAATAGATCTATCTAATTAGGCTTTATAGTAACAACATTGCTAAATTTGTTAACTATCTATAACAGTTTAGGCAGCGTAAGTTAATATGTCTGACATTTCCCCCAATTTTATCGACTTTTTTGTCCTTTACGCATTAATAAAATTATTATATCAAAACTATTTACTTGCAACATTTCTTCACGATCGTTTAGGTGTTTTAGTCGTGATTAAGTCGCAAACAGAAGACAAGCTTTCGAATGACGCATTTTTATATTAGTATTATTTCGCAATGAACATCTACAACCACATTATTTGTGATTTTAGACTCATATTTTGCGACTGAAAAGAAGACGAGGTTACGTATCATACTTCCGAAGATTATTTCTTTTTAAAACGAAATTAGAAACACTCCAAAAAAATCTTTAATGTCCCCATATAATCCAAAATCGCTTCAAATTTTAAAAACTTAACAAACGTCACCAACTAGACACAAACGTATACGGTATGGAAAAAATCAATGTAAGGAATAAGTACAATCTCCCAAGATTTACACATAGACAACTCGTTTATTTAGTAAAGTCAATCCTGTTGTAGAAAATGTTTCCGACGTCTGAGTAGAAAATGTTTCTGATTCCCAGCAAAAGAAGGAAAAATAAACTACAGATCATAGTAATACAGTTTACAAGCAGAGAAAACATTCTCAGAAATGCTAAAATTTTCTTTTTAATTTTTCCCTCTGACCAATGTGCCGCGCGTTTAAAGATAAACTACTATTATTTCTGCCTATTGACATGAATAACTATTAAAAGCATATAAACCTTTTTAAAAACCTAATTTCTCATTATCAATACTATGTGCGTCCCATAACTTTCGAAATGGTATTTTTAATGCACAAACAAATGTGAATAATTTTCTATTCGGGACATATAGCAATCTAAACGGTATGAGGAAATATATGACGTCATTGGTTTGCAATGTTATACCGTTGTATATATATACTTGGAATTGTGTAAAAGTGGGAAGTCATATGCCACCGTTTTTTTATTACTAGACTGAATGAGAAAGTAAATTTTAGCGAACATAGATTCACCGAAAGAAGACATCAATTAATGAAATATCCTGCCTTGTGTTGCGGAATAAAAAAAGGGAGAAAGGAAATGTGTTTGACATAAAACCATATTTTTGTAAAACTCGTAAATTTATTATATTTTTGTTCGTCTATTTTCTGCGTAAATATAACGATGAAATTGTTTACCGACTCTTGAACATGCAACGAACAATTGCTGATGAGTGAAGCAATTGTTTCCTTAATTCAAACCGCACACTTGCAAAGATTACCCTTGCGATTTATTGAGAGTCATAGCAAACCCTAGGCGTATTGGAAATTGAAGTGGTTTGAACTCGAACACCATATCGGTCGGAATGACTGGTTTTCGTAGAAGTAGTAAGTCTTTACCTTTATGAGGTCGATTCAGAATTGTAGCTTCAATTAGATTGTTCATCAATTTTTTAACTACTAATCGTGAGCCATTGTATAACTATAACTAATTGATGTTTCGGAGTAATATAATGATCACTCCGATTTTCAAATTAACATTGTGTGATGGAAATCCGACAACATCGAGAGAACAATAAAATTCCGTTGGAAAATTCACTACTTCATCTCTGTTCATCGCGGAGCCAATGGATTTGGATGTCACTGTTTCACCTACGATTTTGTTTAGAACAATATTTTTAATATCGTGTAAGTCGACCTTTTTAGCCGGTAGAATTGCTCTTCCACTCAACCATGCGCAATTTCAATAATTTGTTCGATACTTTTAAAAACCTTGTCTACAAATTCTTATTCTGAACTCACGATATTGCAAAAAATACTTTGGAAGGTGATTTTTACGGGTTCTGGATTTGTATGTGCACTTCCGTTACCGACCTCGAGTAACTGTCTTGAAAATATGTCAGCTGTTGGATCGGTATGAAGCTGAGCTCTCATATTTGTTTTTATTGCGTTATTTTGCCTGTGTCCCCTAAAGAGGAAATTTAAAGTTGATGCAATTTATCAGTTGGTATTGAGAGAAGAATAACTGCAAGTGTGTGCCTTACGACACCGGATAGTCACACTAATGTTCCACCAAATGTAAACTGATTATTTCGCAAGTCTTTCAATGTGTGGTCAAATGCTTCCACTGATGTCTTGAGAGCCATTGTACATTCATTCCATACAATAATTTTGCACGTCTTAAGAACCTTTCCCATTCGTGATCTAAAATGTTACATATTGGGTTTTCTATGAATAGCATGTTTAGTGACAGCTTAAGAGCAGAATGCGGTCTCCCCCGTATCAATGTGGCAGTAATGCTACAAAGAGCAAGCGCAAACGCATTTTGGCCGTTTGAACGGATTTAGCCAAGATAAATCAGATATCTGTCGAATGTTGCATTGATGGACAGATTTTGTATTGTCATTCCAAACATACGCAGGTTGAATTTTTATAAATAATATAGGTATATAGTGGTACCCATGAAATATTCAAATGATTCTTAGGCTGTTACGCCTTTTACGTTAACGATCCCTATAGCCGCACAAAAAAACTACACATATTAAAATGTTTTGCGATACATCAGTCACGCAGCTAAGCGAATCATCATGTAACTTGTTTCAAGCAATTTAAGAAAATTCTTTTTTTTTTCTACTTGTTAACATCTTTCTCTTGTCTCTTGCTCCTTACACCTCTCGCTTACATCCTAGGGTACTTAATTACTTTTATTTTCAGATATTGACTCATTTGTTATTGCATACATTGTAAACTTGTAAGTATTTTATCTAGTACTAACTTCACAAAGCATTATTTATTCACAAAAACGTCACGTTATGACAGCGTCACTAAGAGTTTGAGATTTAAACCGTTGAAGGTGTCATTATGCCTCCTTTATTTCCTTGAGCAGTCATGTTGAATTTTGTCTCTCCGCCTAGACGTAAATACCAACCATGCTTTGGACGTTGGCGATCCAATCGGGAGATAGTAACACTACTACATGTATAAAAATTACAAGAGAAAATTCAGAAGTTCGAAAATTAATTAAGAAAACATCACTCCGCAATGGATGAAATTCAATTGACTAGGCAAAGAACTGAGAGAAGTCGTTAACACGTTGTTTCATCAACACATCAAAGTATTAAAATACGAGCGTGTAAAGCTCTGCAATATGCCCTTCGCTCTAGCCACGACACTTGAAATACGAGATGTCACTTGCTTATCTTTTCTAGAAGCAGATAAGGTTAAATTATAGCGAAGAACGTATTGCAGCTTGTTACATTTTTCACATTACTTTATAACAAATTTTCTTAAATGGCAAAAAACAAAAATTTTTACAAATATCTGTATAAAACACATTGGAAGTATGACGGAATATAAAAAACTTTTCATAATTATTCAAAACTATTTCCGTAATTGTTCATAATTTTCAGGCTACCCTATATTAAAACGTGCAACGTCGAAATTAATCCCTATTTTACAGAGATAGTAGAATATTTTCTGCTCTAAGTGCCTATTTGAAGTCTCGCAGAGACGCGCTCTTCAATCACGTTTTCAAATAATCGATAACTATCGATGGTGTCTACTATCGGAACTTTTGGTACTTACAATATCTTTAGTACATGCCATTGCGAGGCGCACTTACTCGAGATTCTTTTCCGCCTCTCTAAAATAAACAAATATGTAACAATCTTCATGCCTGTTTGGCGACAAGCAACGCTGGCTATCCCCCTCCACTGTGCGTTCGATCATAGTATCCTCAACGAAGTGGCTGATAGGAATTGTGCCCGCGATGGCAACTGTGGCCATCTTGTATTACACTATGTCGCGATTATATCAACATTCTAACATATTTTCAAATATATTACACGGTATTGCGCAAATCATAGGGAAGATTAAATAGATTTAAACATAGAAAGTTCATTTAAGTAGTAACCACATACCTCTGGTAACAAAATGTTAGTATAGGCGGAGTGAAATTCCCAGTAGAGGAGGGAAAATGAAATGCAGCTCAAAAGTAATACAAACTACAAGCGTAAAGGACTATCTCAGAAATGCTAAGTTTTCTTTTTAATTTTCCTTTCTGAGCATTCTGCCACACATTTAAAGACTAAATACTATAGGAAATATATGACATGTCTTCGGTTTGCATTGTAGATACACATCGATTTGTGTAAACATAGGAAGCAAGGTGCCACATAACCAACACTAATCTGACGGGAAAAACTTCTTATTACTTGATGGGTTTATAGCGGTGCCCACGAATTATTGAAATGATTCATTGCTTTGACACTATACCTATTGGAAATTTTTGGGATACATCAATCACGCAGTAGAGCTATTCACCCTTTAACTTGTTTCCAATAATCAGGGAAACTCTATTACTTCTATTTGTAAGCAAATTTCATTTGTCACTTTTTCCTTACACCTCTCGGTCACATCTTAGGGCAACTATTAATTTTCATCTTCAGATCCTGGTTCTTATTTGTTACTTGGTTTTTATTATAAACATGTAATTATTTTACGTGATACTAACATCACAAAGCATTAGCTGATCACAAAAACGCGGATCTGTTCCCGAGATCGCACGTTCCCTACGAATTTGAGATTTATACCGTTGACGTTGGCATATGCTTTTTTCATTTACTTAGCTAAACGCGTTGGATTTTGTTTCCCCGCTTTGACGTAAATATAGCTATATTAACCATGCCTTGGATGCTGGCGATCCAATCGGGAGGTATTAACACTTTTACGAATTTGAAGGTTACAAATAGAAGGTTACGAGGAACAGGTTAGATGAAAGCGAGACCTCGGGAATCAGTGTCAGATTTTCTTCGTGCTTATGTTGTGGTGTTGGTTGTAAGCAGAAGACTGCGTACTTCAATACGGTGAGTTTTGTTGAGTTTTTTAAAATCATAACTCATTTTCTCTGCATATTTGCGTAAAAATGTATAAATATTTTTCGTTTAAATTTCACACAAAAAAAGTTTTTAATGGGATTTTTTAAGTTGTGGGAAATACTAAAATATTTCGATCAGAAATATCGCAAAAATTAACTACGATCCGATAGTTTAAAAAGATTATCCTCCTGGTATATCGTTTGATAGCCTGATCAAAATTGAAATTAGGTATGGAAGAGAAAATAATATTGTAATTGAGCGAAAACAACAATTCTGCCTAAGGTGTCTCCAACAATCGTACAAAAGGTGAATCAAAAATTCTGAATCATATTATGATATGTCAGAGACACCTTTTAACAATCACTTGCTTACTCAAAGCTGTGACGTAAAATGAAAATAAATTGTTGTATAAATTGTATTCCTCTCCACAGGAAATGTGTCAGTGAAAATATCTGTTCAGTGCTCATTCAAAAGGTTTTGCCTGATATGAGTTCAAACGAAGATTTTTTAAACAGTGACTTCTTTATTAAATCTGGGATAAGAATTGAGGATACTGATACAAGAATAATATACATCAATACTATTAAACCCCTTACATTAATGAATAATATTCTTCAAGATATTATGAAAATTTCTTACACATTCCTTTCTAGATTCACTTCAAAAAGAGTAAATTAAACTTAGTTTTTTAAGGTTGGTATAGGATAAAATGTGAATATTTGTATTTTTGCTTCCTTTAGTATGTATAAAGAAATCGTTATGGGCTTCCTATTCAAATATTTTAATTTAAATTTTTAACTACGGGTCTCATGTGTAATGAATCGTTCACGTTACTAACATATTTCGTTACTGCCTCTCTCGAGAACTAATTGAAATGGTAACAAAATTTTGCACATCAATGTAGTGAAGTTAATAATGAAAAGAAATATATATTTTCTAGGTTTTTCGATGATTTACTTTTAAACATATAAAAAACTAACGGAAATATATTGCGCGTTGTCCTAACTAACTGACATATATTAGACCAGATAGGAAACAACGCAAATGACTCCGTGCCTCCAAAAGTAATGAAGAAATAATCTCATTTTTTGGATTCTCGCTATTTTTACTTTACCTCACGAACTTTACAGATATCATATTTTCATGTAAACGTTGTTGATTCTTGTATCTGAAGAATGGTTTCTGAGTTTTTGGATATTTCAATTTTCAAGAGTGCGTAGGAGTTAACATTTCTTACGAGAATAAGCCTTTGATTTTATCGAATTGGTAGATTTCGTCTTTTATATTTGCGAACCTATTGAGTCTTGTATGTTAAGATTCTGAAATAAATACCTCATCAATGCAGGGAGAACTAAATTAAAAGGTTTTGCAGGATTGTTGCTCATAAATTATAAAAATTTACTTACAAAGCATTTTGGAATTTCCGAATTCAATCGAGTGATATAGTGTGTAATGTATTTTAATAGTGTTGACTTTTTTATATTTAACAAATATGAGGAAATAATTTTATAAATCAGCAAATTAAGTCTATATTACATAATGACGAAAGACAAACATTATCTGAAGAAAAATACTCACTTTGCCAAGTTAGTAGAAAGAATGTTAATCATTGATAACGGAGAAAAATAGTTAACAATCTATAGAACATTGTGTTATATTGACCTGACGACCGAACTGTTGAACGTACAATTTGACTTTTATTTTGGAAATTTTCTCAATAGCTGGAAATTGGGATCAACCAAAAGAAAATCATGAAAAATAAATATTATTTTATAAAATTGGCTCATATATAAAATATTATTTTATTAATATAATATCTATATATTATTTATTATTATTAATATAATTTCATTTGTTAGGGTGTAAGCGTGCTCGCTCACCACCAAGTCATCTCAGCTTCAATTCCCGGTGGGGCCAGAAAAAATTTGTAAATTTTCATTTCCGCGTCTCAGTTCATATAACTGTGTTGTATGAAAAGTTCACCTTCTGCGACTTACAACCGCAGTAGAAACTCTCGGATACAGCAATCTGGATTCTATCTAGACGCTGTTCCTCCGGAAAAATTACGAAGTGTCAAGTGAGTACACTCACCCTCAACAGAGCCTTACTAACACTCGCCATTGTGGTCCTTAGTTGGCCGAAACGAAAATACGTACATAATATTAATTAATAAATTATTATGATTTTATTAATAAAGTATATCAATGTTTCAGAAAGGAAAAGGAATCAACAAAGAGGAAATCATGGATCAGAAACGACAAAACTTCTTGATACTTCTCTTCCTCATCACAGTGGAATTTCCTTTTGGCCAACTATCAGAAGAAATACGTTATTTGGAAGTAATCAAGTGTTGTTTTAAAGGTGAATACATGAACACAAAAGGATACTGCATTTCGAGACCCAAAACCAGAGTGGAACTTATAACAAATGAAACGTTTTCTCCTCCCATGGATCCGGAAAAAGTGTACTGGTTGCCTTATTCACTTCGTTCGCGACATATACATGCGCGTTATGCGACGTTAACAGGAAAGGGTAGGTTTTTTAACATCGATAAAAACGAAAGTATCGTTGAGAAATTTATATCAATAAATAACACAGCTCGAAACTTTTATCTTGATAAATTTGGATTCACGGTTACAAAAAATACAGTTCTAAAACAATTATATTGTTTTGAGGCCACTGATGACCCTTTGAATCCATTTGTTGTACGAACTCGTGTAGCATCAAAATTTGTAGCGAAATGCTGCAAAAAAGGAGAAGAATTAAATTCTGTAGGTAAATGTGTCTTAAAAAGAGGTTTTACCAGTGAAAATGTATCAGTAGAGTATAATTTGAATCGCCAAGGTAACGAAAGTTATTGGTTGCCAGAAGTTATAAATGAAAGTGTGCATGCAGACTATAATTTTGGTGCTAAGTTACCCTGGAATACAATAACTTTAGCAAATAATCTGACAACGTGGAAATTAGTGGAAGGCGATTTTGGGTACAACGTTAAATTTACAAATCCACCCATACCCGTTGGGACGGAAGTTAATACTGTAGCTCGATCTTATTGCATTGACTCCACAAATAACCCTAATATGTCTCATGTCATTTTTGGATTAGTCATCAATGCTAACAAATGCTGTAAGCTAGGAGAGAAAATAGACTACAAAAACCGAAAATGTGTTCAGAGAGAAGGATATAATATTGAGAAAAACCCTTTTGGAGTGGAAACACCAACAACATCTTATTGGTTGCCTTCAAGACTTGGTAATAAGACTATACCTGTGTTTTATAATTATCTCGAAAGTTCTAAATTAGGAATACACTATAGAAACATGTTTCGCGCAGAAGAGAACAATTGGGTGATAAAAGCTGCTCCAGACGAACAGCCACGCTTATCTCTTGTCGTCAGATCACTTTCTGGAAGAACACAATTTGTCCCTGCAAATGACTACTGTTTTGACGCCATTGAGGATAGTCCCTTTGCTCCGATAGTACTGATAACTGAAGCCAGTTGCTATGGATTAAAATGTATTCCAAAATGTTGTCCCAGGTAAGTTTCTCTTTAGTACCTTCTAATGCCTCGTACCATGTGTTTAAGGAGGTTTATGAACTGAAGTACACGATGCATTTTTTGTTTCAATATTTCATGCAATTTATGTTTCCAATGTCCTTTGATGTCTATAGTCAAGACAGCTGTGATGTTTGAGGTGCTGTTTTGGCTACACACACGACGAATTTTATTGCGACTATAATTGTGTCAATGACTCCGTATTGATCGTTCAGGAAAATGGATGTGGTTACTGCGGAAATAATTGTTCATCGCAGCATCGCAGCGAGATTTAGCAATTAGCACTAATATGTTAACTAAAAGAGTGATTCGAATAAACGACTGTGATAATAATCTACCTTGTGAAGTCGTTAGGTTTTGAACAGTTGAGTGTTTGAAGTGTGTTTGACAAGCTTCAATACAACTCCAAATGCATAATAAATGTATTTGAGATATACTTCCTTCGAGATCGTACGTTTGTTAAATTAAGTAGCGTTTTGATAACATTAATAACGATTTTGATTTTGGATTAGTAAGAAAACTGAAAATGCTGTTATTATCGTTGAAGGTGTGCTTGCTTCGCACAGTAATTGTAACATCTACGATTATTAATTTCACGTAATTGGTATTTCATTTATTTTTGCGGTAACAATAAAAAGATTATTCATCAAAGCTGAACTTTTTGCATTGGCTATATATTTTGCGGAACATTGCATGCAATATAGGAGCGCAAAACATACCATGTGAAGCGTCCTGCTGCACACACTGTGATGATGACACATCAACATAATATTACATCAAAAAAGTAATCAAATTACCACATAAAAATTAGGACTAAAAATAATTATCCATAGTATTCTTAACAATTGCAACTTCTCGAGTGTATTTGAAGAAAGACATGTTCTCTCGTATAAAAGCGTTACAACTTGATAACATGTAGCTGGTTTGAAATGATTGTAGTATTTGTAAATGGGAAATGTTGCGCGTTATTGAAGTTCATTTACGAGGGGCTATAGGAGGTAGGAGGTGTGTGGAAGGGCTATTGTTTGTAGATGGGCGGGTTAGCTCGGTTAACCATAAACGTGGCCTACGTGGAGGTGTAAGAAGTAATCGTTAGTAATATTTGGATTTGGTGATACTAGGAGACGTAGTAGCAAGTGAACAGAAGGAGGTTTCACTTTACAGTAGTCACAGCTATTTTTATCCATACTTCAAATCTGTATATCTGACATATTTAATGCCATACATTATGAACAATTTAGGAAAACGAATATAAATAATATATAATAAAATACCGTAGTGTAAGATATTTTGAACTTTTTTTTT
>NNCF01125800.1:437718-449363 GCA_002313205.1 Laupala kohalensis | reverse complement strand
TAGTATTATAACTCGCAGCTAACTTTTTATCTTATCTAGGAATTTTTGCTGAATTTTTTGAATCCGCCTCTGCCTTAGGGCCCTTGATCGGAATTGATGGGATGGTCCCTTGCTTGCTTCCGGAGAGTAAATTAGTTTTTTTTTCCCTCCACGTGGTCATACGCAGTTTGTACTGTTTTTTGACAATAAATTTATTATTATTATTATTATTTATTTATTTAAAGGAGTTCAGGTTGATATATCCGCCACTGTCTCTAAGATTTGGTAGTAATAAGAAATTTTATCTTTTTTAAGACTCACAAAATGTTTCATTACGTTTCATTTAGTGTCGTAACATTTTCTGAGCTGTATAGTTACATTACAATCAGGCTTTGTTTTTTTCGAAATTGAGCGGTCAAGCAAATTCACTATGCACGATACCAAACAATTTTAATTTAATATCGATTAGGATAACAGTATGAAACATAATGTATCTGTCTTGTCATTGAAGAAGTGATATGGAAAATAAAAAACCGCTTAGAAAAGACAGGTTTTTTCTAGTTTTATTTTCTTAAAAACTGTTAGAATCATCTGAAAGAGCATCAACATATCTACAGACGTCACTGCGGTAAAATAAAAATGCTCTTAAACGAATACTGCTCTTTGTAATTGTGTTTTTTGTTAATTTTGAGATTATCGATTTCTCTGGCATTGTTAAATGAGTGATATTTATATAACTGAAGATTAAGAAAGAGGTTTGTCCGGGAGTTTTATTGAACTCGTTTAAAATTCTTGTTTAGGTGATTCTTGTTTTCAAGATTTAACCCTGAACTAAAAATGTTGCTAAGAACGTGATTTAGAACTTCAATGGCTACTTCCACGTAAAACAACTCAAAATATATTTTGAGTACTTAATGACAATTTCACGGTTATATTTTCTTTAACAAGATTCGTTTGTATTGGCTTCATTTTACGAAACCTGGGAACTTCAAAAGTTTTAACACGGAAAAACCAATATTACGTACGAGTGATATTATGAGATTTAACTTGAAATTTTCACTATTTTTTACATCCTACTAAACCTAGTTTGCTTTATCTCTATATAAATTATTTTTTAAATATTTTAGAACTTTAAACCCACTTTTATGTGTAGATCGTTACTTATCAGATTATCGACTATTTCCAATACTAGATCTGTACTCACATATATTTAACATATTACTTTACTTTTGTAGTTTTTTTTTTAGGATTAATTTCTTTCATTTTCAGCACTCTTCTCTACGTTAAACTTCTTCTCTTCACTGGTGTAATGGAACTGATCGTAGAAGCGGTAATTTGGTCTACACGAAAGAGACGCTTCGAGATACCTCATTTAATCTCGATTTACGCACTAGAAGTGGCATTCATCTACCGTATAAGCGCTGTTATACTAGACTTGATTCGCGCTTGCTCTGTGTGTTGGTTGAGTGTGGGACGAATACATCGCGGATGGATACAGACACTGAGAAGAGGAGGACATTGTTTAAGGAAGTGTAATATTAAGCTAAGAAAACCCAATGCTCATGGAAGTTGGTCTCCGGAAAATACAAGTACTCGTGTGACTGATGTGCCAAGAGTCAGTTTACAATTAAAAGGCAAAGTTATGGGAGTTTCGTTCGAAGATATGTCAAAGTAATGCAGATTAAGTGCTTCCCTACTTCCTTATAAAGGTTCCCGAAAACACTCTTCGGTATTTAAATATCTTATTTCATCAGTTACCAATATGACAGGACTTTGCTACAGTGGAGAATTTTTAAAAATTTACTAACTTGCAGTTTAGCACTTAAAAATTATCACTTTTTAATCTAAATACGAAAATATGTTCTATAGTTCTTTATTAGTTTACATGTTCGATGTTAAGTGTAGGTGTTGCCGCATTCCACGGCAGACGCCAAGAGTATAATAGAGGAACGAATTTCTTTCCTCATAGAGTGTAGAGTTATCTTCATATCAACGATTCCGTTATTTATAGTAAAATTTCTTCTCTTCAAAAAGAAAGTGTTAGTAACTAGCCACATACCTTCTGAAACATAGTCTCAATCTAAAATTGTTTTCCGAACTAATGTTATCGCATGTTTTGATCATATATTTTAATATAAATGGTGCAAATAATCGATAAATACAAAATAAAAGTAACTACTAAATCGTTTCCATTCAGAATATTAAATAATAATATAATAAATAAGTAAAATTACGGTAGAAATATTAACAATGTAACAATATAACCTAAGAATAGCACATTTACGTAGAAAAATCGTGACAATAGCTCAAATAGTTCGTAAAGTACGGCGAAAATAATACATACCGTTAGCGCAAACGACTATAACTTCCACCACACTATGCATTTAATTAAAATAGGTAAACAAGCAAAAAAACTTGTTTTTAGATATTCAGATTAACTGTTTTAAAAATTATCCTTTAAAAAAAAATTCATAAAATTCATAGCTAGTGGGCCAATACAATATGAAAGTAACATCCTGTCAAAATTCCAAGTTTATTGCACTGATGAAAGTGTGAGTGGGTGAGTGAGTGAGTCGGTGAGTGGAACAGTGAGTAGTAAGATGCGTTTCGTGGCTGACAAGGACGGAGAAGAAGTTCTTTCCTCATTTTACGTTAAATATTCTCCATCCTCTACCTGCTCAATGACGCTGTTATAAACAGATGGTTATTGGAAAGTAGACGCATTCCCACATACCTGTCGTTAGAGACGGGTGTCAAAAGGCGTCGAATTGTTCTATTGAAACCATTATGATCTTCGCAACAATGAAAACTAGGAGTTGATATATTATTTGACTTGTAAAATTTACCAATGTGTTTATAATTTTTATACATTTCTTGTATATTAACTGAATAAATACACCATTAATAACCAAAAAAAATTTCAAACCCACTTTATCGGTATTTTTCCGAACGATAAATTATCATTTAATAAAAGGTATGTTATTTAGATTTGAAAATATTGGGAACGGTAAAGAAAGAAAAAAAGTCAATTATTGGCCACAAGTCTATATTAGAAATGTACATATATGGAACTTGGAAAAGATTTTTACTTACTTGAGGTGAAAATTACAAAATTTGATTACCTATTTTTGCTTAGAAAACTAAAGTTATAGTACTTGCAGTGCGGTCTTATCTATTGTACAGAACGGAAAGAGATGCAGGGATTATAATTATCTCTTCATTTCCGAAAGATTGTTTTACCAATACAATAATGATAATATTATCAAACGGCCATAATGCTTAAAATTTCTTCAATATTTCTGTGATTTTTGTAAAATTGGATAGTTATGTCTACATTTATACCATAAAGATTGGCAGATTTCAAAATGGAAAGCTTTTCTATTTTTCTGACACAGATTTGAGATTGAAATATATTTTATTAGTAAAATTATTGCTATTAATGTTCGCTTCGCCTGTCCTTAGTTTTTTGTTAAGTTGGCAAACATTTTATGATATGCCTCTGGTTTGTGATGCCAAAGCTAACAAGATGAACACTAATTTACAGGGACAATATCCTTGTAAATGTCGGGTTTTATATCCGACTCCATGATAGCTAACAGGAAAAGGGACATAAAATAGAATTAATAAGAGAATAGTAATAATGTTTATTCTCTTTAATACCAGTGATATTTTGAACCTTAAATAGGAAATGTTGAATAGAACAAAATAACATTGAAATGCATATTAACATAGATATCTTAAATCTAACCTGAAGTACATGGAACAAATAAAAAATGACAATACATTACGTATGGTGATGTATAGAGATATGAACTCTTTATGTTATAGCAATAAATGATTGCTAATTGTAGCGAGAACATGGTCAGCCACGCTCGCACTAAAATATCCCAAAATTGGCCAGTCTCTTCTGCTCATTGCCACGCTGGAGGTTAAATGCCCTCACAAGGCATTGTCGCGATTAATTGCGCTGAATCGTCCCTCTCGGACTAATGCATATAACAGCATTAACTGGATACCGTTTAAAATGTAAAATGCCTGCCCAATGTATGTTAGTAAGCAGATCACAATGTTTTAAGCGCGACACATTTCACGCACAAGTAACACATACTTCTTCATTCTGTGGAGACTTACTGCCGAATGGGGTGATGCCACTGCAGCGTGACTAGTAAAAAAAATGACCTTTTTACCGCGATACCGGGGTCTTCAGTAATGGCACAAAGGGCGCACTTTTAATAGCGCACTCCAACGGCGGCGTCACTTAACTGTCAAGGGCTCATGGTCAGTTATCTGCCAAGTGAAGCCCCAGTAGTGGTGCCTTCGTGACGCCAACCATAACTACTAGAACACATAACAGAAATTCGTGATTATAAGAAGGCGAATGAACAGTATTAAATTTTGACATATTTACGTCTAGTTCTGAGAAGAGAAAGAAATGGTTGTTTCATCCTGTTCAGTGATTACTAAAACCTAGGAAGTCTTTTACTCTACATTTAAGAAAAGAGTTGAGGTTACGAAGAGGTTTCGATCACTTGTTCCAGAATTTCTTGAATTAAAGTTTGGTTGAAGGTGCGCACAATGGAACCTTAATCGTTTATTTTTCAGTCGACTGATAACAGCGGGAAAGCGGAACTTCGAAGAAACTAATTTTCAAAGAATTCGGAATTTTGAAGAAATAGACCTTTGACAAATAGCAAACGAGTTCCTTACATTGTAGTGTTCACAAAAGAAAGAAAAACAGTCTCAGAGGAAGTGAGCCTATCGTTATTCTGCTCTTTGAGATAAACTTTCAACTGTTCCGAGCTGCAGTGTATGAACAACTATTATCAATATCCCTTAATTTAAATTGTCAAAACTCTTATCCCTTAATTTAAATTGCCGAAATGTGTGATCAGCGCGTGCCTCTCCCTTTGTCTTATAATACTTCTGTGAAAGTACTTTGTTCGTCATATCTGACCGGGGCGAGTCATCTTAAGGAATGTAAGCTGTATATGCTATTTCGGTGAAAGGGAATTGCTCGCCATGTGTACCGAGGTGAGGCCGGTAAAAGCCCTAAAGAAAGGATGTTAAGACGTTATTATTGGAGTATTTTCGCCGAATACAGAGACAATGACAGACCTGCGTTCAACGAACGGCTGATAGGTGAACAAGGGGTTGGAGTGCACGGTGGCAGCGAAGGCGTCGTTACTTGCTGGTCACGTGACTTCCTCTTCTGTATATTGGAAGGATTGAGAACCTTCGAAGACTTATACGTGTGGGTTGAGTCCGCAGGTAACTTGAGATGTGACCTGGCTATTATTGGTTGCCAGACCACTTATGAATTATTCCGGTAATTTAAATACACTTGCTACCAGTTGCGAGTGACGTAACTTGTAACAGTTAGTTATTCGGGAATGCTGTGTCTCACATTTAATGTACATGGATGACATCAAAATTTATGCTAGAAATGCAGAAAGTTTGAAAAAGATCTTGAAAATTATAGAACAATTTAGCAACGACATCAGAATGGAATTTGGAATAGATAAATATAAATTACAAAACCTCGTTCGTGGTAAAGTTAAAGAGATAACACCATACACTACAGTAAAAGACCAAGATATAGAACAACTAGAACCTAATGAACTGTACAAATACTTGGGTGTGATGCGAACCAATAGAATAGAACACACAATAGTCAAAGAACACATCACTAAACAATTCACGAGAAGGATGGAAATAACAACAAAAACTCATTTAAATTCACGTAACCTGACGAAAATTCATTAGTCATCCTCATACTATCCTACTCATTTGGGGTAGTAAAATGGTCAACTACAGATCTGGAAAATTTAGAGAGGACAATCAGAACCACGATGACAAGCAACAACAAACACCATCCTAAATCAGCATGAGAACGAATATTCATCTCACGTAACCAGGGCGGAAGAGGCATCATACAAATCAAAGACCTCCATGAAAGATAAAAATATATCCTCAATAAATTTTTTCCGGAACAAAGCGTATACCTCATCACTACACCAAGCAATTACAACCAGTGATATACACACTGTCACCTGAATGAGCCTCTACCCCAACCAACACAAAAAAATAGAATGACAACCTAGCAAGAAAAACCAATACATGGGAACTACCCCAACCAACTGACCAACAGCAAAATAAATAAAGTAGAATCAGTTAAGTGGTTAATGAACGGCAAATTATTCCCAGAAACAGAAGGCTTTATAGTATCGATTCAAGACGGAGTCACACTAACCACAAACTACAGGAAAATAATCCTGAAAAAAATCGGAATTACAGATTCATGTCGCCGATGTAACCAAACCAAAGAAACTCTCGAGCATATCATTGGTGGTTGCACACAGTTGGCCCAAAATGATTACAAAACTACACACGATAACATGGGAAAATTAATTCACCTGGAAATTGCAAAATCACAGAACTTCATTAAGAACCCCATACCATCAGACAATCTGTATAAACCTCAACCAGTCCTGCAAGACGATTTGAAAGCAAATACTTTGTACTGGCAGAAGCATTCTCAGTGACCGAACAACAATTCACAACAGACCTGATGTCATCCTTTGGAAAAGAAAAGAATCACAAGTGTATCTAATCGATTTTGCTGTCGTAAATTACAACAATCTAGAAAAAACAATGAACGTCAAAATATCAAAATACCAACAACTAGCCTTTGATGTAAAAAACTCTGTACTGTTCAAGAAGTGATCATAGTGTCTATCGTTTTATATACCCTAAGACTAGTACACCAATCCCCGGTCGACCATTAAAAAACTCAAAATCAACACCAATATAATAAGTAGATTGCAACACAACATCCTTCTGTCCTCAGCCCACATTACCAGAAAGTTCTTGGACCTGAAATAGATTCTTCCTCCCAGCAGAACACAACATTCAAGAAGCGGTATATTTCAACATAGATTGTAGACAGGCGAAAAAAGGATTTTAGAATACATCAATAATTTTTCCGATTTATAAAAAAAGGTGACGTTAATGATCCTAATAAGTATAGAGGTATTTCTTCAATTTTGGCAATATCTAAGATTTTTTTCAAAATTCTACATGTACGGTTAAATAAATGGATAGAAAGAGCAGAAAAGTGATAGCATTGCAAGTAGGATTCAGAAATAAGTACAGTAGACAAATTTTTTTAACTACCACAATGGACGAAAAGGAAACTTCTGTAAAAAGAGGTAAGCTATTTTGTGGTTTTGTGGATTTTGAAAAACCATTCGATACCATTAATAGGGAAATAATTTGGTGTATTCTAGAAAATAAAGGAACCTCCACAACATTCCTAAAAATGCTTCAAGGGATGTATAAATCAGATACGGAATGCGTCTTTCTAGAATTCGATTGTGTAACACAAACATTCTTTGTGGAAAAAGGTGGAAAGCAAGGTTGCGTACATTACCCACTTTTCTCCATACTATACGTAGATGGGCTCGTAGATAGACTAGTCATGGTAAATGCAGACGCACCCAGGATCGGAGATAAAAAAATATCTCAATAACAGCACTCCTTTTGCCGACGACTTGATTATTTTCTCAAAAACACAAGCAAGTTTACAGAGAAGTTTACATGAATTAGAAATTTCCTGCAAAGAAACAAAACTAAAAGTTATCGTTAATAAGACAAAAACCATGACATTTAAAAACAGGTGGGTCTACAGTAAGAATGAAATTTTGTCGTAGGAAAGCTAGAAAACTTTAAAGAATACATATATTTACTAGTAACCATCTGCATGAACATAATTTTTACGATATATAAGGAGAAAGCTCGCCGAAAATGCGAATACATTTTAAGTACAATGACAAAATCAAAAATTACAATCCCTGAAATTGCACCAAGACTTGTAGATAAAATATTATTATCTCTGTATAATCCTGGGAATAGCGTACGGAGCGGAAATATGTGGCGCAGGGGATAACGATATATTAAACTCGCTTCAAACGAAATATCTTAAAATGGGAACGGGCATTGCTCAAATCACAGCAAACAGTGGCATTTTATGGGAATTTGGGTTGCTTCTAATTGAACGTACTCACCAATTAAGAGCAATCAAATATTGGCTTTCGATAAGGTTAGGCAGCAGGAACCCACTTGTTTCAGTCTTACCATTGTAATACAGATGGAATATGGGACATGCAAATTAAAAATGTAATTCTTAAAGCAATTGTGTATGTCAGAATAGTCCGTTTTTAAACGATCTATCAGATATTAAGAGAAAACTCCAACACTTATACCGTCATTAAATAAAAACTAACAGATCACTTATCGTGCAAACCTCAGCAGCTGGACAATGGGGAAGAACAATGATACATTGATTGTCCCCAATCAAAAGAACGATCGTGTTACGGATGGTTTCGCTTAAGAGGGTGGAAATTAAGAAAACTGAAAGTATCGAGATTCTATTTGCCCACTTTGCGATGAATAACATAAAGATTGAAATCACATTTTACTAACGTGCCCGAAAACAGAACAAAAACGAACTTTTATCCAAGATGGTGCATGCCAAATTTTTCACATTAATGTAGATGTTCCATTGCAATAATGAGGGACAATAGAGTGACTGTAGTGCAGTCTTTGGGTCAGTTCCTAAGCTATGTGAAGGAAATGAGAGAAAGAGAAATATGCGCTGAAACTACTGATTCATGTGAAACGTGATTCTGCCGCTTCGTCTTTTTCTTTTGTTTCTTTGATTTTATTTTAATCTTCTTTCTATGACAAGAGTTGTACATGTTACTTTAAATTTAGTTGGTTATTTAATTGAGCGTGAAGAACAGTGTTTATTATTAACATTGCGGTTGAGGTACTCTAGGATAACAACGACAATTTTACTGTAAAACATTCCTCAATCCAGGTAATCAGAAACTAAAAACCAAAAAACGTAACGAAGCTATGAAAATTGATTTTGAAAATCATGTGCCACAAGTAGTCACTGTCTTTTATGATGTAACATACTACAGATACATTAGTATTTCGAAAATGCTGCTTAAGACCTTTTTTATTGCTCATTTACTTGGGTTTAAAGAACTTATCCTGACTATTACTCATTTGGATAACTCCGAAAACAAATGGCAGTCATTATTTAACCAAGTGTTTTATGCACTCCCCGACATAAATTCCAGTTAAAATGCAGCTCCGCGGTTAGAACACGGGGGTTTCTGATACAGATCAACAACGATTATTCCCTTCGCTTGAAAATTGAGGTTAATTTTCCCCATGTTCTGTACTACAAGAAACAGTCATTCTCTCATGTCAAAGAATATGTTTGATCTTTCAAATGTAAGAATTTTGGATGAAAAATGACTCAAACTAATGTATGAATTTAAAGGTTTGTTTACTGTCGATTAGGAACAGAAAAAAATTCCTGTTCCGTAGTTGTCAAGAACACCGTTAGTTGTTCCCTGACTGTAAGAAATTTTGAAAAGAAAATATTCCCAATGACATCTTCCCTCTGTTTCACAAAATATAAAATGCACATAATTTTTCACGATGAAACTAATTTTAAATTTGTTTATTCTAATTCTATATGTTTGATCCTCCAGTGAAACGCTCAAACCTATCTCAGTCCCTTTTACTGTTTAAGAAACTTGAAATTTTTATACGATATTTCTCATACATTTCGAAACAAAACACAAATTTTTAAGATATAGGGTAAAAGAATAGGGGAAAAAAAGTTTGAGAGAACGGCTGGAGTCACATATTTTAGTGGTTGAGTGTTTATTATCAAATAACAAATTGGACGAGAATTCAGCACGAGTTGACGTCATCCGAAAACATGACGTTTCTTCCAAATATTTATGTATTCTTTAACAAATAATAATGTTAAGGATGATTGCTTTGTTTTTTTTATGTTTACCTTACAATTATGTGATACTAGCTAACCCACAGCTTTGCTCGCGTAAATTCTGTAATAGGACTCCAGTTTTATTCTATCTCATAGAAATGATACCATACATCGCAGCGACACCGAGAATTCTTAACTCGTCATTCCCTTCCTTCACCTGTCACACTTTTTATGTAACCTTTTATGTCCTTTCCCACGGTACTGGGGTCTATAGGGCTGATCGTGTATGTAAGCAACATTGGAAATTTCATTAATAATCTCAGCGATCCCCTAACCATTGATCTCCACACTCCACTCTCTGTTTTAGTCGTGATTAAGTAGCAAACAGAAGACAAGCTTTCGAATGACGCATTTGTATATTAGTATCATTTCGCAATGGACATCTACAACCACAATATTTGTGATTTTAGACTCATATTTTGCGACTGAAAATAAGACAAGGTTACGTATCATACTTCCGAAGATTATTTCTTTTTAAAATGAAATTAGAAACAATCCAAAAAAATCTTTAATGTCCCCATATAATCCAAAATCGCTTCAAATTTTAAAAACTTAACAAACATCACCAACTAGACACAAACGTATACGGTATGGAAAAAATCAATGTAAGGATTAAGTACAATCTCCCTAGATTTACACATAGACAACTCGTTTATTTAGTAAAGTCAATCCTGTTGTAGAAAATGTTTCTGACGTCTGAGAAGAAAGTGTTTCTGATTCCCATCAGAAGAAGGGAAAATAAACTACAGATCATGGTAATACAGCTTACAAGCATAAGAAACATTCTCAGATATGCTAAAATTTTCTTTTTAATTTTTCCCTCTGACCAATGTGCCGCGCGTTTAAAGATAAACTACTATTATTTCTGCCTATGGACATGAATAACTATTAATAGCATAAAAACGTATTTTCAAAACCTAATTTCTCATTATCAGTACTATGTGCGTCCCATAACTTTCGAAATGTTATTATGAATGCACAAACAAATGTGAATAATTTACTTTTCGGGACATATAGCAATCTAAACGGTATGAGGAAATATATGACATGTCATTGGTTTGCAATGTTCTACCGTTGTATATTGTGAGATTTGAATAATTCGCTAATTAATTAACAAATTTAATTGCGGAATTTTGACGGTCGAAGAGTTTGAAAATTTGAACGGAGGACGGTTGGGAACGACAACCGTGATCGCGGACGGTCGGTGGTCAGGCGGCATCGGCGGATTTCTTTGACATCAATTAAAATTTATGGTCCTTTAGAAATCGAAGCGAGCAAGATGACGGGGGAGCAGGTCCCACCCATCCTAAGGAACACCATGTGGTCGCCGGGCGAGAACATGCCCGAACTTGTTCGAAAGAACGTTGGAAATTTAAACGTTTTTTTGAGAATCTTCTAGAAAGCCCTTTAAACGTTCCAATGAGAACCAAGGCTTAAGAGGGGGAAATCATTTTGGTATTGGGAGCTTTCGACCACGTGACATTCAAAATTTTGGAAATTTTTGGGAAAAAGATAGGATGAAGCCCATTTAAAGAAGATACAGAGATTTTTCGTCCTCATTCGTTTCTCACATCGAAGTTTATTCACTAATTGGTTATTGACATCGAAGTTCTCATAGAGCTCTCACTCATTCGTGTCTCAGTTGGAAGTTTTTTCGTTTCTGACATCGAAGTTTTATCTCATGTCGCTTATATCACGCAGATCTTGATTTTTCGGATGTAGTTCGTCCGTTCTCAGATATTTCTGACATTGAAGTTCTCATATCGCGCAGATCTCACATCTAGTAGATATTTCTGAT
>NNCF01125800.1:374696-437579 GCA_002313205.1 Laupala kohalensis | reverse complement strand
CTGTTAGCGAAAAGCTGACGGCTCTCGCGAACTATTGAGGGGCTGATCTCCGGGAGGACCTCTTGGCGATATCTCGTCGGCATCTTGGAAGGTATGATGCGGCTGGCGGTGATTGTATCACACGACCCCGTATTTTGCGCTTGCGCGTCCTGGCAAGGATAAAGTAAAAGTGGCACGAACTTTAAAGAACTTAGTGCCCAGAGTAACTGAAACTTTAGATGAATCCTGCCACAAATAGAGTCAGTGTTTGGATTGATTAAGAAACAATTAAAGAGATTTTTGTTAATCAAGTTAAATTCAGTGTAATTTGAGTATCAATTTATGTTGTGTCTTTTTGGGGGAAGTTCTAATTGTGTTTTAATAATAATCATGTCGCTTTGGCATTGATATAATAGTTCAATGGTTTTAATTTGTGTTGTGTCTTTTTGGGGGAATTTCTAATTGTGTTTTAATAATAAGAATGTCACTTTGGCATTGAAGGGACTGTTCAAGAACGAAGATTTATTTGTTGTATCTTTTGGGGGTGATTTGTTTGAGTGAGGAATGTCTCCAGTCATTAAAATAGCTTTATTAATGGATTTATTTGCCTTGCGTTTTCCTTAATTGGAACCTTTGCATGGTCCTTTTTCCTTCAGATACAAATCGAACACTTTTTAGTATTGTGGAACCCTGAGAAGAGCTAGCCGGGGCATTCACTTGTAACTATTCAAAATTATTTTCTTATTATTAATTATTAACTTTTAAACCCCGTTCTGCCACAATATATACTTCGAATTGTGTAAAAATGGGAAGTTATATGCCACCATTACCAAAACTAATCAGATGGGGAAAACTTACTATTACTTGACTGAATGGGAAAGTATTAGGAAATATATGACATGTCATTGGTTTGCAATGTTATACAGTTGTATATTTACTTGGAATGGTGTAAAAGTGGGAAGACATATGCCACCGTTTTTTTTATTTTTAGACTGAATGAGAAAGTAAATTTTAGCGAACATAGATTCACCGAAAAAAGACATAATTCAATGAAATATCCTGCCTTGTGTTGCGAAATAAAAAAAGGGAGAAAGGAAATGTGTTTGACATAAAACCATATTTTTGTAAAACTCGTGAATTTATTATATTTTTGTTTGTCTATTTTCTGCGTAAATATAAAGATGAAATTGTTTACCGACTCTTGAACATGCAACGAACACTTGCTGATGAGTGAAGCAATTGTTTCCTGAATTCAAACCGCACACTTGCAACGTTCACCCTTGCGATTTATAGAGAGTCATGGAAAAGGTTAGGCGTATTGGCAATTTAAGTCGTTTGAACTTGAACAACTTATCGGTCGGAATGACTGGTTTTCGTAGAAGCAGTAAGTCTTTACCTTTATGAGGTCGATTCAGAATTGTAGCTTCAATTAGATTCTTCATCAATTATTTAACTACTAATCGTGAGCCATTGTATAACTTTAGCTAATTGATGTTTCGGAGTAATATAATAAGCACTCCGACTTACAAATTAACATTGCGTGGTGGAAATCCGGGATCATCGAGAGAATAATAAAAATCCGTTGGAAAATTCACTACTTCATCTCTGTTCATCGCGGAGCCAATGGATTTAGAAGTTACTGTTTTACCTGCGATTTTGTTTAGAACAATATTATTAATATCGTGAAAGTCGACATTTTTAGCCGGTAGAATTGCTCTTCCACTCAACCACAATGTCAATAATTTGTTCGATACTTTTAAAAACCTTGTCTACAAATTCTTATTCTGAACTCACGATATTGCAAAAAATACTTTGGAAAGTGATTTTTACGGTTTCTGGATTTGTATGTGCACTTCCGTTACCGACCTCGAGAAACTGTCTTGAAAATATGTCAGCTGTTGAATCGGTATGAAGCTGAGCTCTCATATTTGTAGTTAATGCGTTATTTTGCCTTTGTCCCCAAAAGAAGAAATTTTAAGTTGATGCAATTTATCAGTCGGTATTGAGAGAAGAATAACTGCAAGTGTGTGCCTTATGTCACCGGAGAGTCACACCAATGCTCCACCAAATGGAAACTGATTATTTCGCAAGTCTTTCAATGTATAGTCAAATGCTTCCACTGATGTCTTGAGAGCCATTGTATTCTCATTCCATACAATGATTTTGCACGTCTTAAGAGCCTTTCCCATTTGTAAAATGTTACATGTTGGGTTTTCTGTCAATAGCATGTTTAGTGACAGCTTAAGAGCAGAATGCAGTCTCCTTCCTATCAACGTGGCAGTAATGCTACAAAGAGCATGCGCTAACGCATTTTGGCCGTTTGAACGGATTTAGCAAAGATAAATCAGATATCTGTCGAATGTTGCATTGATGGACAGATTTGGTGTTGTCATTCCAAACATACGCAGGTTGAATTTTTATGTATAATATAGTGGTACCCATGAAATATTCAAAGGATATTAGGCTGTTACGCCTGTTACCTTAACGATCCCTATAGCCGTACAAAAAAATTACACCTATTAAAATGTTTTGCGATACATCAATCACGCAGCTAAGCGATTCATCATGTAACTTGTTTCAAGCAATATAAGAAAATTCTATTTTTTTCTACTAGTTGACATCTTTCCCTAGTCACTTGCTCATCACACCTCTCGGTTACATCTTAACGTACTTAATTACTTTTTTCTTCAGATCTTGACTCTTATTTGTTATTGCATATATTATAAACTTGTATTTTTCTGGTACTAACTTCACAAACCATTAATTAATCACAAAAACGTCACGTGATGACAGCGTCATTATGAGTTTGAGATTTACACCGTTGAATTTGGCATTATGCCTCCTTTATTTCCTTGAGCAGCCATGTTGAATTTTGTCTCTCCGCTTTGACGTAAATACCAACCATGCTTTGGACGCTGGCGATCCAATCGGGAGATAGTAACACTACTACGAGTATGAAGGTTACAAAAATCCGCGGAACAGGTTCGAACGAAACGAGGCCTCCGGCGTCAGTGTGTGATTTTTCCTTGTGCTTATGGTGTGGTGTTACTGGTGAACAGAAGTCTGTGTACTTTATTTTGGTGAGTTTCAGTTGGGATTTTTACAAACAGAACTCCCTTTATCTCAATATTTGCGAAAAAATGAATAAATATTTTTCATATAAATTTTACACTAAAAAGTGTTGATGGGATTTGATGTTGTAGGAAATAGTAAAATATTTCGATCTGAAACACCACAAAAATTAACCCAAGATTCGATTTTTTAAAAGGAATATTGTCCTCCTGGTATATCGTTTCATAGTCTGATCAAAATTGAGATTAGGTATGCGAGAGAAAAAATATGGTAATGGAGCGAAAACAACAATTTTCCCCCTGGTGTCTCCAACAAACGTACAAAACTTGAATTTAGAATCCTGAATTAAGATTATAATTGTAGATTATAAATCACATTTTTAACACTCACTTTCTTACTCAAAGCTGTGATGTAAAATGAAAATAAATTTTTGCATAAATTGTATTATTCTTCACAGGAAATGTGTCAGTGAAAATGTTTGTTTTATGCCCTTTCAAAAGTTTTTCCTGATGTGAGTTCAAATGAAGATTTTTTTTAAACAGTCGCTTCTTTATTAAATCAGGGATAGGAATTGAGGATACTGATGCAAGAATATTATACACCAATACTATCCAACCATTTACATCAATGAATAATTTTCTTCAAGATATTATGAAAATTTCTTAGTGAAATTTAAGTTTTACTTATTACACATTTTACACGCGTCATAAAATTTATTTCAATAAATCAAAAAGTTAATTTTCAGTTTCTAATTGATACTTTAAGCCTATGAATAATTAAAAGACTAGGATTTGCTCTATATTTTGAATTTTCAGCTTTGTATCATTTGATACTACGTCGCCTCGTATTCAAATTTACTTTTAAAATATTTAAATCTGGAAGATAGTATTATGTATCATTTTTATACTCTAACGTTTATAAAGAACATTTTGTGGCGGAACGCAAATATTTTATTGTATCTGAATCATAACATTACGCATTTTTGGCACTGAATTTCATTGAACAATATAGAAATTTACCACTGTGTATCTAAATTATTAATAAAAGTTCCTAAATAAACCATGAGTGTTGGGATGGAGTAAATGTGTAAACTTATGCGAATGGGTGGCTCATATAAATATACCTTGTAGCTTGTTGTGTAGTACTTACTATATACTATAAGCGGTGTTGTTCTGAAGACTGACTAATTGACTGATTCTTTCATCCATGCAGAAATAATATTTTTACAGATAGGAATTTGAAATTTAGCATAATTTTATTTCATATTTTCTAGATACACTATGGAAGTAGTTATCGAAACATTAATATTTTGACACAGAATAAAATTTTCATGATTTAATATCGTGTTTTTGCTTCTTTTACTATGTAGACAAATGTATTGAGTTATCATTTTGGGTTTTCTATTTAAATATTGATAATTTACATACTTAGAGTCTCGAGTTTTTCTATATTTCACTTTTTAATGTTATAATGGAGTTGAAACAAATCGCTCACGTTACAAATATATTTAGTTATCTCTCTCCAGAACTAATTAAGATAGAAACTACTTTATGCACATAAATGTTGTTAAGTTAAATATTTAAAAATAATATTTTATTTTATTTTAAATGTTTTACTTTTCAATGAGCGAAATGCGTTGGTAATATATGGTGCGATGTCCTGCCTCATCAATCACTGTGGAATATACGACGTCTAGTACTGATTAAAAAGGAATAGTTATTTTTTGGTTTTTCATTGTTTTTACTATATTTAACGAACTAAGTGACATAGGCTCCGTATATTAATGTAAACATTGATGATTTTTATATGTGGAAAATGGTTTTGGGGGTTCAGAATATTTCTATTTTCTTAAATGCAACGGAGAAGACGTTTTCTCGGGAGTTTGCCGTTGATGACATCGACTTGGTAAATTTCTTCCACAATAATTGCGAAATATTTGAGATATCGTACGTTAAATAAATACTAATTCTGAAATAAATACATCATCAAAGCAGAGAGAAAAATTATAAAGGTAGAATCTTGAAATTATATCAGATTTTTGATTATAATTTACTTAGAAAAAAATTGAATTGCTTATTTTAATGCGGTGATTTAGGGTGAAATGTATTTAGATGTTTTATTAAATTTCACAAATATTAGGAAATACTTTTTAATCCAAATATACTATATTTGGCTAGAATAAATAATGACGAAATGCTTTTCACAAAAAAAACCTCATGTTGTTAGATGAATAAATGTTAATCATTTAAAACTGTAGAAACTTGTGTTATAAAGATGACAAAGGAGATATATAAATCCAAAATGTTAAACTTATGATTAGTGTTTCATGTTTGAACTTTTCTCAATTATTATCACTCGTGAAAAATGGGAACGGTACAAAAAAATTCATAAAATTAAGCTGTTAATTTATATAATTAACTAAAACAAAAAAAAATATTTTATTACAAAAAATCATAATAATGTTTCAGAAAAGAAAAGGAATTAGCAAAGAAGAAATCATGGATAAGAAACGACAAAAGTCGTTAATATTCCTCTTCCTTATCGCAGCGGAATTTCCTGTTGGCCAACTTTCAGAGGAAATACATTATTTGGAAGTAAACAAGTGTTGTCCTAAAGGTGCATACATGAGCATAGATGGAATCTGCATGTCTACAATCAATGTGGAACAAACAGAAAATGAAAAGTTTTCACCTCCCATGGATCCTGAAAAGGTTTTCTGGTTGCCTTATTCACTTCGTTCGCGCCATATACATGTGCGATACTGGACGTACAGGAGAGTAAGCAAACTTATTATCATGGATAAAGACGAAAGTATCGTTGAGAAATTTTTATCGATTAATAACACAGCTCGAAACTTTTTTCTTGATCCTTTTAGTCCCCAAGTTACAAGAAATACAGTTCTTAGACAATCGTATTGTTTTGAGGGGACTTACGATCCTTTCAATCCATTTATTATACGAACTCGTGTAGCATCAAAATTTGTAGCGAAGTGCTGTAAAAAAGGAGAAGAATTTAATTCTGTTTTGAATTGTGTCACAAAGAGTGGTTTTACCAGTGAAAATGTATTACTAGAGTGGAATTTGAATCGTCAAGGTAACGAAAGCTATTGGTTGCCACAAGTTATAAATGAAAGTGTGCATGTATTCTATGATATTGCTTCTAAGTCTTCCTGGAATACTTTTACATCAGCAAATAATCTGACAACGTGGAAATTAGTGGAAGGTGATTTGGGGTACTTCGTTCAATTTACAAATCCACCCATACCCGTTGGGACTGAAGTTAATACTGTAGGTCAAGCATATTGCTTTGACTCCACAAATAACCCCAATATGTCTCATGTCATTTTAGGACTAGTCACCAATGCTAACAAATGTTGTAAGTTAGGAGAGCATATAGACTTCAAAAACCGAAAATGTGTTCAGCGAGATGGTTATAATATTGAAGACAACCACGTCGGGGTCGAAACCCCTGCGGCATCTTATTGGTTGCCATCAACATTTGGTAATAAGAGTATACCTGTGTTTTATAATCTTTTCGGAAATACTAAAACAGGAATTCACTATGTAAACATGTTTCGTGCAGAAGATTACAATTTGGTGATAAAAGCTGCTCCAGGCGAAGAACCGCGCTTATATCTTGGCGTCAGATCACTTTCGGGAAGAACTGGATTTGTCTCTGTAGAAAACCATTGTTTTGACTCCATTACGAAGAGTCCCTTCGCTCCGATTGTACTTATGGTGTTTCCTGCTAGTTGCGATGGATTTAAATGTGTTCCAAAATGTTGTCCGAGGTAAGTTTCTCTAATTTACGTATTAATGTCGCGAAACATCTATTTCAGAAAGTTTGCGAACTAAAGCTCAAGATGTATTTTGTGTTCCAATATTTCACGTAATTTGTGCTCCTTGTGTTGTCTGATAACTGGTCCATACAGCTGTGATGTTCGTGCTGCTGTTTTGGCTTCGCACGATGCATTCTATAGCGACTGTTATGATGCCTCAATGCACGCGTATTGATCGTTCAAGAAATTAGTCATGTTTTTTTCGGAAAGGATTGTTCATCGCAGATATTTAGCAATTAGCACTAATATGTTAACTAAAAGAGTGATTCGAATAAACGAACGTAATAATAACGTAACATGTGAAGTCGTTTCGTGTTAAACAGTGAAGTGTTTGAAGTGTGTTTGACGAGCTTCCATATAATCTTAGTTGGCAAATAAATATATGTTATATTTATTTTTAATTGATTTATCCTTTACCATTTTTCGTGAAGAAATATTTAAAATGATTGATGCTCTAACCTTAACGTTAGTCAGTTTTATCACTCAAAGAGTTATATTTGTCACGACAAATAATTTATTTCAACTTAACATGTAGATCAGTTTTGCAATTTAATATAAATTATATATATTAACTGATATTACTTTGTTGCAAATATTTACCTTGATGTTTGGACGTCATTATAAAATGTATGTTTCTTAAATTAAGTACCTTTTGATACCAGTCATTGTTTTGGAATAATTAGAAAATCGAAAATTCTGTTTGTATAGTTGTGTTTTTTTATAGAGCTTGCTTTTCACTGTAGATGTAACATCCTCGATTATTACTTTCACAATATTGGTAGTTAATTTACTTTTTCGGTAATAAAAAAATATAATTCACCAGTAATATAATAATTTTTTTTTCGAATGGTGTGCCATTTAGCTTTTTCCCAGTACATTGCATTCAATATTGGAGCGCAAAATGTATCGTGTAAAGCGAACTTACGATCCAGGATTTTAGCAAAAGAATTCAGTCAAAATAGTATTCTACATTTTGCGACAAAGTGTATGTTTGATTGATTCAATGATTTTGAAGAATTCAATTTTATTCCAATACATAAATATAGGGAAAATGTTAATTAAAACATCACTGACCACTTTGTCGTAGTGAGTAAAACGTTCTTAAATATTTTAAGTATTTTTGTGCTCTTTATTAGTGATTCTCTTGTCCAGTCTACAGTAAAAAATGTTCCCTATTCAAAAAATCACTACTTCAGTATTCCAAATGTGTGTAAATATATAGATTAATATTCAATTTTTGAAATATACTTTATTATCGAAAACTTTGCTAAATTGCTACGCTTATATGAATATTGCTAATATGTTGATAGGAACTGCACTTTCTGACTTTTAGTACTAAATTCAATACGTACATGATGAATTATCATTTAAATAATAGTAAATATTGTATGTACTAATATTTTAATGACCACGATGAAAGTTTTATCAAAAATCTTCTATTGTTGATTAATACTTAAATTATATACACTCTCTAGTTCATATGATCATAAATTGCTTTTTTCAAAAATTAATTTACTTATTACAAAAAACAATGTTTTTCTTACAATTAAACATTTCTGAACCAATATTCATATAATCAGTTTTTTATATTTATCGTATTGCAGTATAAACTGATAAAAAATATTTAAAAAATTAACATACAACTACATCAAATAAAATATCAAATTGTCACACATTAAAAGCTAATATTCGAACAACTGAAATAGGAATTAAATAAAATAATATCCAAGGTTCTTAACTATTGCTATTTATAGAATACGTTCCAAGAAAGACACGTACTCTTGTTTATAACAGTAGACTGGACAACTCGTAAAATTGTAGCTGATTGTCGTTTAGCTCCACAATCCCAAGGTGGACTATTATTCATGCCTCAAATCTCTGTAGCTGTCATATTCAATATTTATGTTCAGTTGACAATAATAATGAAGGTAGAGCGATCCCATGAATCCTTGTTATTGTTTGAATGTTTAGAAGAGTCTGATATTCAGAAATTCAAGTATCTCCGAGCTCAGGTGTATCACATGACAACAAGGTATGAAAGAGCACAAATAGTATTTTTCAATGTATTCACACGAAGTATTTAGGACCATCTCAGAAAAATATGCTAATGAATAATTGCAAATAAAATTCATGTCTTTAGTTTGGGATAAAGTAATGAAAACTATTAAAGCACGCGGTATCGTATTTCTACTAAGAAACAAGTCCATACCTTAATTTTAGATAGCATAACGAGTTTAATTTATGCAAGATTGGGGTGGATAGTTCAAGATATACACAAAGAAAATTTTAGGAAAAAAATGGAATAATGTAATTTGAAATACGGCGTAGAAAGAATTTTTGAAATTTATATTTTTTGTAACATTTTACTTATTAATATAAAAAATACGATAATATCCGGACCTTTAGATCTGTTATAAAATGATTTCTTAAACGTTTGCGGCTACGTTTCTGAACAGACAAATGACTACAATAGTAACATAACAAAAATTATTACTTGACCATTAAATATAATACTGCATATCTTGTGAGTTGGTTTTACAAGACTAACAATAATAGATGTTACAAAAAATAATAAGTAATTTAAGAATATATTTCTACACCTAACAAAATAAGGAACAAATAAAAATTAGAGCTAGTCATTGATGTAAAAAATGAATATTTTAGACGGTCTGGACGGGTAGGGTGCGACAATTTTATATAAATCTATGTGTAATATTAAATAATTCATGAAAACAAATAACTCTCATTGAGGAACCACACATGAAAGGTGATTTAGAGCATGGTGAAAAGTCTACTATTATTATTACAGATATCAAGTATTGACAAAATCTGGCAGATGTGAGCAGCATCCAAGTGCTAGTTGGCATCCTCATAACTCTTCAATATCAGCTTTTCTTGATCATGATGAGATTTATGGGGTAAAGTATCAGTTCCTGCCATTCTGTGAGAGTCACTATCAAGTAACCAAATTCGAACCAAAACAAGCAGCAAAACTTTTGACCACCAATCCTGACGGACAAGGTAAGTTGAACACCAGAGATAATGTGTCGTCATATAAGCACTAACGTCACACTATTTTACCAACATCAACAATAAAAATCATTTATTAGAACAAGTTTATCACTTAAGTAACAATAAAAGAATAGAAATACGTGGTTGTTTGATCGAATTCAATTAACGAAATTTCGTAAAAAAGTTAATGAAATGTAATTTCAGAGTGTCCATTAACGAAATTACCATTGCATATATATTTTCCTATTATCTGGGCATTAGAAGATTTAGCTTCCGAAGCGTTTGTAGATATAAAAGTCATCTTATATCGAACATCTTACAAATAAAAACCGGTTAGTAAAACCTCCTCACCAAGAATAAATAAATATATCACTGTCAAAAAGAGCAGTTAAAAATGTATATGACTACATAAACGGTAATCAAGTATTTTACAGTCTAGTACGTGTGTCAATAAAGATAATTTTTTATTTATTTCTAAATCCGAAGGCTTTTTCTCATTCCGAAATTCTATATCATTGTGTTTTAGAAATGAAACAATGGTATGTTTCCCTGTTCATTATTGAAAGACGAACTGAATACATATCGTGTTTTACAACTCTTTTTCTTGCTTTTGAACTTGTGTTATTTTTGTATTTGATTCCATCTATATGTNTGATTCCAACTATATGTACCCGTCGTGATTCTTAAAAGTTTCTTGACAGAGTTAGAGAGAAGCCTTTCGAGCAAAAAAGGTGTAAGAAGTGTCAATCTTTGATTTCAAAAAGAATTGTATCTTAAAAATCTCCTCACGTGGGAAGTAATCAAATCAATGAAATTAACCGTCACAAGGGGAATGTAATTAACCGTTTTCGAAATCCTGGACAACCTTTGCCTCATACGTTTTCTACTTATTAATGTGATGCAGTTGAGATATGAAAGTAAAGGTTATAGTAAGAGGGAATAGCTCTAATATAAAATAAAAAAATCCTTACGCAAAGAACAGGTATTTCTCCTATTAAAACATTTGACAGGGTAGACANTCTTTATTTTATTTTCTGCAAAAACGATAAAGTATATCGAGTTTTTCGTTGCTTCCATCTGAAAGCAGATAGTCAAGTACATGATGAATATTTTTCAACTCACCAATGCATGCATGCGGAAGTAGACAAAACGACTAGTACAGCTATAAAACATTTAGTACGTTTCAATAATATTGTATTCATTTTCTCTTACTTTTTCGGTGGGTTGCTGGAATTTTCTCATAAGTGGTTATATCTATGTTCTTAATTATGATTGATTTCCGAAGAAACAGAAGTCGATGTACAAGTTTTGAAAAAGATAATAATAAGAAAGAAACAAAAAGAGAAGGAAGCGCAATAATTTAAAAATTATTTATTATTGTTTTAATTTCCTACCTACACGAAGTCGGAAATATGGAAGACAATCTTTTAGAGGAAGTGACATACTTAGACCCAACCACAAGAGACGTTGTACGGGATATATTCTTACTCTTGTTTACCATTACCCCGCCTAACCCTATAAATATCTAGAAACATAAAAGCATGAATAAATAATGTGGACATATTTTTTGTAGATTTTGAAGACGGCTTATTTCTAACGGGTAATTCCATTCTTTTTTACTTCCCACAACAATTTATTGTCTTCCGACAATACCACTCTATTCTATATCTGCAAATGACAATTTTTGTACTTCCCTTGTCAATTAAATAGGAACATGAATCCTGAAGTTAAAGTAAAGGAATCCCTAACGAGTTAATCACATTTAAATTTATTGCTAAATGAAGAAACTGACCATAAGATTTTAACGATGTTCTTCAACACTTTGTTCGCAGTATCTCGCTCGACACTTTCACGGACTTTCCACTGTGCGGATTTCCTTCAAATTGGAGATGAGCTTCAAGAAACTGTGGCGTCCTGCGAATGGCCCGCCAGCGGAAGGACATACGCTGTAGTTCGCCATTTCTCCATCATATCAATAGTACTCCTTTTGGTGGCAATCGCCGCCATCTTGACGCAAGAGCATACTCGAAATAGTGCTCATGGCCAAGCTGTGTCTTGCCACGCATTTTCACTGCTTGCCACGAACACTCTCACATATGCTTTTCTGTATAATGAAGCTCTTAAATACTGTATCATCTACAGTAAGTGTCTCTATGTATAAGAATTAATAATAGGACCAATAACACAATATAGTAGAGTTCTAAACATTTTCAGTAAGTTTCTGTACGTATAAGTATTTAATAATGGGACCAATAACATGATGTGGTAGAATTCTAAACTTCTTTTTCATGTATCCTTTCGCGAGTGCTGCTACCAACACCGTCTCCTCGAACTTTACTCTTCACCAGGTTTTCCCTAAAACACGTTTGCCAGGATTAACGAACCTAACGCAACCGTCTGTGACTGAACAATTGTTTTTAGTTGTTCATGGTTTGCTGTCACGAGCAAAGTTTAAATTATCATAATCCAAGTTACTATTACAAACGCTGGCTGAGAAAAGGAAACAGTGCGGAATATATTAATTTTTAAATTATCGTAAATATCAAGAATAACGAATGAAACTTATATTATCAGAATCGCAATAATATTTTTACGAAAATGGTATCAATGATTTCTTCGAACCTTATTTCTATCATAATGCGATATTTGGCTTAATGTGATCTATTTTATATGCGTTATGTGTTGTTTCTATGTGGTGTTTGTCAGTCTATGAGTATTTCTGTGTATAAAAATTCACTTTCAAACCCTGCCGAGTCCATGTATCACTATTTTCGACAATCAATTTCATTTACTCTTTTATATTATCACTTCACCTTCATTAGATATTGAAAAAAGTAAGTAAGACATTTCTCTCCATTGCTTTATTTATTCTGCCTACGTTTCGAGATTTGGTTTATCTCTTCGGCAGGGTCAGCTATAATACATAACAACTGACAGAAATGGTAGTTTGTAGAAAAAAGTTTTTCATTACTTTTAATGCATTAGTTATAATAAGGTGCTAAAACATATTTATAACATATCTGAGGTGCAGATTCAATTACAATCATGTTATTAAAACTGTCACAGTCATTCACATTAAAAAAACTAATTAAGAATGAATATTATGGAAAGTTCGTCACACTTCTCCCTCATTGTCTGGTTGAATACTAAGATATACACACTATGGGTAACATACATTTATGAAACACAAGCATTACCAAAATATCACACAAAATATAATAATTTCATGTATTATTTAATCATATATAAAACGCTATCATAATCTTTTGTAAAAATGTTGCATTCTAATTGCGTATTCACATTTGCATTCATTGTATTATAACCACTTTCTAAAATCAATCTTTCGAAATTATTCTTCTCTTTTCTTAAAATATTCGTAGTTTTTAAGTTCATTTCATGTTTATTTTATTTGTACTGTCAAACAATGACACACTTATCATTAAATTTTAACATTTTCTCTCGTGTTACTTTATCCTTGTTTTCAATTTCTTCTTCGTCTGTCCTATGTATCTAACATTACACTCATTTCACGGAATGGAGTGTATTGCATTTGTCTGATTTAATTTTTCAATCCTATCTTTCTGAATTTTAACAAATTCAATCTAATTAATTAAGCGATATAATTAGCGAAGGCAATAGCCAGTAGATGAAATGCAGTACCTTTCAGCTCGTTCTCTTCTGTTGTAATACAATCACCTCGCCAAAGGAAAATACTTTTTCAATGTCTGTTACAATGATATTTCTCGAACTCCACTCTACTCTCCATATCTCATCTCAACATTCTACCAGATCCCTCACCTCGACCCCTCTCGAAGCACACCGCCTCCACTACCTCCGCGCATGCGCAAGACGATCAGGCTCCAAGTATCGATACACCATACCCGATCGATATCATCGATATTAGTACAGTACATGTCTTTAATGTCAAGTGAACCCACATTTAATCATTAGGCATCTTCAATCCTTTTATTTCATTGACAAATTCAATAGTTTTTAGTGAAGCTGATTATCAATTTCTAAAAGTGGTTTTAGAATCTTTCACATAAATTTCGATATATTATAGGAAGGACCATTATTAGCTCATATGATTAGTCTCATACCTTGTTCCTTTTACGTAATTTTATTAGTCCATATGCATTATTAATATTTGCATAACTCATATTTAATTGTCTATACTGGAATGTTGTAAATATAATAATCTTTAACAATTCTATCAGTATAAAAGGAATTTGCTTTTTTTTTTGTATCATCATTATAAATTTAAAGATTTTTCTCGTTGTTTTATAAAAAAATTTCTCCTTTTTCTACGGATTCATTTCTTTTCATAACTACTTAATGGTTTCCTTTATTACTTCTTATTACAATAAGATCCATATTAATTTTCAAAATGTTTTTTAATATTATCATATTATTATAAATTTTCTCATCTTCTTTACTATTAGATATTTTACTAGTCACATATTTGTACGTACAAAACGTTACTCATTGATTTCCTAATTAATATTTTTTCCCATTCTCATACTTATCAATCCCATATTCAATGTCTTTTATATATTCTGTTACTATTCTTTTATAATCACATTCTATTGTATTATACTTTAAACAATTTCCTAATTCCAGGGTCGTCATTACATTCTCAGGGATTATCTTATCTGTAAGATTTACTACAAATTCCTTTTCTACATAGAAGAATGTCGAAAATTCAATTTTTCATTCACTAGACTTCGAAGTTTAGATTCATATCACAGTAATTCCAAGTTCAGATAAAAACAATACGAAATACGGTTTAATCTAATTAATTGAGTCTTGAAGAAAGTTTCTTTGTACTTAGAGTATGCAAAAATTTACGTTTTAAAGTATTATAATTCTTTCAATATTCTACCCCTTTGCATGTAACTATCTGTAATGACATGTTTAAGCATTTTCATAGACTGACTATTCGCTAATATCAAATAAATCTTTTCTAATTTCAACTACTCATTGTAATAATACTTTTGTATCCATTACTAATAAATTTAGGAACTACTAAATTATTTTTACAATCTATAAGGAATTTAATCTTAAAATCAATTTTAATCATTCTCATACTTGCATTACTTGAAATAGTTGTAATGACGACAAGTTGTAAGATGAATCTACGCAACACGAGAAAAGCTCCTGGTAAGCTTAACACAACTGCTACTGTTGTGAACACAAAATAGATAAATAATTACTAATTGTAACATTTAAAACGCCAAAGAAATGAATATGTTAGGCTGAAAGGAGAAAAAATTGAACTGCTGTTAATTTTCCCTCTCCTTATTTTTTTAAAAATTCATCCGGACGGCAATTTGTCCCATGGAAATTGAATAAGGAAATAAAAAATTTAGAAAACGACTAACATCAGAAACCAACCTCAACAATAAGACTAACAACAGTAATGAACTTACTGTATATATTTTATTACACAGACCTTAAAGATATTTTACGTACTTTTTACTTTCCAGCATTTCTCATCTACTTCTTTCTCCTTGCTGCTGGATTTTGGCTCAACGTAGTGTCCATTAACATAACCCTAGGTTTCAGGTAATCAATACATTTATTTATTTATTTACTTACTTATTTATTTATTTATTTGTAACTGGTATTTACTGTGATACTGCTGTAGAGGAACTCCACAAGAGGGAAAAAAGACCGTTGAAATTAGAAATATCGAAAATTTGAGAAAGCGTATTGTAAATATCTGATTTAATATACCTTACACACAGAGATAGTTGATATCTCAATTAGTTCATGGGTAATATCGAAAGAATTATAATATGTCACTATGGTGTACGATTATGCAGTCATGCTATCCAAGTATGTCTATATCTTCTTTATATTATAACGTAAAGACTACCAACTTCGAATCTCGGAATAGAACACAATGTCATAATCGATTTTTCACGTATTAGTGGTTGCAATAGGGTAGATACGATTTCATGATTTTATTGTTTACATGAGCGGCATATCACCTTACTTTCACTATATCTCACGAACTAATTGAAATGTCAACACGATATTGTACATTAATGTTTTTAAATTATTTTTGTTGTTTAAATATTAATCAATATATTAATAACTTTTATGACTTTTTAAAATTAAAATTATATTTTAATTTCAACGTTTCGTCATTGGTTTGCGATTACATCATGTGATACATATTAGTACTGTCTTCTAATAACATGCTGCCGCGACATTGGTTACATATCGCAACATGAAGCGAGTGAACAATTTGTGAACTCTATGCTCTTTGTGTCAATTGAGGACATCTCTCGATTGCTGAGCTTCTTTGAACAATTTCTTCAAACGTCATTGGTCCTTTCAAAATTTACGATTTTGAGTTTAAAAAAAGTAATGAATGAAATTGTTTAGTATGACACATAATTAATAACAGACTCGTTTATTAATTATCCTGAAATTCACGAGGTTGCACTTCCCCGCCAAAACAATTTAAAATAACTTGATATTACGTAATATCCAAGCCATTGAGCCAGATGAGCAATCAATACACGGTTAACCTTTGACGTCACGCTATCATTCGACCGACCGACCAACCAACCAACCAACCAACCAATCGCGTGAGTAGCGCGAGTCTCCTAAACAAGCCACGACATGTGGACCCTGCCTCTCTCTGCAAAACTCGTTTGAGTAGTCAACAATAAATCTGATGTAGTACTCTCATCATTCGGCACGCAAGATGACGACTTCCCCATCAGTTTTCTACCAGGAGAGAGCTCAGAGAATTATTTTCAACTGACAAGAGCACTTTTCGTGGGCGTCGGCACACCGTTGAATCGCCATGTCTTAAGCTGTCTGCAATTCAACTTCAATAGCACATCAACTCAAAATCATCAACTCGACATCAACCCACCGCCATCCAGACCGAATCATTGACGAAACGGATCATATCGTCTCACCTCATCCCAGCAGATCACCTGAAATTCAGCTTATCCCTCAAATTCTGTTCACGTGTCATAAATAGAATTACACAATATTTAAGAACAAAAAAATTCAGATAATGAAACCGAAGAAAATAAGAAACTACACGCAAAATTATCATAATATAGATACATAAATACGCAAATATTGATAAAAATGAAGGTTTGACAGAGACATATTTATGAACGTAGAATATGAATTAATAAATGTATGGTCAAAAATGCAGTTACTAACTGCGTATGACCGCGTGGAGGACAAAACACTAATTTATTCTCCGGACGCAGGGAAGAGACTATCCCAGCACTTCCGATGAATATTAAAAAAGGAAGGAATGTGAAATATCATTTTCATTAGAAAGTGTTTTTCCAAGTTCCTACTGGCAACTAGGAAAATTGGGTAGGTGGTATATTTTTTTGAATTTTCACAATATCGCATTATTATCTTAGTTTTCTTTGGTAGGTATGCGTGATTAATTTACATATCTCAGAAACACGTTTTCCTGTCTTTTTCTTTTCTGGGTCTGAATTTGGAAGTGTCCAAAATGTTTTTGGGAGTTTGTTGTTAGTGATATCGACGTAATTTACTACTCCCAGTATATTTCACGAGCTATTTGAGATATCTTTCATCTCAAGTTTTAAATGTATGATTTTATGGAAATGCAAATATTTGTTGCGTTGGTTGAATGATAATTATTCATCAAAGAAGACAGAAAAATATCTCAACTATATTCAACATTTTGAAGAGATGTTGCTTATAAAATGCATAGGCTTACAGAAAAAGAATTTTTCGAATTTTTTTAAAGGGATGAATTTAAATGAAATATATTTTCTATCAAGTTTTTGCTATTACAAAAATATATAGATATCATATGGATTTTTGTATGTAAATATAAAATTTTTGTATTATAATAATTCACTTCCTTTTAGTGAGACTATATGGAAGGATCTGCTTAGAGTTATACAAAAACGGCGATTTCCTGTACGTTTAAAACTAGTGTCATCGGGTTAACGGTAATATCACATATTTGGGGTATATTCGTCGTTGTGAAAGCCAAGTGAATTCTGCAATACTGTCAACGGGAGCACGGATGTGCAGCAGGAAAAGGCGTACTTAGGTGAAGCATTTGCACATTTGTCATACAACCTTCGACCGACGGTACGTTTCAATAAAAATAGAGAAATATTGAAATCATGCACTAGATTAGCTGTAAAATGAGTGGTATTTCCATATATTCAAAAAAGATTAGTCTTCATATTTTAAAAATGAAAGAAAAGCAAAACATATTATCTAGGAATTTTTGCTGAAAGTTTTTAATCCGCATCTGCCTTAGAGCCCTTGATCGGAATTGATGGGATGGTTCCTTGCTTGCTTCCGGAGAGTAAATTAGTTTATTGTTCTCCATGTGGTCATCAGCAGTTTCTACTGTTATTTTGACAATAAATTTATTATTATTATTATTAATTTGAAGAAATTCAGACATATTTTAAAACTCAGAAATATTTCAAATATATATGATGTATTAATTCCTTCATGTATTGAAAATGAAAAAGGTCTAAAGCATTTCCTCATTTCCCATTTTTGTATCGATGCCCATCTGATGATCGACAAAGTGTGTGAAGGACTTACCAAAAAAGTCTACTTGACTCCAAAGGGTTTGAGTAAGTGCTAGGTTGGTCTATTGATTTTCACACGATTATGTTTTTGACCATTATAGAGGTAAGTAGTGAATAGCAAAGAGATCGAAGAGCCTGTGGAAGAGAATAAACATCAGCTTGCTACTTCAGAGGTGATGGAGCTCATGGAGATACTAAGGGCTTGGTTAATTATTGTATCCTACATTCAGAGGCATCACCTTGATAATACAGCAGCTAAACACTTTACAACTTGACTTACCAATAATGCTATTTAATTTTTACAACATTTCAAAGTATAGTGAGAAAAAAATATTTCCAGGAGAAAATTAGGATATATTATTCACAATAAACTGAATTATTCTCGTAATTTAAATATTTTTTAATAAAACTCATTATACTATTGCATTTCTAAATGAAAAAGTGTATTTCGCATAATAACAAAAATTTGGGTTCAAACAAAGCAGAAAATATTGTTAATGCTTTTTAAACGAGTTTAACTTATACTTCCAGTTAAAGGAAAGCAATGTACTTAACTTACCTTTTCTGAGAGTTAAGTTTTTTAATTCCTTGAAAACATTTCGTATCCCTAATAACTTGTGTATATATGGTAATAACGACACTGGTTCCTTTATTGAAATAAATATTTTTATTGAAAACGAAAATAACTCATAAATCATAAAATTTAGCTCAAGAATCATTTCAGTCATCCCCTTCATTATTGATGACCTTAATCTTCCTTTCTGACGAAGGCGATGTGAATTGTCTTTTTCAATATTTTTCAGTTCATTTATTGCTCATTTTTCACTCATAAAAAATAATATTTTTTTCACAATTATAAAAAGTGTAATCATGTTCTTAGATCATTTCCTTGCATTCGTGTTTTATAAAGGGAACCCCCAGGACAGAAAAGTATACCTCATGGTAGAAGACAGAAATATGTGAGGTTGGTGCTCGCCCATGCTTATGGTTGGGGTACGCCCGCTGTACTCACTGCGTTTGCAGGTACCATGTTTTTCAACACACATGCTGAATGGACTAAGAATCTCTACAAACCTTCCTTTGCAGAGGCAAGAACTTGTTTCTACGAGGTCTATCGCGATTTTTTTTTAAATGGTGAGTAACAAATATCATTAATATGCAAGAAGTTCACAGCTCACGACATTTAAGTGTATTTATATTGCTTACTTTTTTATTATAAATTCAAATATACTCTTCAATTAAAATAATATTTCTGAATCAATACAACAAAATTAAAAAATTAAACGTTAACTATTATGGTAGGAAAAACAATTAACCAAAAATTAACTTTTAATATTATTTCATGAAGATATTAAGTATTTATTTTTAATGTTAATATGTTTTAATTGTATTTTATGAAACTAAATCACTACGTTCGTACATATTTTTTGTTTTAAATTTCGCCCTAATAAATTCGTTGGTGGGATTCACCATCAAACTTTTCAATAAAATGTTCCTGTTTCTCTTCTTAACTCCTTTTAAACACTTCTTTTGGCTCAATCTCAACTTCCAATTTCCATGGGAGAACTCATAATTTTTTTTATTTTGTTTAACTCGAAAATATCGTGAATTTCAATACCTGAATAATTTTGGTGCTAAATATTTCACTTAAACATTTTCATCATTGTTCCTTCTAACTCTTCTTGTATGGAAATTTTAATGAGAAAATTGTTTGTATTCTGAAAATGTATAATTGCAGACATATCTAACAGAAATGTCTTCTTGCAAATTCTCTGCTCTTATGCCTTAATTTTTTAAATGTTGTGATGCTTATGTGGAATTTTTTTTAAAAATCTGCATTTAACAGTTATTTACCATGAAATACAGTTTCAATGTTGAATTTCTAAATTTCTGGTAATATATTCATGCCAAAAATTGTGGTTTACGTAGGTAAATGAAAAAAGTAGCATTACTTGATGAAAATCACCAACAAGTATACAATAATTATGCATTTAAATTTGATCCAGCTTAATTATATTCGACTGTTGCAACATCTGCAAAACAAACAAACAAATGTTTCATAAAAAATGTTCCTTTTTCTATACTAAATAAAACATGCTATGAAAACTAGGGTTACATTTAAAATGTTGAAAGTGGCCCCCGCGCCCCTATTATTTTTGTAAGGACACCCATTTGTATTCGATGGCGCAAATGAAAACAGGTAATCAAATTTCAAGATTTCAGCAAAATAGATTATATGCGTTTTGAACGACCTGAAGATCTCTGTGACTTTTTGTGTACTCCTAAATCTTACACTAGCATTTTTCTAAGTAACTTGTAACTATGAAAAAAATCATTATTTTGTTATTTATTCTTCTTTACTGTACTTCAAATATTATTAATTTGGGTATTGTAATTCAATATACATTCTCCTTTTCTCGTTACAGCCGCGTACAATTCAGATTTGGAAATTGCATCATGGATGTATTACTACGGTCCCATGGCAGTGCTGGTGATTATTAATAGCATTTGCCTCCTGCTAACTGTTCTCAAAATAAGATCCCTGAGCAAGGACTCTGCATTTTTGCAGAATGCCAGTGCTGGAGGGACAAAGAAGAAAGCTGCATCACAAATTCTTGCTAAGTATGATACTTAACTTAATCAATATTTTTATTTAAAGAAATTTTTCTCTTAACTTTGCTTACCTCTGGCAAAGCAGCGTCAAAAATTAAGTAACGAAAAAAAAATTTTTACTTATATTATATAGAGCATTACTTATATAAAATATGACTCCAAATTTTATATTTTTTCATATACGTAGTATATAGAAAGTATTGTAATCATTAAAAAATTCGAAAACGAGATTTTTGCAGTAATATCTGTTTTGGAGTCCCTGTTTCCGAAAAAGCGGTTTTTGGCTGAACGTTCGTCTGTCCGTCCTTCTGTGCGGAGCACTCCTGACCGAATGTTTAAAAAAAATTATTTTTCCTTTTTTCGAATTAAGGTTAGAATTTACTTCTCACATCTGCACGTGCTATCAATTTTCTTTTTCTTGAAAACTAAGGGCACTTTACATGATGACCAAAGACATTATTTAATACTTTTTGAAGACTCGTCCGAGGATTTTGCTTAAATTTTCTGTACGTAAAGTACAATTAGTATGCATTACATTCGCATTAGTGGTAATTTGCTTGAAAGTTTGGTATAGACGCAGTAAAATAATTTATATCTGCTACATTCACGCATTTGTTTACTATTTCAAAAACCTGGAATATTATTTAACAAGAATGAAACGGAAGTAGAGTAAATAATTGTTCTGAATATATATGTTTATGGCGCGTAGTGTTTAAGTTCGCCAATGGGGTGAATCCGATAAGTATGTGTTTGTGTCATTTTTGTATGTTACTTTGAAAAGGAGAACAGAGGAATGTCTCCATCTTATGTTTCTCTTGGTTTCGTGAATCTTCCACCCTCGCGTTCTTTACGCACTTGTCGTTACCTCACATCCGGTGACGCAACATCATTTTGTTGCGTAAGCTTTCGTTTCAGATGTGTCCACTGCTCCTTTTCCCGTTTTTTTTGTTTTTTTTTTGCATGCTGTGTCATATTTAATGTTTTTGTGTTTATTATTTGATGCGTGAGGATGTTGTTTTTTATTATTATTTTTCATCGGCTGAAGAATTACCTTGCGACGTGTTTTTCTTTGTTCTGAAGGTAATGTTTGATAAATCTAACTTTTTTTACTTTTCATGATTTTTTTAAATTCAATGTTTTATAGCAGGTTTAATCGTTGAAAATAATTTTATTGTTAAAATATGTTTTAACTCTTACAAAATTCTTTGACGAGATAGATAAGGAGCATTACAAAATAACAGGAAGTAAATAAAACGAACAATATCGCCTATCTTACCGAAATAATTAATAGATAAGATTAGTGTTTATTAATATAATTTTAAAATTGCAAATTCCGAAAAAATACTTTTTAATTCCTAATTAATTTTATAAGAATATCTATAATCTGCTGGCTTTGCTCTCGCGTAATAATGTCCTATTTATCTTTATATTTATCAATTAATATATCTTTTGATATTGATTATAAATCTTGCAGATCTTATCTCCCCTCAAAAGGATAAAAAAACGGAAATTGTATTAGAGATTCTTTTATATAAATGCTAGTAAAATATTTCTTTAATAAACTTTTTAAGTTGGGTAAAATGAAGACGATCCAAATATAGAGTAACATATAAGTATCATCCCTCTCCTAATAGAATGCTGTAATGCCGCTCTCTAGTCCAGACTGAGAAACGTATAGGAGAAAGTATGTGCAATGGTTTTGCACCACTAGCTTTATTTTAACGTTGTGATTATAATAATAAATTTATTGACAAAATACAGTACAGACTGCGTATGACCACGTGGAGGACAATAAACTAATTTATTTTCCGGAAGCAAGCAAGGGACCATCCCATCAATTCCGATCAAGGGCCCTAAGGCAGAGGCGGATTCAAAAATTTCAGCAAAAGTTCCTAGATAAGATAAGTCTTAACAAACACGACCGTTTCATAAATATAAATGCAGGGAAGTGTTAAGATATTTAATTCCTTGAATAAAGGTTAAATGTATATTAAAAAAAGGACTTATATAAGTATTTTTTCAAGTAATTGTACGTATAACTTTCATTCGATATAAAAACCCAGAAGTATCGGACCACAAATTACAGAGATAATAGCATAGATATTTTTGACTCACCATTTTTTATGGCGGCGTAAAGTATGCTATATTATGTACAACATTTGGTGGTAATCAGCAATTTTAAATCTCACACAATGTCTCATTAAGTTACATGGAGTGTCGTTACATATTCTAAAGTGCATAGTTACACTACAATCTTCTGTACATTACTAAGTTGCAGGGCAAGAGACTACACTGTGCTCCATATTAAACTTTGTCTTGAATATCGATTAGAATAATATTATGTAACATATTGTATATTAAATATTATTCAATGACATTTATTTTGAAATGTCATTCAAAAAATTACATAAAAAGTTTAAAAACGCCCCGAGAAAAATTTTTATCAGTTGAGTCACAAACTCTTTATTTAAATTGATGTGTTCAATATTGAGATGAATTTGACAAATTACTTATAAATTATTACTTTTGATATTTATGTATTGTAACGTTTCCCTGTTAATTTATCAATAATATATGTTTTATTTAGTTAAATTAAAATATTTAGTTTTCGAAATATATTTACTTTATTCAATCGATTAGATGTATCTAAATTTGCGAAAAAAGACTGTTATTAGAGAAATTTATTTTAACAAAATTATATTACGGGCAAGAAAAACGTTCAAAATTCGTTATGAAGTTGGTTTGAACCGTAAAGTTGTGTAATAAAAAATACTTGTTAACTTCAAATAAAATATTTCCAATATAAAATAATTTCTACAAATAGGAATAAATTGAAGTGCTCATTATTATCCACGTTTGGAGGATCAACAAGAACGAGTTATAGCGCAAAACAGTGAAACCGAATATGATATATCTAGGATTAAGTATTATTTATGAAATCTCTTAGATTGCGGTGAACCTCACCGCCAGGTAACAGAACCTCACCGCCAGGTAACAGACCTTGAGCTTTACGCGCTCTAGTCTCTACGAGACCACCTCAGAGGTCTTTGGGTTTCACAAGTTGAATGAGAATGGTAGACGGGCCCGAGAGGCGAACGGGATGGCGCAGTCGGTAGGCGCATGAGCGCGTAAAGCTCAAGGTTCCGGGTTCGAATCCCGGTCCCGTCTCCCATTTTCATTCGACGTAACATGATTACTATTTATGAATATCTGACAAAGGTAAGATCTCTGGAACAAATGTGATTCATTTAGAAAGTTAAATTTAATCCTGCGTTAAACGCGAAATATTAATTCATTTTAGAATAGACTTATTATAGTTGTATTTTAAAGAGAAAGAATGATCAAATTATGGAATTAATGAGCTTATCTTAGTTCTAAATGGAGACGAAATTCAAGTTGTTAATTCTAAGATCGTCGATTTTTGGTCCGATTGTGAGAAGAATGACCCTGTAATAAGTGAAACATAAAAAAGATGTTTTGTCTGAAAGTAGTTTCGGACAGGTTAAAAATATCTGCATAAGTGATTCTTTGTTTCAAGAATTATAACTGAAATAAAAAAATTGCTAACCATGTGACAGTTTCCCAGATAGATTCGCTTAAAAAAACGCTTCAAAAATTGAGAAGAAAAGTTCTTTTGAGTACTTAATGATAATTTCACGGTTATATTTTCTTTAAGAAAATTCGTTTCTATTGGCTTCAAATTACGAAACCTGGGAACTTCAAAAGTTTTATCTCGGGAAAACCAATATTACATACGAGTGATAATTGAGATTTAAAATGTGACTTAACCTAAAATACTATTTTTCGCATATTACTAAACCCTGTTTTGCATTTTCTTCAGATAAAATATTATTCATCTATGTCACAACTTAAAACGTACTGTTAGGTGTAGCTCGCTACTTATCAGACTTTACAACTGGTGGTAAAAAATGTCCAAACTCACATTATTAAACTGCAGTATTTTTTTATTTCGATTTTTATGTTTCTTTCTTTCATTTTCAGCACTCTTCTCTACCTAAAGCTGCTCCTCTTTACTGGTGCAATAGAACTGATCGCAGATGGTACGATTTGGGCCACTCGAAAGAGGCGCTTCGAAATACCTCATTTTACCACTTTTTACGCAGTAGAAGTGGCATACATCTACCGTGTAAGCGCTGTTATACTAGACTTGATTCGCGCTTGCGCAGTTTGTTGGTTAGGTGTGGGACGAATAAATCACGGATGGATACAGATTCTGAGAAGAGGAGGACTTTGTTTAAGAAAAAATATTCTTAAACTGAGAAAACTCAACGCACGTGAAAGGTGGTCTCCGAAAAATTCGAGTACTGATGTGAATGATGAGGCAGAATTAAGTTTAAAATTAAAAGGCAAAGTAATGGGAATTTCGTTCAGAGAATTGTCAGAGTAATAGGGATTAATTGTTCTATCCAAGTTTACAAAAATATTCCCGAAAACACTGTTTGTATTTAAGTAGCTGATTAATTTCCGGGCTCTACTAAGGAACAAGGGAGTTTTTAAACATTACCCAACCAGTAGCTTATCACCTAAAATAATACCTCATTTTCAATAAAATATGAAAATATTCGTCTATAGTTCTCTATTAGTTTTCAAATGCTCTTTTAATTCTTTTTATTTACAAATCTTTTTTGAATATACATCGCTAAGCTATATTGTTGAATATAGATCGCTCAGGTGTTGGATGGTTACACATACACAATAAAAGCCAACAATAACTCTTAAGGCATGAGACTAACAAGTAAGATTGGGGAAACTCATTGAGCACAACCTAAGAAATTCCTAAGTTGGTGAATTAAATCTGTGTCATCCATTAAATAAAAATGAAGAGGGTAACGTTTGCGTATGTGGGGTTGAGGAACCCTACTTTGCGGATGTGGAAGTGGGCGGCGCCAGGAATATCTGAAAGAGAAAAAATATCAAGTTATATTACGTGAATGTAGTCGTGAAAGAAAGTAACCTTCAAATCGTTATGAATAGAGAATTTCGGATAAACCAGGGCGCTTTGGTGGCTAAACGGAGTATTTTGTTTCGAAAAATCTGAATTTTTTAAATGTGTGGGAGCAGCTTTGTACCATACGGGTAAGCGTGTAGTAATAGTAATCAAAGAATAGTCTTGAAGAGGACAAGTGAAGATTCGCAGATTGTGGAGGAGCAGCGGTTGATTAGAGGTCAAAGTTGAACAAGTTTTTTGTTGGCCTGCTTGATTTTTGTTTCAATGACATCTTTCCACGTAAGTCGGTTGTCGAAACGTAAACCAAAGTATCTGATCCAGGATTGCGATGGTGACTAGGGTATACTGACGTTAATTATACATAATGGAAGAGGGTATGTTGGGAGACGAAGAGGAAAAAACCTGGGAAACATTCTGGAAGAGTTCTGGGAGTATTTTCCACATTTCTGTCCATTTTGGCAAAGAATTTAAGTGATCGTAAAGGAAAGATTATTAATGGGCGGGTCGAGTTTGCATAGAACTGTGTCGTTGGGAAATAAAGCAATATTATTGTGGTAATGAGATGGCAGGTCTGCAGTAAAGATATTTAAAAGTTTTAGAGGTAATGGAGAAGCTTGTGGAACACGTGCTTTGATGGGGTACGGGTTTGAATGAAATTCATTGATGTTAACCCTAAACGTTCTATCTGTTAGGAAACTTTTAATGATGTTGACTAGGTAAGAAGGTGTACCCTGTTGTCGAAGTTTATGGATAGAACCTAAATGCCAGACACGGTTGTAGTCTTGAATTTCATCATGAGAATCATCGCTAGTGTATGATATCCTTTTCTCAAAGTCTGAGAGAATGTGTTATGTTAGTCTGGCCATGTTTATTTACGAATTGGTACGGCGAAATTATTTTAGATTTACTTTTAAAAGATTTTATAGGTTTTACAATGAGTTTCCCGCATATTTTTGATAATACAGGTGGGAGACTAATGGGACGATAGCTTGACGTTAAAGTAGGATTCTTTTACGGTTTCTGAATCGGTACTATTGTTGATAGTTTCCACGACGTGGGAAAATGTCCCGTTCCTTGTATTGAATTAATAATGTTGTTTAAGAATGCTAGAGCTTTTCTGGATTAATTTTTAACATTACAGGAGTGACTATCATAATCTGGTTATTTATGTTTGGGTAATGATATGATAATCCAATATACTTCGGATGAAGAGATATATATTTTATTGGATATGAAACATCATAGGTTGGCGCAGAACAGAAGGAAGATACTTTTGATGTGTGTTGAGGATCGTTATGTGTATTATCGACAAACTTTGAATCAACATAATTTTGCCAGTAATTCGTAATTCTTTTTTGCGAGTAACATTTATTGTTATCTAATTGAAGTGGTGGCATATATGATTTTGCTACAGAGTAATCTTTTGATACTTTCCAAGGTGTTATTTCGAGTGGTAAGATTTGATGTATGCGTTAAGTATGTAAGTTCAAGTTGTATAAGTGAAGGGCAGTTCTGAACAATAAAGTTACTCAACAATAAAGTGACCAAAGCGATAGCACAAACAAACTAAAATGTATATTGAGAGAGGAAATTTTCAATCCTTCTTTGATTAAATTTTTTCCATTCCATTTCCATTAAATGATTCTCCATTATACCAAAGTAACTTTTTGAGGTATCTGAAGAGTTTAAAACTTCTTTCGAGGTATTAAACCACATCTTCTTTTTATATATTTGTTATTTTGTTTGCATTTGCAGAAAATAATGTTGATTTCAGGAACTACTAATCTCTACAATATTTTATTCCTTTTTGAATTCAGCACATGGTTCTAAATTCATAGCCAGATTATGTCCGTAAGTCCCACTGTTCCACTTAATCGTGACTTGTGTGAGAGAATCGGGAAGAAGATAAGTTGGGATACCATGAAACGTAGTACCGAATCGACATTTGTCAGGAGTAGGTGAGGGAACCTCCAACTGAAATCTGAGCAGAGAAGTGTTTGAACCCACACTCTACCATTTAGTGACATCGTGGAGGCAAAGACGCTACCACTAAACAAAATCTGTCGGGTAAGGTAAGATTTTTTTTTTAAACGACCGAGATACTACTCGATACTTCAGTTAGAGACTTCAAACACTGACGAAGACGGTGGGGGAGCTTGCTTTAATAGAAAATATCAGAAGTTTTACAGATACGTAAATCGTAGTATGACGAAGAGATCCACATACATCATGACTCTATTCAGAAATCTTGCTCTCTATATCTTCTCCTCGACGCCAGCAGTGTATCCGTAAACAATCGGTCAGAGTCATGCTTCGCAGACAAGGACATTCACGATTGCGGTACCCCGCACTAAATCCCCGTCGCATACCTCCCTTCATCTGGTTCCAACCCTCGATGTCTCCCTCACATGACTTCCCATTCCCACAGTCATTGAGGTAACTTGAGGTGCATTGTAACCTGCATGACCACCAACGTAAATAACGGTGGACGCGCGATCGATGTGATGTGTCTTCGTTGTTGTCAGGTTTGACACTTTTGCTTGTCACTATCATTCATATGCAATGTGTATCATATCTTCTGACTGGTTGGATCTCAAATATGTCATAAACCTGTCAAGAATTATTTTACGCGATGACAAAATTAAGGGGATGAATTTTTATATAGTCAGTAATTTGCTATTAAGAATTTTCCACCAATTCTTGAATAGTAAAATCATACCACAAAATTATTGATGTGTCAAAATGAAAATTCTCATACAATATAAAGGCCAGAATTAAAAGTCTCCCCCAAAAGGAACGTTTTTAAAATTTAAAAATCATGTTAATTAAATAAGTTCCAATAAAAATAGATCAATATTACAGTAGAAAGTTTCTTTCATATCCACTTAACAGTCTGCACGCAAACAGAAAATATTCAGATTGTATTCCAAGAAAATGGTAAAAACTGACATACAGAAAGGCATCACATTTGAAGAATTTTACTATTCAGATGTTAGCGAATGAAAGTACGGTTTTTATTACAAACCTATGTATGTTTACGTGCACTTTTGGTACCTATTGTGTAACTAACACGATTGCCTTCTGGACTCAAGTATCTTTTAAATTAGTTATTTTTATAATGGTGACGTCAGTAAAGATATGAAGTAATGCTTCTTGACAGCAATACAACCTTTTTACTCGAATCTTCTTCTTTCACTTGTTGAGAGCCCCATTCAGACACTCTGAAAAGGACGGCTTCAAAATTATTTCAGTCTTTTTCTGTATTCGAGAATACGTAAATCGCATCAATAGCTGACGATACTTCATGACGTCGCGCCTCCTCCAAGCAACTCTTCTTTAGTTTTAATCAGGTTGAGAATTATAATATATTATTGATTGATAGAATATATTAATGGGTAACGTATTATTTTCCATAATTTTCCCCTATGTAAGTGAATTTAGCGTGTGATTCTAAGCTCACGACTATTTAAGCTCATTTACAGCAGACACCCCTATCAGCGGAACCGTGCTGCCAATTTACACGTTCTGCCTTCCACTGCCAGGTGGCAGTGCAACCAACTTTAAACCTGCACCCTAAGATTAGGGAGGTAACTAAGCTAACTACTTAACAATTATTGCCAGGTGAATTAAACAATTTGTACATGAACCTTTCTATAAATAAATCCAATTTGNAGATCCAATTTTATCTCACTATACGAAGACATTCCACCGTCGCCTGGATCCTACATTGTCCTCTCGTTACTACGCAGTTCAAGTCGCTCAGTGGAATTTTCTTGAGATAATAATAACTAGTTCTTAACCGTATGAGTCTCGTCGTCGTCGCTGCCATTCCGTCGTCCATCCTGCGTGATGGGACCAATTAACCAGATTCCAACGTGATTCCTCGAAAGCGAGAAAGAAGGATGAGTGCAAGACAAGAGAGCGTCTCTCGTCCCGACGATAAATCGGTCAATTTAAAACTTTTAACTAATTTTTCACAAACATAAATTTGCACTTTTTTAAAAATCACTATGAGGGTAACAATAATTTTCTGCCCACAAGCATCGCCAAAGTTACGAATGAGGTAGCAGGACATTTTTTTTTGTGGGGCTTTAGGGCTCGTCAACATCAAAGGTCATTAGAGCCCTGAAAACTTGTACAGGTTGGGAAAATGCAGTTACGCACTAGGGAGAGCCAACATGACTCTCCCCGCGTGTGGGACTCGCCGAATGACTCAGCCATAAAAACCCTCCTGAAATACAACTCAAAACTCAAATCCCGCCATATCTCACGACTTTACTTAATAACATTTTTAAAAAAAGAAGAAGAAGAAGAGGAAAGAAGAAAATGAACGATACCCTAGCCCTAATAGCGTCGGGATCGAAAAGAACAAGAGGTGACCAAGGAAGGTCAGAAAAGAGAAAGGAAGGAGCATGGCACAAGTAAGAGGAAGTAATGCCAGACTCAGCTCGGGGTCCCGTGTTCCCCAAACACGTACTTACTAGATGTAAGTCCCCTGGGGGGGGGGCGGGGGTAGCAGGGCAATTTCATTAAAATGTTTATCAATCATACTAAGTGAAATGCTGTTAAGCAATCGAGAAAAGACCGATTAAAAATCCAAGGAGACGCTGCCAAAGTTTTAATAGTTAAATAAATAAAATATTCCAAAATAATCTAAATGTAAATTAAACATTATTCCATATACCAAAAGAAATAAGAAAAAAACAGTTTCAACAAAGATAAGATATGCATTGTTGACCCCTTAATGACTCATAGTCAGTTAAAGAAATGTGAGCAAATGAAAGGAAGGCAAAAATTTTATCATAACAAAAAACAATAATGTTTGTTTTAAATAAACTGTACCATTCTTATAACAAATAAACAAATTTATAACGTTACCCGCGTAGTTTTATATATTATGAAGAATTGTGGTTACCATTAAAGAAAAAAATGTTCGTTGTTATTTTCCTAACAAGTACTCAATTAATTAATCCCATAACATATCATCGAAGATCATTCAAAGATCTTTAAAATGTGTGCATGGTGAATTTGCCAAGAACGTTAACGTATTAAAAACCCTCTGAAGATAATGACAAAGTAACCAAAAGGATGCTTGAGAAACAATCGTTGCCATGAAAACAAATGAGAACAACACTTCTAAAATGTTTATTNCGACCAATCTTCAAAAATATCTTTTAGTGATTTTACCTGTGTTTTAACAGTGTTCAACTCGGTGAAATCCCGACCGTTTCCGACCACTTTACGGCTAAAACTACGTAATACTTTTTCGATGGTTATAACAAAATCAATTTTACACAATACAACTGTCAAAATCGTAAATGTACGTCGGTGACGACAGTCCAACGGGGCAAGTCATAAGCGAGACTTTCGCCATCATAAATGAAATGGAGGACATCGGTGAGCTGTCTTCAGCAAGTCTCACTTCCAACAGAGAAGGTTCTGATTATCATCACGCTGACTCCATGATGACTTCAAACACCGACGCAACCTACCACCAAGCTCTGTCAAGAGGAGTATATTCACGTACCTTACCACCAGGCTCAAGCAGATACTCTAAGCCAACGCAACGTCAGGTCAAACGGTCTGGCGACCAAATTGACGAGTATCGGGCGAAGAAACACCCGCAGATGTCACTGCAGTCTCAGTATCAAGTGAAATTGTTCAATAGATTTGAAGTGTTAAGTGGTAGTGAATATCCAATCAACTTACTAGATTCTATGGAAGTTCCCTTAACTAAAGATAAACTAAAGGAAAACTGAAACTAAAACAAAATTAAAATTCAGGTCTCATCCATAGAATATTTTCGCTCTACAATAAGAAAATTTTCTGACTCGAACATGAAATTTCACACATATGCTGACCCATCAATTCAGAAACTCTCTTTTGTAGTTAAAAATCTTCATACTACAATATCAGATGGTAAAATTTTGAAAGATTCCATCTAAAATTTCCCTCTCTACACAAAGTCACATTTAAATTCCCTCTGTACACAAAGTCATGCGATGACATAAAAATGGCTGGACCATTTAGCATTTTAATTTTTAGCTGCAGACAGGGTTGGCGAAATATTGAAATTGTAAACACTTTGTCATACATTTGTGGAAAAAGGAAAAAACATACCGGACCCATCCAATGCGGCTAATGCCTAAATTTCTGGCATTCGAAAAAGAATAGTCATAGGGACATAAACTGTGCTCATTGCGGAGGGAATCATTTTACAGTAAACTGTGCAATGTTGTCGACAAGCTTTTTCATTATTAGGCAATAGTTGCGTAAGAGATGCTGTTGGAGACGCAGTACACGGTTGCATGCGCAGCGTACGAAACACACATTATATGCAGAGAAGTGTAGAATGCGTTTCAAGAGTCGTGGAGCGGCGAGAAAACGATCGAGATGTGATAAGTGTCTGGTCTCATATCATGGTATAGAGTCGCTAATAAATTGTCAAACAAACCATCATCATCATCATGCCAATCATCACACGCATCACTCACATCATCACGCGCATCACCAACAGGATCAACGCGATCCATGTCTGTCAACAAATCCTCAACATTATCATCATTGGTAGAACCGTCCAACATACGACGACACATCGGACAGGTGTGGCGATACGATATCCAGCGTGCAATGCACGGGTGACAAAAGTAATGGTGACACCGGGTGGTGTGTGCATCAACGATCGGAACGTTATGATCGAGTTATATAGAACACGTGACCATGTGCGACACGGTGTCCGTTGTAATAATACAAGTTACACCACATCTTCTAAATCAAATGCAATGCACACACACTCAATCAAGGAGTAAAAGACATGGGGTGAACGTACAGGACGAACACCCAATAGCGATAGCAAATCAAAAAATTCAACAAAGTCCCTCACCACCAAGACATAGTAGCGGAAAGGGTGTAGGGGGGAGCTAGTAGTCTGTCAAACAGACGACAGAGGAGAGATACATCACGGCGGAAAAACACGAGAATTTTATAGAGAAAACGCGAAAGAATCGCGGAGTGTCTATACTGAAACACACATCATATGCAGAGAAGTGNAGCGTACGAAACACACATCATATGCAGAGAAGTGTAGAATGCGTTTCAAGAGTCGTGGAGCGGCGAGAAAACGATCAAGATGTGAGAAGTGTCTGGTCTCATATCATGGTATAGAGTCGCTAATAAATTGTAAAACAAACCATCATCATCATCATGCCAATCATTACACGCATCATTCACATCATCACACACATCACACACTGCAGTAGAGTCAAACAACGTGCGACGACACATCAGACAGGAGCGGCGATACGATGCTTTGAATGCATCGGTCGCGAAAAGCGATAGTGACACGGTGTGGTATGCGCATCATCGATGGAAACGGTATCATCGAGGCACATAGAACATATGATGACTTGTGACATGGAGTCTATTGTCTCAATACACCATCACTCAAGTCAAAAGAAGAGAGAAAAAGTTGAAAAAGATCAGGGTACAGATGTGCTGCAACAGGAGAGGGTGGTGTATGCAGTATGGAAGCAGCAACCTGTGGAAGACGGCTGCAGATGTTGTCGACAGGGCGACGTTTCCCGGTCCTGTGAAAATAGCGCACAATCTGTTCCAATTGTGTGTGGGAGAAGAGATGATGACATCCGATATACATCAAATCACGCACACGCCATTTGAAACACTGCGGAACGGGAGCACAATACACATAACAATAGTTGTTGCACGGTGTCGTCCGCAAAGGCGGTGTGGTGGTGGTGGTGTGGGTTGTGTTGTTGCAGTCACCAAAGGCAGTGTGGTAGGGCAAAATAGGAGGAGGTGTCAAAGTCACATCAGAAGCAGAAGCGTTGCGCAACACAGGTAATTCAATCTGTGGTAACTCTTTCTTAGCAGAGGAAACAGATGGGGAACCCGCCAAACAAAGCAGACTGCAAATGGAGTTGAACGATGAGAACATAGCAGACTATGTTGCGTTGGTATCCTCTTCGTTCGCCAATTCACGCTCCCGTTGGCAGAGATGTTGTAATGCTTCTGACAATAACGAAGATATTTAATGCGTGTATCCGTCTGAACGGCTGCAAGCAAACATTGAGAAGGAAGAGTGACTTGATTCGCGACAGAGTTGGCGAGGAATACAATCGGTACAAGACGCAATGTCTCGTTATCAACGGGATAAGATTCTGTCCGGCATGGAGATATTCCGCGATGGCTTCGATGTGGCCTTCAGCGCGCTTGATACACAGAGTCAGCGGTCTCACACACCGAAGGTGTGTTCTAAAGTACGATACAGTGTTCACTGTGATTCCTGCATTGTGCAGCATCGCTTAAGTAGTACATCCATGACGCACGTACACAGATGGAACACACGAGCAGAATTGGAACACGCGGGTGTCACATCAATCACCCACGCATGGATGTACGTGTGTCACCTCGATCGCAAATGCAATATTAGGAATACGTGCAGTTCTCACCTGTTGATATCATGTAAATGCAGTACATCGTTCTGGAAACAACCTCACTATATAAACCACATAATCGAACACAACACCAACTAGTTAAGTCATTGTGTTGAGCTCCGCAAACTGGTCAAACTACTCGGGGAAGAAAAACGAGAAGAACATAACATCACTCTCCAACACGGACGCGTAGGTAAAGTGTCTGTTCCATGTTTGTAATAGAGTGAAGAAGAAAAAACTAAGTCTTGATCACTGGACTCCGTTTTTGATTGTAGATGGCCATAGAGGACATGCAGGCTTTCATAATAGAGGGGGAATTTAGTTTCAAAAGCGTGGCCATCCTCACGATAGACAAGAATTCAGATATATTTATTTTTGCACCACCATGCTCAGAAGAAGGATTGAGTAGAAATGACATAAAAATTGCGAATTGGTTAACACAGCTTCACGACATGATAGCATGGACAACAAAGTTCAACACAACACTAACTTTAGATGGTATGTCGTATAAAAACAGGGAAATTATGATGGGTGGTTTGGGGAAGGTGAAGTGCTTATATGTTATATGTCATAAAAAATTAAGATGGTTACGAACACATGCAAACGAAGATACCGACATTATAGAAATGTATTGATGTCCAAATTTACGCGAGTGTTTGGAACGGTATGCAGAAGAGTATGAAAAAAGTTACATTGGGGATATAATATGTGCGAGCGGGATTGCGGAAATGGCATTAAGCGAATGCCATTTTATGGCAATCTATTCATGGATGAAAGTCGAAGAAGTAAAACATCCCCCGCCTCCTGCGACAAGACAACCACGTAAGACGAATGTTTTGTTTTTCAAAAACCATTTCTTCTTCTGTGGTCGCTGAGAAAGACTCATTTTTTTATATTTGCAGAATGTTTCGGGAATAAAGAAGAAGACGAATGTTTTGATGGTTGCATAGCAAGGTTTTCGAAGACAATCCCAGTGGTGGACATCCCTTTACTCCCCGCAACTTCCCAATTACGTAAGACCCCCTTTTATCGAAAACGATTTCTTCTGAGTCCGTCAAGAGACTCATATTATATATAGTGGCAAAACGCTGTGAGAATGATGAACATGCTCCAAACGGAAACTTCCGGAAAAATATGACCCCATCCTCTGCATCCTACGATATCTATACACCTTCTAGATTGCAACAGTCTTACTCTTCACCAGTTCAGTCCACGCGTATTTCGAGTAGACATCGATAGATGACTGTCAAAATGTAACACCTAACTCTATTGTTTTTCGCGTACGCCTACGTCTCCACCAAATCCGACAGCCAGAGTTTGTCCAATCCCTTGGTGAGCACGCGACGTCTGGAATAGTGTTTGCGCGCCGTCGCGTGGAGTTCTCGCGCAGTGCCGCTCCGCACATCGTCGTGTTCCTGCTTTCTCATTGTAAGAGTCCGGCCGCACGAAGTTCGTTTCCAATTTCCAAGCTGTGACCGTTGTGCTCCGCCAATTTCGAGGCGCGTAAAAGCGTATTCGGATCACGCCAATAGGTGTAGATGGGAGTGTCAGAAAATGAAGAGCTTTACCTCAATTCTTCCTCTTCGAATACGAACGAGCGACACGTCTGGAGGTAGAGACACCTTCCATCGCATCCAGAACGATGTTATACTTATTGTGTAATAGTTCGTTCAGAGTACTGGGAAATTGTAATATTTTCGATCAGCAGGCCTCTCCTGTAAGAGGTGATTGTAGGCGACAATATCAAATCCTTACGCATTTCGGGGGTGAAATAAAGCAGGACTTCTTCAATACCGGGTGTAAGTTTATATGTTTAACCACTCACCTTTAATGTACCATCGACATTGGACGTCATACATGCATTTTCCAAATACATCTCACCCTCCACGATATACGGTCCGTACATAGTATCCGTGCATACCGATATGATATTCATCTATAGCTGGTTCCACGGAGACTTGCGAGATGATTCGAGAATAGCGACCGTCCTCTTCTCCTCCTACTCCACACCCTTTTCAAAAGGTTTCCGTTTATATGAACGAAAGAAGAAGGTAGTGGGTTGTGGTGAGGTGAGGTGAAAGAGGATGCTTTTTCTTCTTCTTCGTCATCAGGTGAGGCGGTGACGATGGTGGTGGTGGCGGCGGCGGCGTGGGGATGAGGGACATCTCTTTTCCGTCACCTCTTCTCGTTAGCCGCCACTACAGGTTCCCGCACATAGATATCCAACAATCTACTGCGATCCCTTATCATGACGTGGAGCGTTTGCATTATTGAGCGAATGTTCTCACTCACCTGATCAATTTCCTCTTACGCGAAACGGAGATTCGGAGATTCGGAGACGACGGCAGTATTCCGCGTGTGGGTTTTTCGTTTTTTTTTACTTTTCGACGCACCGCCGCTCTCGGGTGTCCTCTAGTTTTCGACGAATTGCCTCTTCACTCTCTTCACTCTCAAGTCTCCAGTTGTGCTTGGCTCGTCGGTGTACCTATGCACGGTATGTCACGTTGTCCCTTTTTTATTCTTCTTGGTCTTCTTTTTCCTCATCCTCTTACATCACCCCGTCTAAAAAAGAAGGGTTTCCGCATTTTCCATCCCATATTTGTTTTCAATTTCGTGATGGCGGCGGTACGCAATACCGCTGCACTTTCATCAAGTCCAGCATCGGTGGGGGTCACGCGCTCACATGGACGTCCCGCGAATGCTTCGTTTGTTTCTTGCGCTCTTCCCCTCGCGTGTAGCATTGGTAGGCAATATCATGTTCCCAACACGCTTGATCGAGGGCATTGACATTGCGATCACTACGCGCTAAGCGCTTCGCCAACTTTGTACCGTGACTGCAGAATTGATTGTCAGGAATATGAAGTTCAATAGGTAGTGCATTAATGTCCGCTCTTGGGTACAGACGGCGCTGAAACCGCGAATTCAAGAGTATCGTCTTAATGACATCACATTATTGTCGGTACGAGAAAGCGATCAAATTTATCACGATACCACCTCTGCCGCATGCTTTGCGTCTAGTCGATAACGAGAAAGTCGAAAGGATGCAGCTGCCAAACACGAGAACACATGGGTTTAAAATCGTGGAAGAAGGAGAAATTACTGCCTTCATGCTTTTACATGTACATGGTGGCGAGGTTGTTGTCATCTTGTCGAAAGGAAACCACCATGTTTGCATTATCACGAATCAATTATTTCGGAATATTGTATAGGTTTGACAAAGGTACAACACATCGCTATGTCTCTGACATACAACCGCATGTGAGAGAGGACATAAAAAGTGAAGTGTTAATAATAAAGAAGATACCTGCAAACTGTTGGATTATAGGAGTGAAAATTAATAAAAGTGGTTACAATGGTGTGATAGTAGCGACATACCACTCACCAAGTGCGTCTGATGGTGAATTTATCCAGTTTTTGGAGGAGGTTGTGGAAGGAGGTATGTCTCAATGAATGCATAGATATAGAAGACTTCAATATAGATAGTTTTTCTGATTCTTTATATTCATAGAAGCTACTAACTAAAATGCAGAACTTATGAATGAAACTATGTGAACAGTGCAAAAAGAGTAACCAGGGATAGCCAGACAATTATAGACATAGTATTTTCAAATAGTAAAATAGATGTTGAAGTGATCCATGAACCTATAATAACGGATCAAGCATATGTTACGTAGTGTGGAAACCTGGTTGATTTGCAACGAGATCTCCTCTTTCGTTCGATAAATAAATAACACTTTGGTTTCCAACTTGGTCTTTGAACAATTTATTTATGCAGACCTGTCTTGGTTGAACAGTTAAAAATAATAAAGGAATCTAAGACACCGTATGACAGACGATCATACAATGAACATGGAATGTCGCCTTGACTTGCGTTTTAGAAGACAGCGTCCGTGGCGGTGGCCCGCGCTGTCGGACCCTCAGGAAGTGCGGCGTCGACGACGGCAGTTCGCTGGGTTGAGCGTTTGGAAGTACTTCTCGCGAGGAGTCCAGCGGTGGCGTCTTAGTGATCTTGCGTCGCGTTCCAGGACGTGCTCGGAGTTGGATTCTTCAAGGATCTGGATTCGGCGACGTCTTGGATGGTTTTGCTGGAGCTTGGCTTGCGTTCAGCGTTTTGTGCCTTCTTGGAATTAATTCGTGTCGAATGTAATGGCCAGTATGTGGCTTGAATTCGGTTAGCGAAGTTTGCTCGTCGAATGGCTCGGAGCGGAGAACGTGTCGAGACGGCGTTATCAAGACCAGCGGTGAAGGCAGAATATATCGGAATGAATGTTTGGGTTGCTAAGTTCGCTCTCTTGAATAAAGATAGCTGAGCATCTAACTGATATCAGACACTATTGGATCTGAAGAGGTAGGTTTAGTGGATGCTGTTATAGATTAATATTTATATTTATTTGTTGGTGCTCACGTATTACATGGATGGCGTCTTGCATAGAATTTACGTCGAAACATGCGTTCGTTTATTATTCTTTGTATAGGCCTTGCAATGTGTTGGCCATGACTCTGACGCTATGCCTTGGAACTCTCGTGTACAGAGGGCTGTGGCCGGTAAATAAATACGCGATGGCGTATGTTTATCGTACATGTGAGCGTATGAAAATCCATCAACTTTAGTTAAGCTCGAGGGCAAAGTTGAGAGGCGTGGCCGTAATGGGGAGGCGTGTATTATGTGCGTATTGTGACAGGACGCAACTGTTACACATGGATAAAAGTTGAACTGAATTTTAGTAGAAGGGTGACGCACCTTAGAGAGTTGCTTGCTAGGAATTATAAAATGTTCAATGTTGATATTTTGTTAAGTTACTAAACACAAATTTAGAGTACTGAGACTAGGGCAGATAAATTAGTTTAGTATGTTGTAAATGCCTTATGTAAATGCTCCGGTAAGAAAATTAAAAATCCCAAAAGTATGGGATGGTAAAAAATGGTTTTCAGATGAAATAAGAGTGACAGCAAATAGGATGGATGAGGAAAGCTAGAGAAACTCGTTGAGATTTAGATTGGATGCAATTTAAACTTGAAAGAAATACAGTATTTCGTTGAATTCTTCCCGAACGATTTAAGTTCCTGGTGGTTGTTTGTGTGCAACGGAAGTTTCTTCCGTTTGCTCGCTGTTTGCTAGATTTCGTGTGTCACTTATGACTGTTGCATCTGCTGTTATTAATTAAGATATTTATGGTTTTGTTGTCATCTGCTCTGGACAGTACTTTGTACAGTCCATTATATGGAGGAACCAGTGCTTTCCTGAATGATGTTTCGTAAGAATACGTGTGTTGTATTCTGTATGTCTTTTTGCATGAACGGTAGGTTCGTTCGGCACCACGGTGTTACCGTTTTGAGCTGTTGCATTCCTTGTACTAGGTTTTGTACGTAATTTGTTGTTGGTTGTGCGTCATTTCTAGTATTTCGTGGAATAAATCACTTAGTAGCGTCAGTGTTTTTCCAAAGACTAGTTCGGCTGTAGAAGCTTGTAAATCATCCCGATATACGGTCCTGAAACCTATCATAATCATCAGCAATGCTTTAGTCCACACTGTGTGTAGTGACATAAACGCGGCCTTTAATTGCTGATGTAGTCGTTCAACCATCCCATTTGCTTGAGGATGATATGCGCTCGTTCTATGTAGTTTGTCTCTTAATCTTAACAACAGTTCCGTAAGTATCTATCTCTCGAATTGTCGACCTTGGTTGGTAATGATTTTCTCGGGAACCCCGCATCGAGAGATCCAACCTTGTAGAAGTGCATCTCCTACTTTTTCGGCGGTCATCTCTGTGACCGGGATTATTTCTGCCCAACGCGTAAAACAATCTATGGCGTATCAGTACCCTTCCGAAGAAGGAATTACCCATATTCCATGATATCCATGTGGATGGTGTTGAATCGTTCTTCAGGTGGCTTGAAAGATGCTAACGGAGCGATGTATTTTGTTCTTTTGACATAACATACATGTGCTTGTCCAAGTTTTAATATCTTGGTTCATTCCGGACCAGAAGTATTTGTTTTTGATTAGCCGTAGAGTTGTTTAGCGTCCCGGGTGAGACAAGCTATGTATTTCCTCAAATATTTCTTTTCTCAGTTGTGTAGGTATTAACGCTCGACCTCTTTTGCGTATTAAAATTAGATTAGAATTTGATATTGTTTTCTAGTTTATTCATTAGGCTTCAATGTAATTAATTCTTGAATGCTTCCATCTTCTGCCTGAAGTTGAGGGAGTTTACTGGTGTCATTTAACAGCGTTATTATCTCTACTCTTGACAGTGCGTGGGCCACGATGTTCTTTGCATCTTTTATATGTCTAATGTCAGTGGAGAACTGTGCTATAAATTGTAATTGATTTAGCTGTTGAGGAGGTAATTTCTCTTGTTTCTGTTTGAACGCGCATATTAATGACTTATGATCCGTGAAGATAGTAATGTTGAAACCCAAGAACCTGTGCCTAAAGTGTTGTACAATTTCGTAAATTGCGAGGAGCTCGCGATAGTTTCTTTCTAAAAAAGGATAAGGGTTGCCAGACCTGGGTTATCTGTTGTTGTAAACAGGATCACACGTAGGTGGCTGATGCGTCTGCAAACAACGCCAGTTGAGCGTAACTGCGTGTGTGGGTTAGTGTTAAAGCGTTGACCAGGCTCTCCTTGGACTCTTTGAATGCGACTCGAAGGGCATCGTTCCACGGGAACGGCTTGTTCCCGTCCTTTTTCCGTCCTGAGACGGCGTTGATCAGTGCAGCTTGGGGTACCGCTGCTTTTGGAATGAACCTTCTGTTAAAAGTTAAAATTCCTAAAAAGCGTCTCATACCCCGTATGGTGGTGGGTGATTCCATTTGGCGTAATGCACTGACTCTTTCTTCCGATGACCGGAAGACTTCAGCGTTAATGGGCATCATTTTCTTTATTTTGTCGGGGTATTTGGTTTCTGTAAGTCATATATTCGAACTACGTGTTCCTACGTAAAGAAATCCACTTCAAAATAATTAAATTGTATTCAGGTATGGACGAAATTTTTACTTTTTGAATTTAAGAAAATAACAAAGCGTTCGCAAACATGAAGAACATAACAAAGCGTTTGCAAACATGAAGAACATATAACATTAATACCTTACGAAGCTTGTGTTAATGTCAGTCAGAGTCAACAGAGTGACACATTGATTCATCCACAATTGGTATACCAAATGTTGATGCGAAAGTCTGCAAACTCACGAGTGTCCTTTGATAATTTACTCCGGTGTTTGTTCACTAGTTGCTTGAACGTCATTGATTTTGCACTCTTAGAGTCTCGTGTGGTCAGCACACATAGTTCATAAACTGTTCAGGCATACACTATTAGCTTACTCGTGTAACTTGGCGCAGAGTCGGAACGGAGACATCTGTCTTCCAGCTCCGCTCGGGAATTAATGAATTCTTCGTCGAGAATAACAACTAAAGACGTTTTTGTAATACTTGGGTCGGAGTTAGCATACGTCTATTCGGTAGCGCTACCGGAATGAGAATGATTCCTTCCTCGAAATCACCTTGGATACACTCTTGTGAAGTTCGAATATCACCTTGGATACATTCTTGTGAAGTTCAAGAAATTTCGGCGTACATCGTTTGGTATCCTTTGTTGTCTGTCTGGAATACTCTATCAATGCCAAAAATATTTCTAGCCTCCGAATACGTAAATATAAATAAACATTCATTTGTCATGCACGGACGAATACTCTGAGCATACGCAGAATGTTTGGTTCAAGTATTCCGTACTATATAACGAAGTAGCAATGGTTGTGTTACAAACCATTTTAATTCGTAAGATCGCTACATATCCACAAGAGCACTAGTGCTTCGAGTTATGAACATTACGCTTGTAATCGCCTGTCATCACTGCTAGATGGCAGCAGAAGATGAAATTGTATACTCCATGAAATAACCTCCACTAGTTAGGAGGCAACCCCTCCTATCTCCATAACATTCTACGAGCCGATATAAGCTCGTGCTTTGCTTTGCGAAATCTCTTAGCGCCACAAGGAGTCGGCATCGCACACGGTCACATAGGCTGCCGTAGTGTGAACGCACTAATAATCAAATGGCTTAGCGCCACATCAACCAGATGATGCATCTCTTTAGATACTTCAGATACGCCGTTGACGACATGTGCGAGCCATGACTACAATGGTAGCCACCTCCGTGTTATCACGCAACTGAAGTCATCACTAGGCTTAAATACCATGCAGCTTTGTGTCGGGCATTGATGCCAGGCAACTTAGTGCCAAGAATCCGTTTGTACTCCAACATCTCATGGCCAACATTATGCTGCATTAAAGAATCAAACTAATTTTTGGAAGCAGTTCACTACTTTCATCGCAACAATAATTTTTGGAAGCAGTTCATAGCAACATTCATTGGCGTGATTCGAAACTGTGATACTAAGTGTATTGTTATTACAGACTAGTTCTAGTTCCAGCACTTCAGATGAAATGTTCAACTCTGCTGAACAACGAGAAATGATCCGTTGGAAGCAACTATAAACATATGCTGAACCACGAGAAGTCATCCGTTGGAAGCAACTATGAATCAATGAGACCAGTAACGACGGGGAAATCTCAAGACCATAACAAGCATGTAATATGGTCACTATTCAGTAGTGCCCGAGTTGCACTCTGGAAATTTATATTTTTCTCGTAGACACCGAAAACTCGGTAGTCCAGTTATCCAAATTTAACATGTATTTCAGAGATGTTGTATTCTTTCATTTCGTAATTTTGTGTAAACTAGGGGATTTTGTATGATAACTTCTGGGGAGCAAAAACTTTGTAAATATCAATTTTAGTAAATCTGTTTATGTAGTGTTTAATGTATGTATTAGTTTGTGTTAAAGAAAAAGACTATGGCCAGTTTGTAAAAGAACCTCCTGTAAATCCATCTCAATGATTCCCATTAGTAGAATCCTCCTTCCTGCGTTACTAACTGGTTGCTACAAGTAGTTAAATTAGTAAAGAAAACAAAAAAGATATTATATGAAAATCAGATAGATCTCAATAAGGAGAATCAGAATGCAAAATGGAAAACATTAAAAGAAAGAATTCGAGGTGAGCAAAATAAGGGATTGCAAATTAATAATACAGATTTTGAAATTGTAGACCCAAACGAAGTTAGCAATTTGGCGGACGCATTTAACCTTTATTACTCGTACATAAGAAGCATTGAGAATATAATGAAGTCTATACAAAGTGATAATAGAATGACAATAATTTTTGTTATAGAGAATAAAGGATCCATAGAAAACTTTGAAATGATAGATATAGAACGATTAGTGCAGATTGTTAAGGAATTACCAAATAAGAAAGGCACTGATGAAGGAATAATAGCGATATTTTGAAAATAACCCTTCCTTAATAAAACAGGAATTCTTAGATGTTATAAACGATTCGTTAGCGAATGAATGTTTCCCAGAGGGTAGGAAAACTTCCACAGTAATACCTTTTCCTAAAGTTGCAAAACCCAAAAAAGCAAGTGAATTTGAACCTATTAATTTACTTCCTGTATATAAGAAAGTTTTGGAAATAATATTTAAAAGAAAAGTAGAGACTTTCTTGGAAAATAATTGTATAATGACAGAACATAAATCGAAATTTGGAAAAAAACTGCTCATGTGAAGCAGCAATTCTATCTGTAGTCGATGAGTGGAAAGTAACCATAAGTGAAGGTAAAATGATAGGAGTCATATTCATGGATCTGAAACGATATATAGGGAGATACTATTATATAAACTATGCCACTATGGTATACGGGGAAAGTTCTTGAATGGTTCAGGTCATATGTCACGAACATTAACGAGCATGTTAGATTTTACAATGTATTTTCTAGGTTGAGAACTACAGACTATGGTGTACCACAAGGATCTGTGCTTGGACCATTGTTATTTGTAATGTATATCAACGATATAAATAATTTATGTTCAGAGGTAAATACTAATAAACTATCTGCAGATGATATATTATTGTATGTGAAAGTGGTTTAGGTATACAACAGAAAATGAATGATGTATTTAACAGACAAGAAAAATGAATGAATAACAACAAATTAAAAATGAACACGGATAAAACAAAATTTATGATTATCAGGAGCGGTAAAAAAGAAGCGGAAGCAAATGTTACATTAAAATGTTTAAATGGAACTGAAATAGAACTTGAAGAAAAAATAAAGTACTTAGGAGTTATGATTGACGATAAGTTAAGATTCAAAGATTACAGTGACTACGTGGTTCAGAAAGTAGAGAAAAAATAAGCTTTTTAAACATACTTGGGAAAGTGTATCTAATCGGTTTTGCTGTCGGAAATTACAACAATCTAGAAAAAACAAAGAACGACAAAACATCAAAATACCAACAACTAGCCTTTGAAGTAAAAAAACTCTGGAATGTTCAAAAAGTGATCATAGTGTCTATTATTTTATATACCCTAGGACTAGTACCCATATCCCAGGTCGACCATTAGAAAACTCAAAACCTACACCAATATAATAAGTAGATTGCAACACAGCGTCCTTCTGTCCTCAGCCCACATTACCAGAAAGTTCTTGGACCTGAAATAGATTCTTCCTCCCAGCAGAACTTGATTTAATAATCCACTGCTGAGAGAAAAACCAACACAAGTTAAGAGAACTAAATAAAAATAAACAATAATAATAATACATATATAAAAAGAAAAGATAAAGAAAGCAAAGGAGAGGTTAGAGAATTACTAGAGCTATGCTATTTACTTAATTTATATATTTTGAATAATTCTAATGGAGTAATTACACGATTATTAATAGAAATGGAAAGAGTATAATTGATTATGGTTTGGTGTGTCCTAAAACTATACAGTGGATAAAAAAATATCGTATCGGTCAAAGAATACAATCCCATCACATGCCACTTCGTTTAACCTTAAAATATAAAAATAGTTTACAAGTACTACAATAGTCAAACAGCTTGTCAAAAATTAAATGATTTAAATGGAACTATGGAAAAAGGCTAGAATTTGCTGCGAATTTTGAAAGGAATCGCGGAAACTTGCACGAAGATATTTTAAATAAGTTGCACAGCTTAATGCCTTTATGAAACACTTAACAGAAAGAGGGTTCAAACATGCGAGTACATACTGAGAAAAGACACAACATTCAAGAAGCGGTATATTTCAACATAGATTGTAGACAGGCGAAAAAAGGATTTTAGAATACATCAATAATTTTTCCGATTTTTAAAAAAAGGTGACGTTAACGATCCTAATAAGTATAGAGGTATTTCTTCAATTTTTGCAATAGCTAAGTTTTTTTCAAAATACTCCATGTACGGTTAAATAAAAGGATAGAAAGAGCAGAAAAGTGTTAGCATTGCAAGTAGGATTTAGAAATAAGTACAGTAGACAACATTCTTTTAACTACCACAATGGAAGAAAAGGAAACTTCTGTGAAAAGAGGTAAGCAATTTTGAGGTTTTGTGGATTTTGAAAAACCATTCGATACCATTAATAGGGAAATACTTTGGTGTATTCTAGAAAGTAAAGGAACCTCCACAACATTCCTAAAAATGCTTCAAGGGATGTATGAATCAGATACGGAATGCGTAATTCTAGAATTCGATTATGTAACACAAACATTCTTTGTGGAAAGAGGTGGAAAGCAAGGTTGCGTACATTACCCACTTCTCTCCATACTATTCGTAGATGGGCTCGTAGATAAACTAGTCATGGTAAATGCAGACGCACCCAGGATCGGAGATAAAAAATATCTCAATAACAGCGCTCCTTTTGCCGACCACTTGATTATTTTCTCAAAACACAAGCAAGTTTACAGAGACGTTTACATGAATTAGAAATTTCCTGCAAAGAAACAAAACTAAAAGTTATCGTTAATAAGACAAAAACCATGACATTTAAAAACAGGTGGGTCTACAGTAAGAATGAAATTTTGTCGTAGGAAAGCTAGAAAACTTTAAAGAATACATATATTTACCAGTAACCATCTGCATGAACTTAATTTTTACGAAATATAAGGAGAAAGCTCGCCGAAAATGCGAATACATTTTAAGTACAATGACAAAATCAAAAATTACAATCCCTGAAATTGCACCAAGACTTGTAGATAAAATATTATTATCTCTGTATAATCCTGGGAATAGCGTACGGAGCGGAAATATGTGGCGCAGGGGATAACGATATATTAAACTCGCTTCAAACGAAATATCATAAAATGGGAACGGGCATTGCTCAAATGACAGCAAACAGTGGCATTTTATGGGAATTTGGGTTGCTTGTAATTGAACGTAGTCACCAATTAAGAGCAATCAAATATTGGCTTTCGATAAGGTTAGGCAGCAGGAACCCACTTGTATTTCAGTCTTACCATTGTAATACAGATGGAAAATGGGACATGCAAATTAAAAATGTAATTCTTAAACCAATTGTGTATGTCAGAATAGTCCGTTTTTAAACGATCTATCAGATATTAAGAGAAAACTCCAACACTTATACCGTCATTAAATAAAAACTAACAGATCACGTATCGTGCAAACCTTAGCAGCTGGACAATGGGGAAGAACAATGATACATTGACTGTCCCCAATCAAAAGAACGATCGTGTTACGGATGGTTTCGCTTAAGAGGGTGGAAATTAAGAAAACTGAAAGTATCGAGATTCTATTTTCCCACTTTGCGATGAATAACATAAAGATTGAAATCACATTTTACTAACGTGCCCGAAAACAGAACAAAAACGAACTTTTATCCAAGATGGTGCATGCCAAATTTTTCACATTAATGTAGATGTTCCATTGCAATAATGAGGGACAATAGAGTGACTGTAGTGCAGTCATTGGATCAGTTCCTAAGCTATGTGAAGCAAATGAGAGAAAGAGTAATATGCGCTGAAACTACTGATTCAAATGAAACGTGATTCTGCCGCTTCGTCTTTTTCTTTTGTTTCAGGAGGAGATGTGTTGAGAAGACTTACCAAGGTATTAGGTCTATTATGTTTTTTTGTATTGTAAATAATTAAATTTTATTTTAATCTTCTTTCTATTGCAAGAGTTGTACATGTTACTTAATAATATCTTTCTCATGTTATGTATCTTTTGTAAATATGTTTATACTAATTGCATATATTGGTGTCCTGACCGTTGGTTTCTCGTGGTTCCCAACGGTGCTCAATGAATCGATAGTTGCAGTATATTTTACAACTAAATTTAATATAATTAAAAAAGCAATAAAACATGCAAAAAATAATATTACGATACAAATCACAAGTAAACAAAATTACAATAATTTTAAGTCCAAAAACAAAAATTGGTAAAATATTATCAGCAACAATCCATTCAATGGGAGTGAATACCAAGGCATTGTGTGCATAGCCCACATTCACATTAATGTAGATGTAGCCATTGCAATAATGAAAGACAATAGAGTATCTGTAGCGCAGTGCCTGGGTCAGTTCCTAAGCTATGTGAGGGAAATGAGAGAAAGAGTAATATGCTCGGAAAATACTGATTCAAAAAAAAAGTGATTCCGCCGCTTCGTCTTTTTCTTTTGTTTCAGAAGGAGAAGTGTTGAGATGACTTACCGAGGCATTATGTCAATTATGTTTTTTTAGTATTATAAATAACTGAATTTTATTTTATTCTTTCTTTCTATGACAAGAGTTGTACATGTTACTTTAAATTTAGGAGGTATATTTAATTGAAGAACAGTGTTTATTCTTAACATTGCGGTTGAGGTACTCTAGTATAACAACGACAATTTTACTGTAAAACATTCCTCAATCCAGGTAATCAGAAATTAAAAACCAAATAACGTAACGAAGCTATGAAAATTGATTTTGAAAAACATGTGCCACAAGTAGTCACTGTCCTTTATGATGTAACCTAATACAGATTCGTTAGTATTTCGAAAATGCTGCTTAAGAAATTTTTTTATTGCTCATTTACTTGGGTTTAAAGAACTTATCCTGACTATTACTCATTTGGATAACTCCGAAAACAAATGGCAGTCATTATTTAACCAAGTGTTTTGTGCACTCCCCGACATAAATTCCACTTAAAATGCAGATCCGCGGTTAGAACACGGGGGTTTCTGATACAGATCAACAACGATTATTCCCTTCGCTTAAAAATTGAGGATAATTTTCTATGTTATGTTTTACAAGAAATAGTCATTCTCTCATGTCAAAGAATTTGTTTGATCTTTCAAATGTAAGAATTTTGGATGAAAAGTGACTCAAACTAATGTATGAATTTAAAGGTTTGTTTACTCTCGATTAGGAACAGAAAAAATTTCCTGTTCCGTAGTTTTCAAGAACACCTTTAGTTGTTACCTGACTGTAAGAAATTTTGAAAAGAAAATATTCCCAATGACATCTTCACTCTGTTTCGCAAAATATAAAATGCAGATAATTTTTCACAATGAAACTAATTTTAAATTTGTTTATTCTAATTCTATATGTTTGATCCTCCAGTGAAACGCTCAAACCTATCTCAGTCCCTTATACTGTTTAAGAAACTTGAAATTTTTATACGATATTTCTCATACATTTCGAAACAAAACACAAATTTTCAAAATATAGGGTAAAAGAATAGGGGGAAAAAGGTTTGAGAGAACGGCTGGTGACACATATTTTAGTGGTTGAGTGTTTATTATCAAATAACAAATTGGACGAGAATTCGGCACGAGTTGACGTCATCCGAAAACATGAAATTTCCTACAAATATTTATGTATTCTTTAACAAATAATAATGTCAAGGATGATTGCTTTTTGTTTTTTTATGGTCACCTTACAATTATGTGATACTAGCTAACCCACAGCTATGCTCGCGTAAATTCTGTAATAGGACTCCAGTTTTATTCTTTCTCATATAAATGATACCATACATCGCAGCGACACCGAAAATTCATAACTCGTCATTCCCTTCCTCCACCTGTCACATTTTTTATGTCACTTTTTATGTCTTTTCCAAAGGTACTGGGGTCTATAGGGCTGATCGTGTATGTAAGCAACATAGGAAATTTCATTAATAATCTCAGCGATCCCTAAACCATTGATCTCCACACTTATACAGGAAATTTTCGATTATATTTACATGTCTCCCTATTCCCAAAAACTACTAAGGAGTGTTTATTCCCCATCAAAACTGAATAAAGCCTTACACCATTACAGGATATTACAATTAGCTCAGCAATGTTGGAAACTCTGAACTCGTCACTAATATCTAACAGTGTCGATCTTTTAAACATATCATTCCCTTTCCTTGGGGTGGAAAGAGCTGATTTTACATTTTGAGGTCTTCGGGAATGTCATTAATAATGTCATCGACCGAGAAAACTATGATTTCAACAACAATGTAACTAATTTTCGAATATTTTTACATTTCACCCCTTATTTAAATGAAAGTTAATTCTTTCATAGAGGGTGATCGTGGACATGAGCGGCAATGAGAGAGTGACTCTTCTCTTCTCCGATCGCAAAACACATTGATTCAACACCAATATCGGACGTTTATGATGATTTTAACCATTTCCTCTGCAACTGCAAGAAATCTAGCGGTTAATATCTCCAATTTGGACTAATTGTGAGCTTACGAAGCATTGTGGGCGTCATTATCCATCTGAACGGCTCCGATAACTATGGTATTAAATATGGTATAAGATATTTTCATTATCTTTCCCCATCACCCTTCTCCCACCCCTTCCTAAGGAATGCCAAGAATGTCTTACCCTCAAAGTTCTTATAATATGTTCAGTCATATGGATATAAAGTTTGGTTTTAATTGCTCGTGTCAATCAAGAGTATTGGCAGTATACGTAGGATACATATATAAAACGTTAATCCTATTTTCACCCTTTTTGGTCTAGAGTTTAATAAATTCTTTTCGTTGGGGACGTCTACAATCCAAATAGATCTATCTAATTAGGTTTTATAGTAACAACATTGCTAAATTTGTTAACTATCTATAACAGTTTAGGCAGCGTAAGTTAATATGTATGATATTTCCCCCAATTTCATTGACTTTTTTTTTCTTTTTACGCATTAATAACATTATTATATCAAAACTATTTACTTGCAACATTTCATCACGATTGGTTCTGTGTTGTAGTCGTGATTAAGTAGCAAACAGAAGACAAGCTTTCGAATAACGCATTTTTATAATAGTATTATTTCGCAATGAACATCTACAACCACATTATTTGTGATTTTAGACTCATATTTTGCGACTGAAAAGAAGACGAGGTTACGTATCATACTTCCGAAGATTATTTCTTTTTAAAACGAAATTAGAAACACTCCAAAAAAATCTTTAATGTCCCCATATAATCCAAAATCGCTTCAAATTTTAAAAACTTAACAAACGTCACCAACTAGACACAAAATTTCACGGTATGGAAAAAAATCAATGTAAGGATTAAGTACAATCTCCCTCGATTTACACATAGACAACTCGTTTATTTAGTAAAGTCAATCCTGTTGTAGAAAATGTTTCTGGCGTCTGAGTAGAAAATGTTTCTGATTCGCAGCAGAAGAAGGGAAAATAAACTACAGATGATAGTAATACAGTTTACAAGCATAAGAAACATTCTCAGAAATGGTAAAATTTTATTTTTAATTTTTCCCTCTGAACAATGTGCCGCGCGTTTAAAGATAAACTACTATTATTTCTGCCTATTGACATGAATAACTATTAATAGCATAAAAACGTATTTTCGAAACCTAATTTCTCATTATCAATACTATGTGCGTCCCATAACTTTCGAAATGTTATTATGAATGCACAAACAATTGTGAATAATTTACTTTAAGTGACCTATAGGAATCTAAACTGTATGAGGCAATATATACCATGTCATTGGTTTGCAATGTTCTACCGTTGTATATATACTTGGAATTGTGTAAAAGTGGGAAGTTATATGCCACCATTACCAAAACTAATCAGATGGGGAAAACTTACTATTACTTGACTGAATGGGAAAGTATGAGGAAATATATGACATGTCATTGGTTTGCAATGTTATACCGTTGTATATATACTTGGAATTGTGTAAAGTTGGAAATCATATGCCACCGTTTTTTTATTACTAGACTGAATGAGAAAGTAAATTTTAGCGAACATAGATTCACCGAAAAAAGACATAATTCAATGAAATATCCTGCCTTGTGTTGCGAAATAAAAAAAGGGAGAAAAAAAATGTGTTTGACATAAAATCATATTTTTGTAAAGCTCGTGAATTTATTATATTTTTGTTAGTCTATTTTCTGCGTAAATATAAAGATGAAATTGTTTACCGACTCTTGAACATGCAACGAACACTTGCTGATGAATGAAGCAATTGTTTCCTGAATTCAAACCGCACACTTGCAACGTTCACCCTTGCGATTTATTGAGAGTCATGGCGAAGGTTAGGCGTATTGGCAATTGAAGTCGTTTGAACTTGAACAANGAACTCGAACACCATATCGGTCGGAATGACTGGTTTTCGTAGAAGTAGTAAGTCTTTACCTTTATGAGGTCGATTCAGAATTGTAGCTTCAATTAGATTGTTCATCAATTATTCAACTACTAATCGTGAGCCATTGTATAACTTTAGCTAATTGATGTTTCGGAGTAATATAATAAGCACTCCGACTTACAAATTAACATTGCGTGGTGGAAATCCGGGAACATGGAGAGAACAATAAAAATCCGTTGGAAAATTCACTACTTCATCTCTGTTCATCGCGGAGCCAATGGATTTAGAAGTTACTGTTTTACCTGCGATTTTGTTTAGAGCAATATTATTAATATCGTGTAAGTCGACATTTTTAGCCGGTAGAATTGCTCTTCCACTCAACCAAGCGCAATTTCAATAATTTGTTCGATACTTTTAAAAACCTTGTCAACAAATTCTTATTCTGAACTCACGATATTGCAAAAAATTCTTTGGAAGGTGATTTTTACGGTTTCTGGATTTGTATGTGCACTTCCGTTACCGACCTCGAGAAACTGTCTTGAAAATATGTCAGCTGTTGAATCGGTATGAAGCTAAACTCTCATATTTGTTGTTAATGCGTTATTTTGCCTTTGTCCCCAAAAGAAGAAATTTTAAGTTGATGCATTTTATCAGTCGGTATTGAGAGAAGAATAACTGCAAGTGTGTGCCTTATGTCACCGGAGAGTCACACCAATGCTCCACCAAATGGAAACTGATTATTTCGCAAGTCTTAAGAACCTTTCCCATTTGTAAAATGTTACATGTTGGGTTATCTGTGAATAGCATGTTTAGTGTCAGCTTAAGATCAGATGGCGTTTCCCCCCATATCAACGTGGCAGTAATGCTACAAAGAGCAAGCGCTAACGCATTTTGGCCGTTTGAATCGATTTAGCCAAGATAAATCAGATATCTGTCGAATAATGCATTGATGGACAGATTTTGTATTGTCATTCCAAACATATGCAGGTGTAATTTTTATGTATAATATAGTGGTACCCATGATATATTCAAATGATTCTTAGGCTGTTACGCCTGTTACCTTAACGACTTAATTACTTAATTACATCTTAACGTACTTAATTACTTTTTTTTTCAGATCTTGACTCTTATTTGTTATTGCATCTATTATAAAGTTGTAATTATTTTTCTGGTTTTAACTTCACAAAGCATTATTTAATCACAAAAACGTCACGTGATGACAGCGTCACTAAGAGTTTGAGATTTAAACCGTTGAATTTAGCATTATGCCTCCTTTATTTCCTTGAGCAGCCATGTTGAATTTTGTCTCTCCGCTTTGACGTAAATACCAACCATGCTTTGGACGTTGGCGATCCAATCGGGAGATAGTAACACTACTACATGTATAAAAGTTACAAGTGGAAATTCAGAAGTTCAAAAATCCATTAAGTAAACATCACTCCGCAATGGATGAAATTCAATTGACTCGGTAAAAGACTGAGGGAAGTCGTTAACACGTTGTTTCATCAACACATCAATGTCTTAAAATACGAGCGTGTAAAGCTCTGCAATATGCCCTTCGCTCCAGCGACGAAGCTTGAAACATGAGATTTCACTTGCTATTCTGTTCTAGAAGCAGATACGGTTAAACCATAGCGAAGAACGTATTGCAGCTTTTTACTTTTCTCACATTACTTTATAACAATATTTCTTAAATGACAAAAAACAAATATTTTTACAAATATCTGTATGAAATATATAGGAAGTATGACGGAATATAAAAAACTTTTCATAATTATTCGAAACTCTTTCCGTAATTGTTCATAATTTTTGAGGCTACCCTATATTAAAACGTAAAACGTCGAAATCAATCCCTATTTTACAGAGATAGTAGAACATTTTCTGCTCTAAGTGCCTATTTCACGACTCGGAGGAGACGCGCTCTTCAATCACTTTTTCAAATAATCGATAACTATCGATGGTGTCTACTATCGGAACTTTTGGTATTTACAATATCTTTAGTACATGCCATTGCTAGGCGTCCTTGAGATTCTTTTCCGCTTCTCTGAAATAAATGAATATGTAACAATCTTCATGTCTGTTTGGCGACAAGCAACGCTGGCTGTCCTCCTCCACTGTGCGTTCGATCATAGTATCCTCAACGAAGTGGCTGATAGGAATTGTGCCCGCGATGGCAACTGTGGCCATCATGCATTACACTATTTCGCGATCATATCAACATTCTAACATATTTTTCATCCAAGTACTTCACAATATATATATTCGTATTTTTACCGTCATTTGCCATTCTTTCATGTAACTGACCGTGGATCATTACATACTGGTGACGTTTTTTATGAATCTCCATATAAATGAATCGATATATGATTACTGTTTGTGTATACGCGAATTATGAACGCTGCAAAAGAGCATTGTGCTCAATGCTGGAAAATGATGATTGGCCACTCTGCCACTACGTGGTTACGGAATCGTTCTGGTGGAAGAAGTCCATTTTTATGTTAGTCAAAAAGCAGAATGAATGAAAACTGTACTTTTCACTCATAGTTTTGTCACTATGTGATACATACTAGGAAATTCAGTTGTTGGATTGAAAACTGATTTTTTGACGCATTATAATAAAACATCAAATTACTAAAAATAATTATTAACTTAATTTTTAATTATTAATTTAATAATTAATTATTAAAACTTACTTTTTAATCAGTTACTCAAAACATAGCATTTTGTGGAATGCTTCCCAAAAGTTTTTAACATCAATATATTGAAGTGTTTTTACGAATAGTATTAACGTCTAAAAAACAAGAAAAGGAGGATCTTTCTTACAACATGTATCAACCAATGCCTAATAAATAAAGAAATATGTACACCGATATATGTTCGCAGAATTTCATTACTGCAGATGGTTATTTCTAGAAATATTCACTCTGAAAAAATACGAATACTAGCGCTCAAATCGGCAGAAAGAGAGACTTCTACCATGCCTCAAGGTTACAAACCTCTAACAAGGTTTTGTAATAAGGTCTTGGAGAATTAAAGTGGAATTATTCTCCTTTTAGAAAAGGGTAGGGGGCTTATGGTTTCGTGAAGTGAGAAAGAACAAAAACGAAAAAACCTAACTGAACATTTAGAAATTTTTAAATACATCTCATTTATTAGTTTTATAATACCAAATATACAAGTGATATTTATTTAAATGGAAAAATTATAAATTGCTCGAATTTCTTTATCAGTGAACGACCAACTGTACTAAAATATTTCAAATGAATATATTACAATAAGTATAATTTGAATATATACAGATTTCATGCGTTTTAGAAATTGATCGATAGTCCATCTTCATATAATACCCATATGAAAGAATAGAGAAGAAGTTTGATACAAAGTGGGCGTAATATAACCTTCATCGTTGATTTTTTTACATCTATCTTACAATTGTGTGATATTTCGCAATGAACTATTTCAAATATATTATCTAAGAATTTGGACTTGTATATTCAGACCGTCATTAAAATGACATTATGCATCACAATACCGAAGCTGATTTCTTTTTAAATTCGTAATTGAAACCACTCATTACAAACCTATATTCTCCTCATTTGAAATCCAAAATCAATCTAAATGTTCAAAACTAGGAAAATATCTCCAACTAGACACATATCCTTCACGGTATTGCACAAATCATTGGAAAGATTAAGTACATTCGCCCTAGATTTAAACATAGACAGTTCATTTAAGTAGTAACCACATTCCTCTGGTAACAAAATGTTACTATAGGTGTTCTGGAATTCCCAGTAGAGAAGGAAATATAGGAAATATATGACATGTCTTCGGTTTGCATTGTAGATACACATCGATTTGTGTAAAAATAGGAAGCCATGTTCCACATAACCAACACTATTCTGACGGGAAAAACTTCTTATTACTTGATGGGTTTACAGCGGTGCCCACAAATTATTGAAATGATTCATTGCTTTGCCACTATACCTATTGGAAATTTTCGGGATACATCAATCACACAGAAAAGCTATTCACCCTTTAACTTGTTTCCAGTAATTAAGGAAATTCTATTACTTCTATTTGTAAGCAAATTTCTTTTGTCACTTTTTCCTCACACATTTCGGTCACATCTTAGGGCAACTATTAATTTTCATTTTCAGATCCTGGCTCTTATTCGTTACTTGGTTTTTATTATAAACATGTAATTATTTTACCTGATACTAACATCACAAAGCATTAGCTGATCACAAAAACGCGGATCTGTTCCCGAGATCGCACGTTCCCTACGAATTTGAGATTTATACCGTTGACGTTGGCATATGCTTTTTTCATTTACTTAGCTAAACGCGTTGGATTTTGTTTCCTCGCTTTGACGTAAATATAGCTATATTAACCATGCTTTGGATGCTGGCGATCCAATCGGGAGGAATTAACACTTTTACGAATTTGAAGGTTACAGAAAGAAGGTTACGAGGAACAGGTAGATGAAAGCGAGATCTCGGGAGTCAGTGTCAAATTTTCTTCGTGCTTATGTTCTGGTGTTGGTTGCAAGCAGAAGACTGCGTACTTCTTTTCGGTGAGTTTCAGTTGGAATTGTTAAAATCAGAAATCATTTGCTTTGAATATTTGCGTAAAAATGTATAAATATTGTTCGTTTAAATTTCACACAAAAAAAGTGTTAATGGGATTTGAAGTTGTGGGAAATACTAAAATATTTCGATCAGAAATATCGCTAAAATAAACTACGATCCGATTGTTTAAAAAGATTATCCTCCTGGTATATCGTTTGATAGCCTGATCAAAATTGAAATTAGGTATGGAAGAGAAAATAATATTGTAATTGAGCGAAAACAACAATTCTGCCTAAGGTGTCTCCAACAATCGTACAAAAGGTGAATCAAAAATTCTGAATCATATTATGATATGTCAGAGACACCTTTTAACAATCACTTGATTACTCAAAGCTGTGACGTAAAATGAAAATAAATTGTTGTATAAATTGTATTCCTCGCCACAGGAAATGTGTCAGTGAAAATATCTGTTCTATGCTCATTCAAACGTTTTTGCCTGATGTGAGTTAAAAGGAGATTTTTTTAAACAGTCGCATCTTTATTAAATCTGGGATAAGAATTGAGGATACTGATACAAGAATAATATACACCAATACTATTAAACCCCTTACATTAATGAATAATATTCTTCAAGTTATTATGAAAATTTCTTACACATTCCTTTCTAGATTCACTTCAAAAAGAGTAAATTAAACTTCGTTTTTTAAGGTTGTTATAGGATAAAATGTGAATATTTGTATTTTTGCTTCCTTTAGTATGTATAAAGAAATCGTTATGGGCTTCCTATTCAAATATTTTAATTTAAATTTTTAACTACGTGTCTCATGTGTAATGAATCGTTCACGTTACTAACATATTTCGTTACTGCCTCTCTCGAGAACTAATTGAATTGGTACCAAAATTTTACACATCAATGTTGTGAAGTTAATAATGAAAAGAATTTTTTTTCTAGGTTTTTCGATGATTTACTTTTCAACATATAAAAAACTAACGGAAATATATTGTGCGTTGTCCTAACTAACTGACATATATTAGACCAGATAGGAAACAACGCAAATGACTCCGTGCCTCCAAAAGTAATGAAGAAATAATCTCATTTTTTGGATTCTCGCTATTTTTACTTTACCTCACGAACTTTACAGATATCATATTTTCATGTAAACGTTGTTGATTCTTGTATCTGAAGAATGGTTTCTGAGTTTTTGGATATTTCAATTTTCAAGAGTGCGTAGGAGTTAACATTTCTTACGAGAATATGCCTTTGATTTTATCGAATTGGTAGATTTCGTCTTTTATATTTGCGAACTTATTGAGTCTTGTATGTTAAGATTCTGAAATAAATACCTCATCAAAGCAGGGAGAACAAAATTTAAAGGTAGGATCTTACGTTTTCCAGGATTGTTGCTCATAAATTATAAAAATTTACTAACAAAGCATTTTGGAATTTCCGAATTCAATCGAGTTATGTATTTTAACAGTGTTGACTTTTTTTATATTTAACAAATATAAGGAAATAATTTTATAAATCGGCAATGTAAGTCTATATTACTTAATGACGAAAGACTTTATCTGAGGAGAAATACTCACTCTGCCTAGTTAGAAGAAAGAATGTTAATCATTGATAACGGAGAAAAATAGTTAACCATCTATAAAACCTTGTGTTGTATTGACCTGACGACCGAAATGTAGAACGTACGATTTGACTTTCATTTTGGAAGTTTTCTCAATAACAGGAAATTGGGATCAACCAAAAGAAAATCATGAAAAAATAAATATTATTTTATAAAATTGGCTCAAAAATAAAATATTATTTTATTAATATAATATTTATATATTATTTATTATTATTAATATAATTTCATTTGCTAGGGTGTAAGCGTGCTCGCTCACCACCAAGTCATCTCAGGTTCAATTCCCGGTGGGGCCAGAAAAAATTTGTAAATTTTCATTTCCGCGTCTCAGTTCATATAACTGTGTTGTATGAACAGTTCACCTTCTGCGAATTACAATCGCAGTAGAAACTCTCGGATACAGCAATCTTGATTCTATCTAGACGCTGTTCCTCCGGAAAAATTACGAAGTGTCAAGTGAGTAAACTCACCCTCAACAGAGCCTCACTAACATTCGCTATTGTGGTCCTTAGTTGGCCGAAACGAAAATACACACATAATATTTTAATAAGTTATTATGATATTATTAATAAAATATAACAATGTTTCAGAAAGGAAAAGGAATCAACAAAGAGGAAATCATGGATCAGAAACGACAAAACTTCTTGATACTTCTCTTCCTCATCGCAGTGGAATTTCCTTTTGGCCAACTATCAAAGGAAATACATTATTTGGAAGTAATTAAGTGTTGTGCTAAAGGTCTATACATGAACAGAAAAGGATACTGCATTTCAAGACCCAAAACCAGAGTGGAATATATAAAAAATGAAACGTTTTCTCCTCCTATGGATCCTGAAAAAGTGTACTGGTTGCCTTATTCACTTCGTTCGCGACATATATATGCGCGTTACGCGACGTACACAGGAACGGGTAGGTTTTTTAACATCGATAAAAACGAAAGTATCGTTGAGAAATTTATATCAATAAATAACACAGCTCGAAACTTTTATCTCGATATATTTGGATTCACGGTTACAAAAAATACAGTTCTAAAACAATTATATTGTTTTGAGGCCACTGATGATCCTTTGAATCCATTTGTTGTACGAACTCGTGTAGCATCAAAATTTGTAGTGAAATGCTGCAAAAAAGGAGAAGAATTAAATTCTGTTGGTAAATGTGTCTTAAAAAGAGGTTTTACCAGTGAGAATGTATCAGTAGAGTATAATTTGAATCGTCAAGGAAACGAAAGTTATTGGTTGCCAGAAGTTATAAATGAAAGTGTGCATGTATGGTATGATCTTGCTGCTAAGTTTCCATGGAATTCTATAACTTTAGCAAATAATCTGACAACGTGGAAATTAGTGGAAGGCGATTTTGGGTACAACGTTAAATTTACAAATCCACCCAAACCCGTTGGGACGGAAGTTAATACTGTAGCTCGATCTTATTGCATTGACTCCACAAATAACCCTAATATGTCTCATGTTGTTGTGGGACTAGTCATCAATGCTAACAAATGCTGTAAGCTAGGAGAGAAAATAGACTACAAAAACCGAAAATGTGTTCAGAGAGAAGGATATAATATTGAAAAAAACCCTTTTGGAGTGGAAACACCAACAACATCTTATTGGTTGCCTTCAAGACTTGGTAATAAGACTATACCTGTGTTTTATAATTATCTCGAAAGTTCTAAATTAGGAATACACTATAGAAACATGTTTCGCGCAGAAGAGAACAATTGGGTGATAAAAGCTGCTCCAGACGAACAGCCACGCTTATCTCTTGTCGTCAGATCACTTTCTGGAAGAACACAATTTGTCCCTGCAAATGACTACTGTTTTGACGCCATTGAGGATAGTCCCTTTGCTCCGATAGTACTGATAACTGAAGCCAGTTGCTATGGATTAAAATGTATTCCAAAATGTTGTCCCAGGTAAGTTTCTCTTTTAGTACCTTCTAATGCTGCAAAACTTCTTTTTCAGGAGGTTTATAAACTGAACTAATCCATGCATTTTGTCTTCCAATATTCCATGCAATTTATGTTTCCAATTTCCTTTAATGTCTATAGGCAAGACAGCTGTGATGTTTGAGTTGTTGTTTTGGCTATACACACGACGAATTTTATTGCGACTATAATTGTGTCAATGCCTCCGTATTGATCATTCAGGAAAATGGATGTGGTTACTGCGGAAATAATTGTTCATCTCAGCATCGCAGCGAGATTTAGCAATTAGCACTAATATGTTAACTAAAAGAGGATTCGAATAAACGATCGTGATAATAACCTACCTTGTGAAGTCGTTAGGTTTTGAACAGTTGAGTGTTTGAAGTGTGTTTGACAAGCTTCAATACAACTCCAAATGCGAAATAATTGTATTTAAGACATTTATTTTTATGTATTTTTATTAATTGATTACTTATTTTGAATTATAAATGATTTTATTTAATAAAAAATTAAAGACTTACGACGTTATTGATGAAATATACATATTTTGTGTTAAGATCTCTCAACTTTTCGACTTCGTTTCAAGTCGTCGTCAGGTGATTCAAGTTATTATTTATAAAATTATATAAATAAATGGGCGATAATTATATTAGTTTTAATTGATAGTTACTCTGACATTTAGATTTGTGAGTTAAAACACTAAAAATAGCATAATTTGTTACGGCAAAAAATTTACAACCACTTCACACTTACTTCGGATTTGCAATTTATTATAAATAAAATATATTGACAAATATCACTTTGATGTAAAAATATCCCATTCGGAAGGGACGTCCTTCGAGATCGTACGTTTGTTAAATTAAGTAGCGTTTTGATATTATTAATAACGATTTTGATTGTGGATTAGTAAGAAAACTGAAAATGCTGTTATTATCGTTGAAGGTGTGCTTGCTTCGCACAGTAATTGTAACATCTACGATTATTAATTTTACATAATTGGTATTTCATTTATTTTTGCAGTAACAATAAAAAGATTATTCATCGAAGCTGAACTTTTCGCATGGACTAAATATTTCGCGGAACATTGCATGCAATATAGGAGCGCAAAACATACCATGTGTAGCGTCCTGCTGCACACACTGTGATGATGACACTTCAACATAATATTACATCAAAAAAGTAATCAAATTACCACATAAAAATTAGGACTAAAAATAATTATCCATAATATTCTTAACTACTGCAATTTCTGGAGTGTATTTCAAGAAAGACATGTTCTCTCGTATAAAAGCGTTACAACTTGATAACATGTAGATGGTTTGAAATGGTTGTAGTATTCGTAAATGGGAAATGTAGCGCGCTATTGAAGTTCATTTACGTGGGGCTATAGGAGATAGGGGGTGTGTGGAAGAGCTATTGTTTGTTGATGGGTGGGTTAGCTGGGTTTACCAAAAATTTGGCCCACGTGGAGGAGTAAGAGGAAGTCGATAGTAATAATAAAATTTCGTGATACTAGGAGACGTAGTAGCAAGTGAACAGAAGGAGGTTTCACTTTACAGTAGTCACAGCTATTTTTATCCATACTTCAAATCTGTGTATCTGACATATTTAATGCCATACATTATGAAAAATTTAGGAAAACGAAAGTAAATAATATATAATAAAATACGGCAGAGAAAGATAAATAGAAAATTATTTTGTTTCGAATATTTTATATATAATATAACAAAATTTTCAAAGAAATCGGGAAAAGAAGTACACATATAAAATACATTCTTAAAAGTTAGCGGCTATTTTTCCGAACAGACAAATTACAGTGTTAATAACATACGAAAAATTATTACTCGCCCAAAAAATACTGTTATGTATACCTTGCGAATTTGTTTTCTATTACTAATAATAATAGACGTTACAAAATCAAATAAATTAATAATATATCTAAAAATATATTTTATACCTAATAAGTTAACCACCTCGAATAAAAATTAATAGATATCATTGATATAAATAATGAATATTTCGTACGTCCTGGATCGGTAAACTGCGACAATTGTACATAAACAAATGTGTATAATCAAGTAATTGCTTAGAACAAATAACTTTTATTGAGGAACACAAGTGAAAGTTAATTTAGAGAATGGTACAAAATCTAACACGTTTAATATTATTGCAGATATCAAGTCTTGACAAAATCAGGCAGGTGCGAGAAACATCCAAGTGCAAGTTGGCATCCTCTTAACTCCTCAATATCCTCATATCTTGATCCTGATGAGTCTTATGAGGTAAGGTTACAGCCCACACCATTCTGTGACGGGTACTATAAAGTAACCGAATTTGAACCCAAACAAGCAGCAGAACTATTGACCACCGATCCTGACGGAGAACGTAAGTATGTGTTGAACATCAGAAATAATGTATTTTATTATGAGAATAACGTAACTTCACACATGTTTCATCTATAATGACTAAATACTCTAATGACTTCGATATCTGCGAGCCGACAAATCCCAATTGGTGGTAGAATTTCGTGGTAGAAGATCTTTCGCTTGAACAAATTCAGTTAATGAATAAAAAGTGTGAATCATTTTTATTCAGGGTAAAAAAGTAGAAAGTATAGTTTCAAATGTTGCGTATGCCAGATAAGTAGCAATTTTTTTTTTCATTCTATAAAAAAGTAAATGAAATATAATTTTAGGATATTTATTAAAAAAATGACCATTGGATAATTTAAAATATTTTTCTATTATATGGGCATTAGAAGGTTTAACTTCCAAATCATTTGAAGAAATGAAAGTTATCTTCTA
>NNCF01125800.1:349929-374615 GCA_002313205.1 Laupala kohalensis | reverse complement strand
TATATATATATATATATATATATATATATATATATCATTGTCAAAAAAAGCACTTAAAAGGTATTTGGCAACATGAAATAATTTAGTCTTGAACACAAGCTAGTACACATAAATATTAATTTTGGTCTAAATGCAAAGACTGCTCTTTATTTGGAAATTTCAAATCGCTTTTTCTTAAGAAAGAAGCTATTGTACGTGGTTCTGTTCATTATCGAAAGACAGTAAAATCATATTTTTACACCTCTAATTTCATGCTTTTGAGCTTGGGTTACTTTTTTATTTGATACCAACTATATGTATCCGTCGTAGTTCTCAAAAATCTATTGACAGATTTAGAGAGAAGCTTTTAGGGCTAAAAAAGGAGGTGATAGTAGAGTCATTCATCGGTTTCGATAAGAGTGGTTTGGTTGAATATGTACTACCGGGGGATGAAAACAATACAATGTACTTTACCGTCAGAAGTGGAGTGTAATTAACCGATGTCCAGTTCCTGGACAATATATATTCATTTATAGATGTGATGCTGTAGTATTATGAAGGTAAAATTCTTATGAAATAGTTCTGATACAATATAAAAATTTCTTTATGCAAAGAACAGATAATCCTCCTATTAAAACATCGCACAGGGTAGACAGATTTCCCAAACTTAAACATTGCAACAATATACTGGTTATTCTCTTTTCTCCAAGCACGATAAAGTCTCTCTTGCTGTTCGTTGCTCCCATCTGAAAGCATTTTGTCAAGAGCGTGATGAATATTTTTCAATTCACCCAAGCATACATGCGGATGTGGACGAAACAACAAGTACAGCTATATTTAAAGTTTATTTGATCCACAATTAATAAAATCCCCTCGATAAAAAGCCATCGTAGGCTAACTTACCAAAATATGCTTATCTGTAGGTAAATATTTTACAATGTATTAATTATGAAATGCATCCACTTCAACCTTTGTATCACGCACATCTCAATAAAATAACACTACACGATCTTGAATGATTAAATACACAACAGAAAAGTACAATTTGCCATACCTTTTTTCTTTTTATTCTCTTAAATACATATTTCTTATATACAAAGTAGTACGGTAAGGAGAGGTAATAGTAAACAGAGGATAAATATAAACAACTGATCTGAGCGCTGCAGTGGGAGTCAGGGAAAATAGGAGTTCTAAAAACTAGAAGTTATTGACTCTGAGGATTAAATTTAAAAAATGCGCTTTTAGTTCTCAGTCATTTATGAAATGTAAACTTATGAAAACTGACATATCGAAAATGTTGAAATTCGAAATTATGCTCTATTTTTTTTGCTGAAAAGTAGATTAATTATTGAAATGCATTATACTTTTCTCATATATTTCTTCAGTGATCTATTAATTTAACAGAAAATATTTGGTATTACCTATTAAGATTTTCGAGGTTTTATTTTTACATTTATTCTACATTTTTCTAAGATAGAGGTATTTATAAACATAGTTAGTTGATAAAATTTTCGCGCAATATTGTTATACATCCGATAAGTGGTTCTGAAATAACTTTCAAAACAACTAATTTAGTACGATTTAATAATATTTTATCCATTTTCTCTTAGTTTTTTCGGTGAGTAGTTAGAATTTTCTAAATAGTGGCATTACCTACCTACGCACTAAAAGATCGATTCTAGATTGATGAGTGAAAAGAATTGTGGAAGTAGTAAGTGGATTGATAAGATTTGATAAGATTTGACACAAAGATAATAATTGGAAAAAGACAAAAGGACAAAGAATCAAAAGAAAGTGAAAATGATAAATTACTGTAACCCGAGAAAATAATGTACCTAAATTACCCGATTTATGGAAGGCAATGTTCTACTAGAAGCAACATACTTAGAACCAACCAAAAGAGACGTAGTACAGGGGATATTCTTACACGTGAACATAGATTGGAAAAAATGTTGAAAACATGTTTCATTTTTTGTTGTGTCAATGCATACTGGCAGTTAATTTGAAAAACAATGACAAAGAATTGACAATACTAAAATTAAATTAGTCTAAGATGAAAACTTTTCTTCGAAAATAGATCTCAAAGCAAGCTCACTTATTCCTGTCCTTTAAATAGAGCTAATATATATATTATGTTCTTATTCTTGTTTACCATCACCCACCTAACCATATAAATATCTAGAAACATAAAAGCATAAATACATGACGAGAATATTCCTTTTGTAGATATTGAAGAAAACTTATTTCTAACCAGTAATTCCATTGTTCTTTACTTTCACTACAAGATCTTGTTTTCCGACAATACCACTCTCTTCTATAAAGGCAAATGACAATTTTTGTATTTCCCTTGTCAATTAAAAAGGTACATGAATCCTGAAGTTAAAGTAAAGAAACCTTAAACGACTAAATCACATTTAAATTTACTGCTAAATGAGGAATCTGACCATAAAATATTAACGACGTTCTTCAACACTTTGTTCGCAGCATCTTTCTCGACACTTTCACGGACTTTCCATTGTGCGGATTTCCTTCATGTTGGAGATGAGCTTCAAGAAACTGTGGCGTCCTGCGAATGGCCAGCCAGCGGAAGGACATACGCTGTAGTTCGCCACTTCTCCATCATATCAATTGTACTCCTTTTGATCGCAATCGCCGCCATCTTGACGCAAGAACATACTCGAAATAGTACTCATGGCCAAGCTATGGCTTCTCACGCTTTTTCACTGCTTGCCACGAACACCCTCACATCTGCTTTTATGTATAATGGAGCTACTCTTGAACACTGTCTCATCTTCAGTAAGTGTCTCTATGTATAAGAATTAATAATAGGACCAATAACACAATATGGTGGAGTTCTAACCGTTTTCTTCATGAATCCTTACGCAAGTGCTCTAACCACCACCATCGCCTCCAACATTACTCTTCACTAGGCTTGATATTGATACTTTACAGCCCCTCTACAACTACTATCTAATACAATAAACTATCTGAATTTAATATGTGTATTCTTATCATTTTCTTATTTCTATAATTTTTTTGAAATCACAAATAAACACTTATATCAATTAAAACTTATGATCGTAATTCCTTCGAAAGAAAGACTACTCTATATCCGTGAATTTCCATTCATGTGTAAATAGTGGATCAACTTATCGTTTGGAGGGATATATGAACATCAATTTTATCTTAAACTTCACTCGAAATTTCGTGTGAATTTCATGACAAAAGAGTTTCAGAGGGAAGACAATCTCTTTGGTTAAGTTTGTATCTTCTATCTCCTTTTTGATAGAGCATAGAATTGAAATACGCAAAACACTTTAGATGAACCTGAGCTAAAACGCTTGTAATAGATAATCACAGGAACTGTGGTACAAATTCAACGGAGATTTTAATTAAATGAACTATAAGGTGATATTAGATCTTTGTAAATCTTCATAGAAAAATTTCTCTGAATATTTTCTAAAAATTTTCTTAATATCTCTAAAAAATTTCATTGAAAAATTTCTCTATGGTTATTTCCGTTCCATGGTTATTTCCGTAAATATAAGACTATTCTTCGAAAAGTTGTCTATGCAGCTAAAGTAATGGAAAACGACAGGCAAGAAAAAAAATCGATCAACCGGATGAAAGCCATGTGGAATATTGTTAAATATTACACTTTAACTTCTAAAAATCGCGAAGAAAATGTTTCCCTTCTAAACGACGGCAAAAACCGTATCAAATCCTCAGGACATCGCAAATTTGTTTAATTCTTACTCCTCAGAAGTTGATAAAATAACGAACTCAATATATCCAAATCAATGTCCTCTAAATATATCCACCCACGTACCCAAATCTATGTTCACTTCCGAAACTAACGCCAGTGAAGTCATGAGATTCATCAGCTCATTAAAAAACAAATTTTCAACAGGCGTAGATGATATACCTGAGTTTATGGTCAAATTTTCGTCCCATGCTATATTAAATCCACTCATAAATATTTTTAATAGTTCCTTATCGGAAGGGGTGTTTCCTAAAATATTTAAGAGAGCTAAAGTGAAACCTTTACACAAGAAAGGATACAAACTTAATATTGGAAATTACCGACCAATATCTCTACTACCCACTTTCTCAAAAATCCTAGAAAAATTGTTCAATAAGCGTCTTCTAGGTTTTTTATCAAAAAATAACATTCTTCTGACGATCAACACAGTTTTAGGAAATCCTTGTCCAATACAAGCGCCATATTATCCTTCTTAAACGATGTTACCACATCTTTAGACCGTGGAGAAAATCCTTAGGGTGTTTTTCTTGACTTATCCAAAGCATTCGATATCGTCGATCACGAAATTCTGCTTTCCAAATTGCATTCTTTAGGCATTCGTGTACTTCCACATCAATGGCTATCTTCTTATTAAAAAGATAGATATCAACAGGTCGAAATATCTTATAATAGAAATAAAATATTCAGCGTTGACTTTCAGAAGCAAATTCACTTGATTGCGGAGTACCCCAATGTTCGATTATCGGTCCTGTACACTTTTAATTGTATGTGCACGACATGTCATCATCCTCATCAGTTTGCAAAATGTTTTTTTTTGCTGATGACACTTATTTACTATGTAAACACGCCAACGCTCAAAACGTTTTGTCTAACCTTTCGACGTGGTTCTACGCAAACCGTCTCATTTTAAACACTGACAAAACAGTGTCTATGTCATTTCACAAAAGTATCACAAAATCTTTACCCCAGGTTTCTCTTTCTTTAAACGGAACACAATTAAAAACTGTTACGAATACAAAATTCTTAGGTCTCCATATTCAAGACAACCTCAAATGGAATTGTCACGTTGACAATCTTAATTCCCAATTAAGCAAATTGTGTTACGCATTCCGAAACTTAGTTAACGCAGTTAGTCCTCGTATTTCCCGTTGCGTATATTTTGCAAACGGTTACTCCCATTTACGTTACGACATTACATTCTGGGGTAATTACGGTCAGAGCATTCAAACTTTCTAAATTCAGAAGAGGATAGTTCGGATAATTTGTAAATCTCACCCCCGAAACACTTTTAAACCTTTCTTTAAGGAAATAATTATATTTTTACTTCCCTGCATTTATATTTATGAAACGGTCGTGTTTGTTAAAACCGAATTACACCCTTGCTTCATACGAAACAGTCTCGTTCACGAACACAATACTCGCAATAGGAATAATATTCATCGCCCTGGAGTGTCAACAACTCTTTGCCAAAAAGAACCGTATCATTCGGGAATCGTTCTATGTAATTCCCTTCCCAAGAATATAAAAGATATTATGAAATTGAATCTCTCCAAATCAGCGGTTAAAAACTACCTCCTGCACCAGTGCTTCTAAGAAATGTAAAAAAAATTATTGATTTTAATAAAAGTTAAATCAGTCTTGTACTTTATCACGCCATTGTTATAGTACTTTTTAAATAACTTATACCAATTTAAAAAAGACTATTTTATTGCATGATTGTGTTGTCTTATGTTTCATATTAATTTAGTTTTATGTGTACTCAACTTTGGCACGGTTGTGTACATTAATTCTGTAACCGCATCCTGGCTCGGGTTTCGCTCTGGTTTTTCCTTCGATAAGAGGTAAATTTCTTATACAGGTTCTCTAGGCTTTGCCTAGGGGCATGTTTATTGTAATAGTAAATCTTGAATTTAGTGTTTTTTTAATTCTTATGATTTTTAAACACTATACCCGGAATAATGGACAGTTCGATAATAATTTGTGCATGTAAATGTTTTTAGTAAAATTACAAACATATTGACATTCTATTAGTATTATAACTCGTATTTAACTTTCCATCTTATCTAGGAACTTTTGCTGAAATTTTTGAATCCGCCTCTGCCTTAGGGCCCTTGATCGGAATTGATGGGATGGTCCCTTGCTTGCTTCCGGAGAGTAAATTAGTTTATTGTCCTCCACGTGGTCATACGCAGTTTGTACTGTTTTTTTGACAATAAATTTATTATTATACAGTAATACTTATAAAGGAAAATTAATCATTATATTTTAACTAAAATTTTTTTAATAAGCTTTTTTTGTCCGGGACAAACCGTTTCTTAGTACATTTAACTACATCTACTAAGACGCGGTTTGTCTCGGACAAAAAAGCTTATATTGACTCCGGCCGCGGAAGCTTACATTTATATTTTTTTTATTGTTTACGACAATGCAGTCATCGTGTAGAGAAAGCTGAACTGCCTGCTTTCACTCGAAGCGAGTCAGAAATCTATAACCGAGTGATTGACTGACGAATAACTCCGACACTCTTAAATAGACGACTGTTAGTAGTCACGTCGTTTGTAGTAAAATGGTTTTAAATTGCAGTGAAACATTCATATATTAGGAATTGACACATATTCCATTCATTTATAAATAGTATGCCAATTCCACACACGAAATAACGTGTACATGATAATATCATCTTAAAAAACGAGAAAGAAGTTAATCTGTTAGTCTAAAATGTGGAAAAATTAACAACTGACAATATTCATTATCCTTTTTTTATTTTAAATTTACGCCGACGGTAATTTGTTGCATGGAAATTGCCGAAGAACTATGAATAGGTATATAAAAAATAGTAACCGCAGACTGACATCAGAAATTAACCACAACAATAATACTAACAACAGTAATGAATTTACTAGATAGATTTTATTACATAGTTTTCTAAGTAATATTACGATATTTTTACGTTCCAGCATTTCCCATCTACTTCTTTCTCCTTGCTGCTGGGTTTTGGCTCAACGTAGTGTCCATTAACATAACCCTAGGTTTCAGGTAATCAATACTTTTCTTTCTTTCTTAATTTTTAGTAACTGGCAATTACTGCCATACTACAGCAGAGGAACCCCACGAGAGGGAATAGAGACCGTTGATAATATATATATAAAATTGAAAATATCGAAAAATCGACGAAATGTGTTTTGTGTATATGATTTCAAATCTCCTACGTAGAGAGACAGTTAATACCCAATTAAAATGTGAAATATAGTAAAATTAATAAAGCATATCGTCATATTTACGAATATTCAGTCATACTATTCAAGTACGACTACATCTTCTTTATACTATAACGCAAATATTACCATAATTGAAACTCAAATTCATTTTATTCATTAGGGCTTTAGGCGCTCACCAACGTCTAATTCATTGGAGCCCTTAGTCATTCAATACTATACCATGTCATTATCGATAATTCAGTTATTAATGGTTGCGATGGGACAGATTCGATTTCATGTTTTTACCGTTCGTATTAACGGCGTATTTTGCCTTATCTAAGGAAAGAATTGAAATGCCAACATGATTTTGAGCATAAATGATGCTAAAGTACGATTTATTGTTTACAACCCACGCAATTATATTATTAATTTTTCTGCATTTTTAAAACGAAAAATATATTTTAATCACATAGTTTTGTCGGTGGATTGCGACTACGTCATGTAACACACAAATTGTACAGTCTTCTAACAACATGTCATAAATGCAAATAAACAATATTTAACAATGGTAAAAAAATATAATAATGAAACAAAATCACAAAAACAACACAAAATAGTATCATTATATGAATACATTAATACTGAAATATTAATAAAAAGCGAAGTGTTGTCTTAAAAGAGACATATTAGCGAACACAAGATTAATACTGTGCCACGATCTAGGCTCAAAATTGATTAATAATACTCACACTTACAGACAATCAAGAAGGTATCAACAGACTTTTGGAACAATAGGCAAAAAACAATTTATTTATAAAAACACAAACATCATATTTGAATCACAACCCTTACATTCATGAATAATTACCAGTTTGCTGGTTTTGATAATATATTCTTTATAAATATCTTTGACTCTAAAGACGATATTTTCTCGTACTACGCTTCTTTATAATACCTTTACATCTTCTTGTATCTTCTCGTCTCGTGATTTAAGTGCCGACCTTGTGCTAGAATGTTCGGACTTCGCCTGTGATCACTCACGCTGATGACGCCTCCACCATTGGTCCTCCGTAATCACGTTCTCTTCATCTCTTGTTGCTCGAAAACATTTAACTTTCTAACAAATTATTGTCTTTGACTCGGAAGAAAGTTTAACATAATAATGTGTTCTCTTAGACTGAGAACCACAACCTCTGAACTCGCTTTTCCAGAAAAGTCTCTTGGATCTCTAATTAGACTGACTCAGTGAAAATCAGTGAGCGAATGCCAAGTTAACCAACCTCGGTGACAGTAACTGATCGAAATAAGAACTAGCATCGTAGACGGATACTAAGCTAATGCCATGTAGCATCATTGGTAGAAAACGAAACGAATGATAATCAGAATGAGAATAGAATGAGAATGTTTCCTTGTGCTGCCTTCGTGAGGTAAGCGTTTTCCAGAGTGGGGGGTAGGGGTTCACATCTCACGGCCATATGCTCCGACCACTAGAGCGGAATAATTCACTATTGGCTGGCGTGACACTCGCGCGTATATAAACGAAGTATCTGGAATGTCTCAATACATAAGTTTATTGTTTAAAAAAGCAGTTACAAACTGCGTATGACCACGGGGAGAACAACTTTAGCTTCCGGAGGCAACCAATGGACCATCCCATCAATTCAATATTAATAAAGAAAGGAATATGAAATCTCTACTGGAATTTTTTTATTAGAAAGGGTTCTTCAAAATCCCTATTATAAAGAGGTAAATTGAGTAAATACAGCGGTGAATTTTCGAATTTTCACGATATTGCAGTGTCATCTCTGTTTTCGTCAGTCTGCGTAATTAATTTACTCAAAAACACGTTTCTGAGTAAATTAATTTTTCGTTACTAGGTCTGAATTTGGATGCGACCAGAGTGTTTTGGGGAGATTTTCATTAGTGATGTCGACTTAATTTACCACTCCAATATATTTCACGAACTATTTTAGATATCTCGGCTTTTGGATGCAAAGATATATCTTGATTAAACGGTAATGCTGTCTTATTTTCACCACATTTTAAAGCATGGTGAAAAATATATATCTGCAGGATAAAATCAAGATAGGTTATTCAAAATAAATTGAATTATATTCGTAATTTGAATATTTTTTAATAAATCCAGTTATCTTGTTTCATTTCTAAGGGAAAAAATAGGTTTTGCAGAACAAGTCATATTTGGGAACCGTTAAAGTTTCCTAATTGCGAATCTCATATATATTGAGTTAAAGAAAAGTAATATTCTTAACTTACCTTGTTGATATGTTGTTTAATTCCTTGGAAACATTTTATATCACTATTAACATTATTTACATATGATAAAACTTTTATGTACATATCATAATAATGAGACTAATTTCTTAATGTAATTAAATATTTTTATTGAATACGAAAATAACTCATATGTCACACTTTAGGTGAAGAAACGTTTCAGTCTTCCCCTACATTATTGAGGACCTTAAACTTCATGTCTGACGAAGACGATGTGATTTGTCTTTTCCAATACATTTCTATTCTTTTGTCGCTCATTTTCAATTTTTGTTACTAATGTTATATCAATTATAAAAATGGTGATTATGATATTGACCACTTCTTTGCATTTTTGTTTTATACAGAGAACCTCCTGGACTTAAAAGTTCACCTCATGGTAGGAGAGAGAGAATTGTGAAGTTAGCGCTCGCCCATGCTTATGGCTGGGGTATGCCCGCCGTTCTCACTGCGTTTACTATTACCATGTCTTACAGCACAAATGCTGCTTGGGCTAAGAATCTGTACAAACCTTCCTTTGCTGAGACTAGAACTTGTTTCTACGAGATCACCATCAACAGTGATGCTAATTATTGTAAGTACCTTATGTCCCTAATTTACTAAAAATTCACAGCACACGACATGTAAGTTCAATTATGATGTCTTACTTTCTTGCTTATCCATCAAGAAATATTCTTAAAAAAATTCATAAATATTAAAAAAATAAAACACATTAACTATTGTAGTTGAAAAAAAACAATTTGCTAAAATTTATTTGACTATACTTTCATGATGATAGAGTATTACATATTATTGTTAATGTATTTTTCATGACATTTTATTAAATTCAAACACTTAGTTCGTAGATTAATTTTGTTTCAGATCTTTTCCCTAAAACATTGCTTAAGGATATCTTGACCAAACCTTATAGTAAAATGTTCATTTTTCCCCTCAGCTCCTCTTATACACTTCTTTTGTCTCAAACACAACTTCATATTTCCTAGAAAGCACTTTTTTTTCATGAATTCTGACACACATTGCTTTATTTCTTTTTAAATATCATGAAGATAAGACTTGTATAATTTGGTTGTTCATTATGTTACCTAAACGATATTTATCTTTCCATCTACTGCTTTTTGTATGAAAATTTGTAATGAAAAACTTGTCTGTAAAATAGAAATGTTTAATTGCAGACTATCTTAAAATGTATTATTCCAAATTATTTCCTCTCATGTCCACAATTTATCTAATTTCTATAGCGTTTCTGAAAGAAATTTCAAAAAATTTCTCATTTAAGGGTTAAGGGTAATGTTTTGTTTACGTATGTAAATGACACTGTAAACATTTCCGATGTTGCCTATTTTTCCTCAAGGCCTTAGAGCTCTTCAACATCAAGTTCATTAAAACCCTTCATTTCCGTATGTAAATACCCAACAAAACTATTGTGCTAATCATGCATTCATAGTTGGTTCAATTTAATTTTCTTCCATTGCAGTAACATCTGCAAAAAACAACAACAAATGTTTCATGAAAACGTTATTTCTTTCTCTATACTAAATAAAACATGCTATGAAAATTAGACTTACATTTAAAATTTTTAAGACTGTCTTCGTGACTCACCCCGGTCCCCCATTATTTTTATACGTATTCTCATCGAAAGTGCAAATTAGAGATGATAATCAAATTTTAAGATTTTCATTAATATAATTTCTATGAGTTCTGTTCGGCTTGAATTAGTCTGTGACTTTTGTATACTCTTTAAACAACTTAGCATTTTTGTAAATAACCAGGAAAATATTTCATAATTTTGTTTTTTATTAGTTATTTATTTATTTTAACAATATGTTAAATATTATTAATTTGTGTATTGCGATTTAATATACATTCCCTTTTGATCTTTACAGATGAATACAATTCAGATTTGGAAATTGCATCACTGATGTATTACTACGGACCCATGGCCGTGCTGGTGATTATTAATAGCATTTGCCTCGTGCTAACTCTTCTCAGAATAAGATCCCTAAGCAAGGACTCTGCATTTTTGCAAAATGCCAGTGCTGGAGGGACAAACAAGAAAGCTGCATCACAAATTCTTGCCAAGTAAGATACTAGTTTAACTTTATCAATAGATTCAATTAAATGTTTGTTAAACGTAACATTTGCGCACCATTTGCAATGCAGCAACTAAATATTCAAAGATTTAGTAACGCAAAACAAAATTCCTTTACTCCTAGTATACGGAGCATTCCATTTCAAATCTGACCCGGGTTTTTATTATTTTATTTTTTGATTATTTTTATATTTAAAGAAAGGAGTTACGTAAATATTATGTCAAATAATTATAAATATACCTTTCATTTAAAATTATAAACTCAGAAAGATCAAACCAGGAATAACAGAGATTATTGCATCGATATATTTGACTAACCTCTACTTTTAATATCGATGTAAGGTATTCTCCATAGTCAGTGAAAGATCTTAACCGTGGTCAAGGGAAGGGCTATCCGGAGTGAATTAACAACTAACTATATTAAATAGTAACCAAATTCATTATTAGTTTAAAGTGGCAGTGTTTAAAGGAGTTCAGGTCGATATATCCGCCACTGTCTCTAAGATTTGGTAGTAATAAAACGAAACCTGGGAACTTCAAAAGTTTTAACACGGAAAAACCAATATTACGTACGAGTGATATTATGAGATTTAACTTGAAATTTTCACTATTTTTTACATCCTACTAAACCTAGTTTGCATTATCTCTATATAAATTATTTTTTAAATATTTTAGAACTTTAAACCCACTTTTATGTGTAGATCGTTACTTATCAGATTATCGACTATTTCCAATACTAGATCTGTACTCACATATATTAAACATATTACTTTACTTTTGTAGTTTTTTTTTTTAGGATTAATTTCTTTCCTTTTCAGCACTCTTCTCTACGTTAAACTTCTTCTCTTCACTGGTGTAATGGAACTGATCGTAGAAGCGGTTATTTGGTCTACACGAAAGAGACGCTTCGAGATACCTCATTTAATCTCGATTTACGCACTAGAAGTGGCATTCATCTACCGTATAAGCGCTGTTATACTAGACTTGATTCGCGCTTGCGCTGTGTGTTGGTTGAGTGTGGGACGAATACATCGCGGATGGATACAGACACTGAGAAGAGGAGGACTTTGTTTAAGGATGTGTAATATTAAGCTAAGAAAACCCAATGCTCATGGAAGTTGGTCTCCGGAAAATACAAGTACTCGTGTGACTGATGTGCCAAGAGTCAGTTTACAATTAAATGGCAAAGTTATGGGAGTTTCGTTCGAAGATGTGTCAAAGTAATGCAGTTTAATAGTGCTTCCCTACTTCCTTATAAAGGTTCCCGAAAACACTCTTCCGTATTTAAATATCTTATTTCATCAGTTACCAATATGACAGGACTTTGCTACAAAGGAGAATTTTTAAAAATTTACTAACTTGCAGTTTAGCACTTAAAAATTATCACTTTTTAATCTAAATAGGAAAATATGTTCTATAGTTCTTTATTAGTTTACATGTTCGATGTTAAGTGTAGGTGTTGCCGCATTCCACGGCAGACGCCAAGAGTATAATAGAGGAACGAATTTCTTTCCTCATAGAGTGTAGAGTTATCTTCATATCAACGATTCCGTTATTTATAGTAAAATTTCTTCTCTTCAAAAAGAAAGTGTTAGTAACTAGCCACATACCTTCTGAAACATAGTCTCAATCTAAAATTGTTTTCCGAACTAATGTTATCGCATGTTTTGATCATATATTTTAATATAAATGGTGCAAATAATCGATAAATACAAAATAAAAGTAACTACTAAATCGTTTCCATTCAGAATATTAAATAATAATAAAATAAATAAGTAAAATTACGGTAGAAATATTAACAATGTAACAATATAACGTAAGAATAGCACATTTACGTAGAATAATCGTGACAATAGCTCAAATAGTTCGTGAAGTACGGCGAAAATAATACATACCGTTAGCCAAACGACTATAACTTCCACCACACTATGCATTTAATTAAAATAGGTAAACAAGCAAAAAAAACTTGTTTTTAGATATTCAGATTAACTGTTTTAAAAATTATCGTTTAAAAAAAAATTCATAAAATTCATAGCTAGTGGGCCAATACAATATGAATGAAACATCCTGTCAAAATTCCAAGTTTATTGCACTGATGAAAGTGTGAGTGGGTGAGTGAGTGATTCGGTGAGTGGAACAGTGAGATGTAAGATGCGTTTCGTGACTGACAAGGACGGAGAAGAAGTTCTTTCCTCTTTTTACTTTAAATATACACCATCCTCTACCTGCTCAAGTACGCTGGTACAAACAGATGGTTATTGGAAAGTAGACGCATTCCCACATACCTGTCGTTAGAGACGGGTGTCAAAAGGCGTCGAATTGTTCTATTGAAACCATTATGATCTTCGCAACAATGAAAACTAGGAGTTGATATATTATTTGACTTGTAAAATTTACCAATGTGTTTATAATTTTTATACATTTCTTGTATATTAACTGAATAAATACACCATTAATAACCAAAAAAAATTTCAAAACCACTTTATCGGTATTTTTCCGAACGATAAATTATCATTTAATAAAAGGTATGTTATTTAGATTTGAAAATATTGGGAACGGTAAAGAAAGAAAAAAGTCTATTATTGGCCACAAGTCTATATTAGAAATGTACATATATGAAACTTGGAAAAGATTTTTACTTACTTGAGGTGAAAATTACAAAATTTGATTACCTATTTTTGCTTAGAAAACTAAAGTTATAGTACTTGCAGTGCGGTCTTATCTATTGTACAGAACGGAAAGAGATGCAGGGATTATAATTATCTCTTCATTTCCGAAAGATTGTTTTACCAATACAATAATGATAATATTATCAAACGGCCATAATGCTTAAAATTTCTTCAATATTTCTGTGATTTTTGTAAAATTGGATAGTTATGTCTACATTTATACCATAAAGATTGGCAGATTTCAAAATGGAATACTTTTCTATATTTCTGACACAGATTTGAGATTGGAATATATTTTATTAGTAAAATTATTGCCATTAATGTTCGCTTCGCCTGTCCTTAGTTTTTTCATGTATTTGTTAAGTTGGCAAACCTTTTATGATATGCCTCTGGTTTGTGATGCCAAAGCTAATAAGATGAACACTAATTTACAGGGACAATATCCTTGTAAATGTCGGGTTTTAAATCCGACTCCATGATAGCTAACAGGAAAAGGGACATAAAATAGAATTAATAAGAGAATAGTAATAATGTTTATTCTCTTTAATACCAGTGATATTTTGAACCTTAAATAGGAAATGTTGAATAGAACAAAATAACATTGAAATGCATATTAACATAGATATCTTAAATCTAACATGAAGTACATGGAACAAATAAAAAATGACAATACATTACGTATGGTGATGTATAGAGATATGAACTCTTTATGTTATAGTAATAAATGATTGCTAATTGTAGCGAGAACATGGTCAGCCACGCTCGCACTAAAATATCCCAAAATTGGCCAGTCTCTTCTGCTCATTGCCACGCTGGAGGTTAAATGCCCTCACAAGGCATTGTCGCGATTAATTGCGCTGAATCGTCCCTCTCGGACTAATGCATATAACAGCATTAACTGGATACCGTTTAAAATGTAAAATGCCTGCCCAATGTATGTTAGTAAGCAGATCACAATGTTTTAAGCGCGACACATTTCACGCACAAGTAACACATACTTCTACATTCTGTGGAGACTTACTGCCGAATGGGGTGATGCCACTGCAGCGTGACTAGTAAAAAAAATGCCCTTTTTACCGCGATACCGGGGTCTTCAGTAATGGCACAAAGGGCGCACTTTTAATAGCGCACTCCAACGGCGGCGTCACTTAACTTTCAAGGGCTCATGGTCAGTTATCTGCCAAGTGAAGCCCCAGTAGTGGTGCCTTCGTGACGCCAACCATAACTACTAGAACACATAACAGAAATACGTGATTATAAGAAGGCGAATGAACAGTATTAAATTTTGACATATTTACGTCTAGTTCTGAGAAGAGAAAGAAAAGGTTGTTTCATCCTGTTCAGTGATTACTAAAACCTAGGAAGTCTTTTAGTCTACATTAAAGAAAAGAGTTGAGGTTACGAAGAGGTTTCGATCACTTGTTCCAGAATTTCTTGAATTAAAGTTTGGTTGAAGGTGCGCATAATGGAACCTTAATCGTTTATTTTTCAGTCGACTGATAACAGCGGGAAAGCGGAACTTCGAAGAAACTAATTTTCAAAGAATTCGGAATTTTGAAGAAATAGACCTTTGACAAATAGCAAACGAGTTCCTTACATTGTAGTGTTCACAAAAGAAAGAAAAACAGTCTCAGAGGAAGTGAGCCTATCGTTATTCTGCTCTTTGAGATAAACTTTCAACTGTTCCGAGCTGCAGTGTATGAACAACTATTATCAATATCCCTTAATTTAAATTGTCAAAACTCTTATCCCTTAATTTAAATTGCCGAAATGTGAGATCAGCGCGTGCCTCTCCCTTTGTCTTATAATACTTCTGTGAAAGTACTTTGTTTGTCATATCTGACCGGGGCGAGTCATCTTATGGAATGTAAGCTGTATATGCTATTTCGGTGAAAGGGAATTGCTCGCCATGTGTACCGAGGTGAGGCCGGTAAAAGCCCTAAGGAAAGGATGTTAAGACGTTGTGAATGGAGTATTTTCGCCGAATACAGAGACAATGACAGACCTGCGTTCCACGAACGGCTGATAGGTGAACAAGGGGTTGGAGTGCACGGTGGCAGCGAAGGCGTCGTTACTTGCTGGCCACGTGACTTCCTCTTCTGTATATTGGAAGGATTGAGAACCTTCGAAGACTTATACGTGTGGGTTGAGTCCGCAGGTAACTTGAGATGTGACCTGGCTATTATTGGTTGCCAGACCACTTATGAATTATTCCGGTAATTTAAATACACTTGCTACCAGTTGCGAGTGACGTAACTTGTAACAGTTAGTTATTCGGGAAAGCAACTCGTAATTTTGGAGGATCGGATAATGTAGGTGGATTTCCGAATTAATTGTCAACAAATGTATTCATATTTGTGTATAATTGATGCTTTCTTATAGCATTACTGCGTAATGACAAATTCGTACTTATATATATGATTTTGAGAGTTTGTTCAAGTTTATAAATACTCAGATTTCAATTTAACTTGTATTAAATGACTAATTATTGCTATTACACGTGTTTAATTGTCCGAGAAACTTAGCTGGTGGCAGCGGAGACCCTACCACAGGAATTGTGGTATTTATGTGAATCCCGCTACTACCAAAATACCCGCACCTCATTTGGGCTTGTGGCGTTTGGTTAAAGATTACTTGAAACGTGGAATAAAGGCCGAAACTCAGTTAATTTAAATGGATATACTTCTTTTTTTAAACATTTGAAAAGAAAAGGATTGCGGGGAAGAAACCCAGGAGGCATAATTCATAGCCAGAATTCAAAGAATTACATTTTCCAAAAAATAAATATAAATTTGCAAATTCCATATGCGTTAAACTAGAATGCACGGGTATAGAGAATTTATTTTAATTATTTACAGACACCCACAAAGATCCGTGAACGATAATAGTTCCTTTTATGAAGAGTTAGACCATATATTATATACGCTGAAAAATAGGTATCCCTAGAAATGGGTCTTTTATTAATGGGAAATTTTAATTCAAAAGCAGGTGACGGAATACCAGACGCGCTTGTGAAAAAACCTTAATAATAATAATAATAATAATAATAATAATAAGCAACAAAACCATCAGCAAGGCCCTTAATACAACTGAAAACAAAATACGCATCAACAGAGGAATATTTCAAGGGGATTCAATCAGTGGATTACTCTTTTGCTTAGCTCTAAACCCTTTATCCACTATCCTCAAACAACAAGGGAAGAGTTTAGGATTTAATATCAAAAACAGAAAAGTCGAATGCTGTGTCACACATTTAATGTACATGGATGACATCAAAATTTATGCAAGAAATGCAGAAAGTCTGAAAAAGATCTTGAAAATTATAGAACAATTCAGCAACGACATCAGAATGGAATTTGGAATAGATAAATATAAATTACAAAACCTCGTTCGTGGTAAAGTTAAAGAGATAACACCATACACTACAGTAAAAGACCAAGATATAGAACAACTAGAACCTAATGAACTGTACAAATACTTGGGTGTGATGCGAACCAATAGAATAGAACACACAATAGTCAAAGAACACATCACTAAAGAATTTACGAGAAGGATGGAAATAACAACAAAAACTCATTTAAATTCACGTAACCTGACGAAAATTCATTAGTCATTCTCATACTATCCTACTCATTTGGGGTAGTAAAATGGTCAACTACAGATCTGGAAAATTTAGAGAGGAAAATCAGAACCACGATGACAAGCAACAACAAACACTATCCTAAATCAGCATCAGAACGAATATTCATCTCACGTAACCAGGGCGGAAGAGGCATCATACGAATCAAAGACCTCCATGAAAGACAAAAATATATCCTCAATAAGTTTTTTCCGGAACAAAGCGTATACCTCATCACTACACCAAGCAATTACAACCAGTGATAAAAACTTTACACACTGTCACCTGAATGAGCCTCTACCCCAACCAACACAAAAAAATAGAATGACAACCTAGCAAGAAAAACCAATACATGGGAACTACCCCAACCAACTGACCAACAGCAAAATAAATAAAGTAGAATCAGTTAAGTGGTTAATGAACGGCAAATTATTCCCAGAAACAGAAGGCTTCATAGTATCGATTCAAGACGGAGTCACACTAACCACAAACTACAGGAAAATAATCCTGAAAAAATCGGAATTAGAGATTCATGTCGCCGATGTAACCAAACCAAAGAAACTCTCGAGCATATCATTGGTGGTTGCACACAGTTGGCCCAAAATGATTACAAAACTACACACGATAACATGGGAAAATTAATTCACCTGGAAATTGCAAAATCACTGAACTTCATTAAGAACCCCATACCATCAGACAATCTGTATAAACCTCAACCAGTCCTGCAAGACGATTTGAAAGCAAATACTTTGTACTGGGACAGAAGCATTCTCAGTGACCGAACAACAATTCACAACAGACCAGATGTCATCCTTTGGAAAAGAAAAGGATCACAAGTGTATCTAATCGATTTTGCAGTCGTAAATTACAACAATCTAGAAAAAACAAAGAACGACAAAATATCAAAATACCAACAACTAGCCTTTGATGTAAAAAACTCTGTACTGTTCAAGAAGTGATCATAGTGTCTATCGTTTTATATACCCTAAGACTATTACCCCAGTCCCTGGTCGACCATTAAAAAACTCAAAATCAACACCAATATAATAAGTAGATTGCAACACAGCGTCCTTCTGTCCTCAGCCCACATTACCAGAAAGTTCTTGGACCTGAAATAGATTCTTCCTCCCAGCAGAACTTGATTTAATAATCCACTGCTGAGAGAAAAACCAACACAAGTTGAGAGAACTAAATAAAAATAAACAATAATAATAATACATATATAAAAAGAAAAGATAAAGAAAGCAAAGGAGAGGGAAGAGAATTACTAGAGCTATGCTATTTACTTAATTTATATATTTTGAATAATTCTAATGGAGAAATTACACGATTATTAATAGAAATGGAGAGAGTATAATTGATTATGGTTTGGTGTGTCCTAAAACTATACAGTGGATAAATAAATTTCGTATCGGTCAAAGAATACAATCCCATCACATGCCACTTCGTTTAACCTTAAAATATAAAAATAGTTTACAAGTACTACAATAGTCAAACAGCTTGTCAAAAATTAAATGATTTAAATGGAACTATGGAAAAAGGCTAGAATTTGCTGCGAATTTTGAAAGGAATCGCGGAAACTTGCACGAAGATATTTTAAATAAGTTGCACAGCTTAATGCCTTTATGAAACACTTAACAGAAAGAGGGTTCAAACATGCGAGTACATACTGAGAAAAGACACAACATTCAAGAAGCGGTATATTTCAACATAGATTGTAGACAGGCGAAAAAAGGATTTTAGAATACATCAATAATTTTTCCGATTTTTAAAAAAAGGTGACGTTAATGATCCTAATAAGTATAGAGGTATTTCTTTAATTTTGGCAGTATCTAAGATTTTTTTCAAAACTTTACATATACGGTTAAATAAATGGATAGAAAGAGCAGAAAAGTGATAGCATTGCAAGTAGGATTCAGAAATAAGTACAGTAGACAACATTTTTTTAACTACCACAATGGAAGAAAAGGAAACTTCTGTAAAAAGAGGTAAGCTATTTTGTGGTTTTGTAGATTTTGAAAAACCATTCGATACCATTAATAGGGAAATACTTTGGTGTATTCTAGAAAATAAAGGAACCTCCACAACATTCCTAAAAATGCTTCAAGGGATGTATAAATCAGATACGGAATGCGTATTTCTAGAATTCGATTGTGTAACACAAATATTCTTTGTGGAAAAAGGTGGAAAGCAAGGTTGCGTACATTACCCACTTCTCTCCATACTATACGTAGATGGGCTCGTAGATAGACTAGTCATGGTAAATGCAGACGCACCCAGGATCGGAGATAAAAAAATATCTCAATAACAGCACTCCTTTTGCCGACGACTTGATTATTTTCTCAAAAACACAAGCAAGTTTACAGAGAAGTTTACATGAATTAGAAATTTCCTGCAAAGAAACAAAACTAAAAGTTATCGTTAATAATGCAAACACCATGACATTTAAAAATAGGTGGGTCTACAGTAAGAATGAAATTTTGTCGTAGGAAAGCTAGAAAACTTTAAAGAATACATATATTTACTAGTAACCATCTGCATGAACATAATTTTTACGATATATAAGGAGAAAGCTCGCCGAAAATGCGAATACATTTTAAGTACAATGACAAAATCAAAAATTACAATCCCTGAAATTGCACCAAGACTTGTAGATAAAATATTATTATCTCTGTATAATCCTGGGAATAGCGTACGGAGCGGAAATATGTGGCGCAGGGGATAACGATATATTAAACTCGCTTCAAACGAAATATCTTAAAATGGGAACGGGCATTGCTCAAATCACAGCAAACAGTGGCATTTTATGGGAATTTGGGTTGCTTCTAATTGAACGTACTCACCAATTAAGAGCAATCAAATATTGGCTTTCGATAAGGTTAGGCAGCAGGAACCCACTTGTTTCAGTCTTACCATTGTAATACAGATGGAAAATGGGACATGCAAATTAAAAATGTAATTCTTAAAGCAATTGTGTATGGCAGAATAGTCCGTTTTTAAACGATGTATCAGATATTAAGAGAAAACTCCAACACTTATACCGTCATTAAATAAAAACTAACAGATCACGTATCGTGCAAACCTTAGCAGCTGGACAATGGGGAAGAACAATGATACATTGACTGTCCCCAATCAAAAGAACGATCGTGTTACGGATGGTTTCGCTTAGGAGGGTGGAAATTAAGAAAACTGAAAGTATCGAGATTCTATTTGCCCACTTTGCGATGAATAACATAAAGATTGCTATCACATTTTACTAACGTGCCCGAAAACAGAACAAAAACGAACTTTTATCCAAGATGGTGCATGCCAAATTTTTCACATTAATGTAGATGTTCGATTGCAATAATGAGGGACAATAGAGTGACTGTAGTGCAGTCTTTGGGTCAGTTCCTAAGCTATGTGAAGGAAATGAGAGAAAGAGTAATATGCGCTGAAACTACCGATTCAAATGAAACGTGATTATGCCGCTTCGTCTTTTTCTTTTGTTTCAGAAGGAGATGTGTTGAGAAGACTTACCAAGGTATTAGGTCTATCATGTTTTTTTGTATTGTAAATAATTAAATTTTATTTTAATCTTCTTTCTATGACAAGAGTCGTACATGTTACTTTTAATTTAGTAGGTATATTTAATTGAGCGTGAAGAACAGTGTTTATTCTTAACATTGCGTTTGAGATACTCTAGGATAACAACGACAATTTTACTGTAAAACATTCCTCAATCCAGGTAATCAGAAATTAAAAACCAAATAACGTATCGAAACTATGAAAATTGATTTTGAAAATCATGTGCCACAAGTAGTCACTGCCATTTATGATGTAACCTACTACAGATTCATTAGTATTTCGGAAATGCTGCTTAAGAACTTTTTTTATTGCTCATTTACTTGGGTTTAAAGAACTTCTCCTGACTATTACTAAATTGGATGACACCAAAAACAAATGGCAGTCATTATTTAACCAAGTGTTTTATGCACTCCCCAATATAAATTCCAGTTAAAATGCAGATCCGCGGTTAGAACACGGGGGTTTCTGATACAGATCAACAACGATTATTCCCTTCGCTTGAAAATTGAGGTTAATTTTCCCCATGTTCTGTATTACAAGAAATAGTCATTCTCTCATTTCAAAGAATTTGTTTGATCTTTCAAATGTAAGAATTTTGGATGAAAAATGACTCAAACTAATGTATGAATTTAAAGGTTTGTTTACTGTCGATTAGGAACAGAAAAAAATTCCTGTTCCGTAGTTGTCAAGAACACCGTTAGTTGTTCCCTGACTGTAAGAAATTTTGAAAAGAAAATATTCCCAATGACATCTTCCCTCTGTTTCACAAAATATAAAATGCAGATAATTTTTCACGATGAAACTAATTTTAAATTTTTTTATTCTAATTCTATATGTTTGATCCTCCAGTGAAACGCTCAAACCAATCTCAGTCCCTTTTACTGTTTAAGAAACATGATATTTTATACGATATATCTCATACATTTCGAAACAAAACACAAGGTTTAAAGATATCGGGTAAAAGAATAGGAAAAAAAAGGTTTGAGAGAACGGCTGAGGACACATATTTTAGTGGTTGAGTGTTTATTATCAAATAACAAATTGGACGAAAATCGGCACAAGTTGATGTCATCCGAAAACATGAAGTTTCTCACAAATATTTATGTATTCCTTAACAAATAATAATGTTAAGGATGATTGCTTTGTTTTTTTTATGTTTACCTTACAATTATGTGATACTAGCTAACCCACAGCTTTGCTCGCGTAAATTCTGTAATAGGACTCCAGTTTTATTCTTTCTCATATAAATGATACCATACATCGCAGAGACACAGAGAATTCTTAACTTGCCATTCCCTTCCTTCACATGTCACACTTTTTATGTCTCCTTTTATGTCCTTTCCCAAGGTACTTGGGTCTATAGGGCTGATCGTGTATGTAAAAAACATAGGAAATTTCATTAATAATCTCAGCGATCCCCAAACCATTGATCTCCACACTTATTCAGGAAATTTTCGATTATATTTACATGTCTCCCTATTCCCAAAAATTACTAAGGAGTGTTTATTCCCCATCAAAACTGAATAAAGCCTTACACCATTACAGGATATTCCAATTAGCTCAGCAATGTTGGAAACTCTGAACTCGTCACTAATATCTAACAGTGTCGATCTTTTAAACATATCATTCCCTTTCCTTGGGGTGGAAAGAGCTGATTTTACATTTTGAGGTCTTCGGGAATGTCATTAATAATGCCATCGACCGAGAAAACTATGATTTCAACAACAATGTAACTCATTTTCGAATATTTTTACATTTCACCCCTTATCTAAATGAAGTTAAATCTTTCATAGAGGGTGATCGTGGACATGAGCGGCAATGAGAGAGTGACTCTTCTCTTCTCCGATCGCAAAACACATTGATTCAACACCAATATCGGACGTTTATGATGATTTTAACCATTTCCTCTGCAACTACAAGAAATCAAGGGTTTAATATCTCCAATTTGGACTAATTGTGAACTTACGAAGCATTGTGGGCGTCCTTATCCATCTGAAAGGCACCGATAACTATGGTATTAAATGTGGTATGAGATATTTACATTATCTTTCCACATCACCCTTCTCCCACCCCTTCCCAAGGAATGCCAAGAATATCTTACCCTCAAAGTTCTTATAATATTGTCAGTCATATGGATATAAAGTTTGGTTTTAATTGCTCGTGTCAATCAAGAGTATTGGCAGTATACGTAGGATACATATATAAAACGTTTATCCTCATTTCACCCTTTTTGGTCTAGAGTTTAATAAATTCTTTTCGTTGGGGACGTCTACAATCCAAATAGATCTATCTAATTAGGTTTTATAGTAACAACATTGCTAAATTTGTTAACTATCTATAATAGTTTAGGCAGCGTAAGTTAATATGTATGATCTTTCCCCCAATTTCATCGACTTTTTTTTTCTTTTTACGCGCTAATATTATTAATTTATTAAAGCTATTTACTTGCAACATCTCATCAAGATCGTTTCTGTGTTTTAATCGTGATTAAGTAGTAAACAGAAGACAAGCTTTCGAATGACGCATTTTTATATTAGTATTATTTCGCAATGGACATCTACAACCACATTATTTGTGATTTTAGACTCATACTTTGAGATTGACGGTAAGACGAGGTTACGTATCATACTTCCAAAGATTATTTCTTTTTAAAATGAAATTAGAAACTCTCCAAACAAATCTTTCCTGTCCCCATATAATCCAAAATTGCTTCAAATTTTAAAAACTTAACAAACGTCACCAACTAGACACAAAATTTCACGGTATGGAAAAAAATCAATGTAAGGATTAAGTACAATCTCCCTCGATTTACACATAGACAACTCGTTTATTTAGTAAAGTCAATCCTGTTGTAGAAAATGTTTCTGACGTCTGAGAAGAAAGTGTTTCTGATTCCCATCAGAAGAAGGGAAAATAAACTACAGATGATAGTAATACAGCTTACAAGCATAAGAAACATTCTCAGATATGCTAAAATTTTCTTTTTAATTTTTCCTTCTGACCAATGTGCCGCGCGTTTAAAGATAAACTACTATTATTTCTGCCTATGGACATGAATAACTATTAATAGCATAAAAACGTATTTTCAAAACCTAATTTCTCATTATCAGTACTATGTGCGTCCCATAACTTTCGAAATGTTATCATGAATGCACAAACAATTGTGAATAATTTTTCTTTTCGGGACATATAGCAATCTAAACGGTATGAGGAAATATATGACATGTCATTGGTTTGCAATGTTCTACCGTTGTATATTGTGAGATTTGAATAATTCGCTAATTAATTAACAAATTTAATTGCGGAATTTTGACGGTCGAAGAGTTTGAAAATTTGAACGGAGGACGGTTGGGAACGACAACCGTGATCGCGGACGGTCGGTGGTCAGGCGGCATCGGCGGATTTCTTTGACATCAATTAAAATTTATGGTCCTTTAGAAATCGAAGCGAGCAAGATGACGGGGGAGGAGGTCCCACCCATCCTAAGGAACACCATGTGGTCGCCGGGCGAGAA
>NNCF01125800.1:186863-349745 GCA_002313205.1 Laupala kohalensis | reverse complement strand
GCCACGTGACATTCAAAATTTTGGAAATTTTGGGGAAAAAGAAGGGATGAAGCCCATTTAAAGAAGACACAGAGATTTTTCGTCCTCATTCGTTTCTCACATCGAAGTTTACTCACTCATTGGTTTCTGACATCGAAGTTCTCATAGAGCTCTCACTCATTCGTGTCTCAGATGGAAGTTTTTTCGTTTCTGACATCGAAGTTTTAGCTCATGTCGCTTATATCACGCAGATCTTGATTTTTCGGATATAGTTCGTACGTTCTCAGATATTTCTGACATTGAAGTTCTCATATCGCGCAGATCTCACATCTAGTAGATATTTCTGATATCTCTCAGATCACGCAATTTTTCGGTGGAGTTGACGTAGTTCGCTCACATCCAAGATAACTTAGATTCTTTTGGCGATGTGCAAATGCTCAGGCGTCAAATAACAAGCATTTCGCATATCGAACGAGATTGTTGGACGAGCTTAGGCGGTAGCGTCCTCGCATCAAAGTTCGCTCAAAAGTTGACGCTGCTGACGCATCCATTTTGGAGGCTGTTAGCGGAAAGCTGACGGCTCTCGCGAACTATTGAGGGCTGATCTCCGGGAGGACCTCTTGGCGGCGGTCGTTGGCATCTTGAAGGTATGGTGCGGTTGGTGGTGATTGTATCACACGACCCCGTATTTTGCGCTTGCGCGTCCTGGCAAGAATAAAGTAAAAGTGGCACGAACTTTAAAGAACTTAGTGCCCAGAGTAACTGAAACTTTAGATGAATCCTGCCACGAATAGTCAGTGTTTGGATTGATTAAGAAACAATTAAAGAGATTTTTGTTAATCAAGTTAAATTCAGTGTAATTTGAGTACCAATTTATGTTGTGTCTTTTTGGGGAAAGTTCTAATTGTGTTTTAATAATAAGAATGTCACTTTGGCATTGAAGGGACTGTTCAAGAACGAAGATTTATTTGTTGTATCTTTTGGGGGTGATTTGTTTAAGTGAGGAATGTCTCCAGTCATTAAAATAGCTTTATTAATGGATTTATTTGCCTTGCGTTTTCCTTAATTGGAACCTTTGCATGGTCCTTTTTCCTTCAGATACAAATCGAACACTTTTTAGTATTGTGGAACCCTGAGAAGAGCTAGCCGGGGCATTCACTTGTAACTATTCAAAATTATTTTCTTATTATTAATTATTAACTTTTAAACCCCGTTCTGCCACAATATATACTTCGAATTGTGTAAAAATGGGAAGTTATATGCCACCATTACCAAATCTAATCAGATGGGGAAAACTTACTATTACTTGACTGAATGGGAAAGTATTAGGAAATATATGACATGTCATTGGTTTGCTTGTTATACAGTTATATATATACTTGGAATGGTGTAAAAGTGGGAAGACATATGCCACCGTTTTTTTTATTTTTAGACTGAATGAGAAAGTAAATTTTAGCGAACATAGATTCACCGAAAAAAGACATCATTCAATGAAATATCCTGCCTTGTGTTGCGCAATAAAAAAAGGGAGAAAGGAAATGTGTTTGACATAAAACCATATTTTTGTAAAACTCGTGAATTTATTATATTTTTGATTGTCTATTTTCTGCGTAAATATAAAGATGAAATTGTTTACCGACTCTTGAACATGCAACGAACACTTGCTGATGAGTGAAGCAATTGTTTCCTGAATTCAAACCGCACACTTGCAACGTTCTTCCTTGCGATTTATTGAGAGTCATGGCAAAGGTTAGGCGTATTGGCAATTGAAGACGTTTGAACTTGAACACCATATCGGTCGGAATGACTGGTTTTCGTAGAAGTAGTAAGTCTTTAACTTTATGAGGTCAATTCAGAATTGTAGCTTCAATTAGATTCTTCATCAATTATTTAACTACTAATCGTGAGCCATTGTATAACTTTAGCTAATTGATGTTTCGGAGTAATATAATAAGCACTCCGACTTACAAATTAACATTGCGTGGTGGAAATCCGGGATCATCGAGAGAATAATAAAAATCCGTTGGAAAATTCACTACTTCATCTCTGTTCATCGCGGAGCCAATGGATTTAGAAGTTACTGTTTTACCTGCGATTTTGTTTAGAACAATATTATTAATATCGTGTAAGTCGACATTTTTAGCCGGTAGAATTGCTCTTCCACTCAACCACAATTTCAATAATTTGTTCGATACTTTTAAAAACCTTGTCTACAAATTCTTATTCTAAACTCACGATATTGCAAAAAATACTTTGGAAGGTGATTTTTACGGTTTCTGGATTTGTATGTGCACTTCCGTTACCGACCTCGAGAAACTGTCTTGAAAATATGTCAGCTGTTGAATCGGTATGAAGCTGAGCTCTCATATTTGTAGTTAATGCGTTATTTTGCCTTTGTCCCCAAAACAAGAAATTTTAAGTTGATGCAATTTATCAGTCGGTATTGAGAGAAGAATAACTGCAAGTGTGTGCCTTATGTCACCGGAGACTCACACCAATGCTCCACCAAATGGAAACTGATTATTTCGCAAGTCTTTCAATGTATGGTCAAATGCTTCCTCTAATGTCTTGTGAGCCATTGTATTCTCATTCCATACAATGATTTTGCACGTCTTAAGAACCTTTCCTATTTGTAAAATGTTACATGTTCGGTTTTCTGTCAATAGCATGTTTAGTGACAGCTTAAGAGCGGAATGCAGTCTCCTTCCTATCAACGTGGCAGTAATGCTACAAAGAGCATGCGCTAACGCATTTTGGCCGTTTGAACGGATTTAGCAAAGATAAATCAGATATCTGTCGAATGTTGCATTGATGGACAGATTTGGTGTTGTCATTCCAAACATACGCAGGTTGAATTTTTATGTATAATATAGTGGTACCCATGAAATATTCAAAGGATCTTAGGCTGTTACGCCTGTTACCTTAACGATCCCTATAGCCGCACAAAAAAACTACACCTATTAAAATGTTTTGCGATACATCAATCACGCAGCTAAGCGATTCATCATGTAACTTGTTTCAAGCAATATAAGAAAATTCGATTTTTTTCTACTAGTTCACATCTTTCCCTAGTCACTTGCTCATCACACCTCTCGGTTACATCTTAACGTACTTAATTACTTTTATTTTCAGATCTTGACTCTTATTCGTTATAGCATATATTATAAACTTGTATTTTTCTGGTACTAACTTCACAAAGCATTAATTAATCACAAAAACGTCACGTGATGACAGCGTCATTATGAGTTTGAGATTTACACCGTTGAATTTGGCATTATGCCTCCTTTATTTCCTTGAGCAGCCATGTTGAATTTTGTCTCTCCGCTTTGACGTAAATACCAACCATGCTTTGGACGCTGGCGATCCAATCGGGAGATAGTAACACTACTACGAGTATGAAGGTTACAAAAATCCGCGGAACAGGTTCGAACGAAACGAGGCCTCCGGCGTCAGTGTGTGATTTTTCCTTGTGCTTATGGTGTGGTGTTACTGGTGAACAGAAGTCTGTGTACTTTGTTTTGGTGAGTTTCAGTTGGTATTTTTACAAACAGAACTCCCTTTATCTCAATATTTGCGAAAAAATGAATAAATATTTTTCATATAAATTTTACACTAAAAAGTGTTGATGGGATTTGATGTTGTAGGAAATAGTAAAATATTTCGATCTGAAACACCACAAAAATTAACCCAAGATTCGATTTTTTTTAAGGAATATTGTCCTCCTGGTATATCGTTTCATAGTCTGATCAAAATTGAGATTAGGTATGCGAGAGAAAAATATGGTAATGGAGCGAAAACAACAATTCTTCCTCTGGTGTCTCCAACAAACGTACAAAACTTGAATTTAGAATCCTGAATTAAGATTATAAATGTAGATTATAAATCACATTTTTAACACTCACTTTCTTACTCAAAGCTGTGATGTAAAATGAAAATAAATTTTTGCATTAATTGTATTATTCTTCACAGGAAATGTGTCAGTGAAAATTTTTGTTTTATGCTCTTTCAAAAGTTTTTGCCTGATGTGAGTTCAAATTAAGATATTTTTTAAACAGTCGCTTCTTTATTAAATCAGGGATAAGAATTGAGGATACTGATGCAAGAATATGATACACCAATACTATCCAACCATTTACATCAATGAATAATTTTCTTCAAGATATTATGAAAATTTCTTAGAGAAATTTAAGTTTTTCTTATGACACATTTTACACGCGTCATAACATTTATTTCAATAAATCAAAAAGTTAATTTTCAGTTTCTAATTGATACTTTAAGCCTATGAATAATTAAAAGACTAGGATTTGCTCTATATTTTGAATTTTCAGCTTTGTATCATTTGATACTACGTCGCCTCGTATTCAAATTTACTTTTAAAATATTTAAATCTGGAAGATAGTATTATGTATCATTTTTATACTCTAACGTTTATAAAGAACATTTTGTGGCGGAACGCAAATATTTTATTGTATCTGAATCATAACATTACGCATTTTTGGCACTGAATTTCATTGAACAATATAGAAATTTACCACTGTGTATCTAAATTATTAATAAAAGTTCCTAAATAAACCATGAGTGTTGGGATGGAGTAAATGTGTAAACTTATGCGGATGGGTGGCTCATATAAATATACCTTGTAGCTTGTTGTGTAGTACTCACTATATACTATAAGCGGTGATGTTCTGAAGACTGACTAATTGACTGATTCTTTCATCCATGCAGAAATAATATTTTTACAGATAGGAATTTGAAATTTAGCATAATTTTGTTTCATATTTTCTAGATACAATATGGAAGTAGTTTTCGAAACACTAATATGTTGACACAGAATAAAATGTTCATTATTTAGTATCGTGTTTTTGCTTCTTTTACTATGTAGCACAAATGTATTAAGTTATCATCTTGGGTTTTCTATTTAATTATTGATAATTTACATACTTAGAGTCTCGAGTTTTTCTATATTTCACTTTTTAACGGTATAATGGAGTTGAAACGAATCGCTCACGTTACCAATATATTTAGTTATCTCTCTCCAGAACTAATTAAGATGGAAACTCCATTATGCACATAAATGTTGTTAAATTTAAATATTTAAAAATAACATTTTCTTTTATTTTAGATGTTTTACTTTTCAATGAGCGAAATGCGTTTGTAATATATGGTGTGATGTCCTGCCTCATCAATAACTGTGGAATATACGACGTCTAGTACTGATTAAAAAGGAATAGTTATTTTTTGGTTTTTCATTGTTTTTACTATATTTAACGAACTAAGTGACATAGGCTCCGTATATTAATGTAAACATTGAAGATTTTTATATGTTGAAAATGGTTTTGGGGGTTCAGAATATTTCTATTTTCTTAAATGCAACGGAGAAGACGTTTTCTCGTGAGTTTGCCGTTGATAACATCGACTTGGTAAATTTCTTCCACAATAATTGCAAAATATTTGAGATATCGTTTTGGATATTGTACGTTAAATAAATTCTAATTCTGAAATAAATACCTCATCAAAGCAGAAAGAAAAATTATAAAAGTAGAATCTTGAAATTATATCTGATATTTTATTATAATTTACTTAGAAAAAATTTGAATTGCTGATTTCAGTGCGGTGATTTAGGGTGAAATGTATTTAGATGTTTTATTAAATTTCACAAATATAAGGAAATACTTTTTAATCCAAATCTACAATATTTGGCAAGAATAAATAATGACGAAATGCTTTTCACAAAAATAACCTCACGTTGTTAGATGAATAAATGTCAATCATTAAAAACTGTGAAAAATAAGCTGGTTAACTAACAGTAGAAACTTGTGTAATCAAGATGACAAAGGAGATATATAAATCCGAAATGTCGAACGTATGATTTGTGTTTCACATATGAACTTTTCTCAATTATTATCACTCGTGAAAAATGGGAACGGTACAAAAAAATTCATAAAATTAAGCTGTTAATTTATATAATTAACTAAAACAATAAAAATTATTTTATTACAAAAATCATAATAATGTTTCAGAAAAGAAAAGGAACTAGCGAAGAAGAAATCATGGATAAGAAACAACAAAAGTCGTTAATATTCCTCTTCCTCATCGCAGCGGAATTTCCTGTTGGCCAACTATCAGAGGAAATACATTATTTGGAAGTAAACAAGTGTTGTCCTAAAGGAGCATACATGAACATAGATGGAATCTGCATGTCTACAATCTATGAGGAACAAACAGAAAATGAAACGTTTTCACCTCCCATGGATCCTGAAAAGGTTTTTTGGTTGCCTTATTCACTTCGTTCGCGCCATATACATGTGCGATACTGGACGTACAGGAGAGTAAGCAAACTTATTATCATGGATAAAGACGAAAGTATCGTTGAGAAATTTTTATCGATTAATAACACAGCTCGAAACTTTTTTCTTGATCCTTTTGGTCCCGACGTTACAAGAAATACAGTTCTTAGACAATCGTATTGTTTTGAGGGGACTTACGATCCTTTCAATCCATTTATTATACGAACTCGTGTAGCATCAAAATTTGTAGCGAAGTGCTGTAAAAAAGGAGAAGAATTTAATTCTGTTTTGAATTGTGTCACAAAGAGTGGTTTTACCAGTGAAAATGTATTACTAGGGTGGAATTTGAATCGTCAAGGTAACGAAAGCTATTGGTTGCCACAAGTTATAAATGAAAGTGTGCATGTATTATATGATATTGCTGCTAAGTCTTCCTGGAATACTTTTACATCAGCAAATAATCTGACAACGTGGAAATTAGTGGAAGGTGATTTGGGGTACTTCGTTCAATTTACAAATCCACCCATACCCGTTGGGACTGAAGTTAATACTGTAGGTCAAGCATATTGCTTTGACTCCACAAATAACCCCAATATGTCTCATGTCATTTTAGGACTAGTCACCAATGCTAACAAATGTTGTAAGTTAGGAGAGCATATAGACTTCAAAAACCGAAAATGTGTTCAGCGAGATGGTTATTATATTGAAGACAACCACGTCGGGGTCGAAACCCCTGCGACATCTTATTGGTTGCCATCAACATTTGGTAATAAGAGTATACCTGTGTTTTATAATCTTTTCGGAACTACTAAAATAGGAATTCACTATGTAAACATGTTTCGTGCAGAAGAGTACAATTTGGTGATAAAAGCTGCTCCAGGAGAACAACCGCGCTTATATCTTGGCGTCAGATCACTTTCGGGAAGAACTGGATTTGTCTCTGTAGAAAACCATTGTTTTGACTCCATTACGAAGAGTCCCTTCGCTCCGATTGTACTTATGGTGTTTCCTGCTAGTTGCGATGGATTTAAATGTGTTCCAAAATGTTGTCCGAGGTAAGTTTCTCTAATTTACGTATTAATGTCTATTTCAGAAACGTCTATTTCAGAAAGTTTGCGAACTAAAGCTCAAGATGTATTTTGTGTTCCAATATTTCACGTAATTTGTGCTCCTTGTGTTGTCTGATAACTGGTCCATACAGCTGTGATGTTCGTGCTGCTGTTTTGGCTTCGCACGATGATTTTATAGCGACTGTTATGATGCCTCAATGCACGCGTATTGATCGTTCAAGAAATTAGTCGTGTTTTTTTCGGAAAGGATTGTTCATCGCAGATATTTAGCAATTAGCACTAATATGTTAACTAAAAGAGTGATTCGAATAAACGAAAGTAATAATAACGTAACATATGAAGTCGTTTTGTGTTAAACAGTGGAGTGTTTGAAGTGTGTTTGACGAGCTTCCATACAATCTAAGTTGTCAAATAAATATATGTTATATTTATTTTTAATTGATTTATCCATTACCATTTTTCGTGAAGAAATATTTAAAATGATTGATTCTCTAACCTTAACGTCAGTCAGTTTTATCACTCAATGAGATATATTTGTCACGACAAATAATTTATACCAACTTAACATGTAGATCAGTTTTGCAGTTTATTATAAATTAAATATATTAACTGCTATTACTCTGTTGCAAATATTTACCTTGATGTTTGGACGTCATTCTAAAATGTATGTCTCTTAAATTAAGTACTTTTTGATACTAGTCATTGTTTTGGAAAAATTAGAAAATCGAAAATTCTGTTTTTATAGTTGTGTTTTTTTATAGTGCTTGCTTTTCACTGTAGATGTAACGTCCTCGATTATTACTTTCACAATATTGGTAGTTAATTTACTTTTTCGGTAATAAAAAAATATAATTTACCAGTAATATGATAATTTTTTTTTCGAATGGTGTGCCATTTAGCTTTTTCCCAGTACATTGCATGCAATATTGGAGCGCAAAATGTATCGTGTAAAGCGATCTTACGATCCAGGAATTTAGCAATAGAATTCAGTCAAAATAGTATTCTACATTTTGTGACAAAGTGTATGTTTGATCGATTCAATGATTTTGAAGAATTCAATTTTATTCCAATATATAAATATAGGGAAAATGTTAATTAAAACATCACTGACCACTTTGTCGTAGTGAGTCAAACGTTCTTAAATATTTGGTGTATTTTTGTGCTCTTTATTAGTGATTTTGTCCAGTCTACATTAAAAAATGTTCCCCATTCATAAAAACACTACTTCAGTATTCTAAATGTGTATAAATATATAGTTTCATATTCAATTTTTAAATATACTTTATTATCGAAAACTTTGCTAAATTGCTACGCTTATATGAATATTGCTAATATGTTGATAGGAACTGCACTTTCTGGCTTTTAGTACTAAATTCAATACGTACATGATGAATTATCATTTAAATAATAGTAAATATTGTATGTACTAATATTTTAATGACCACGATGAAAGTTTTATCAAAAATCTTCTATTGTTGATTAATACTTAAATTATATACACTCTCTAGTTCAGATTATCATAAATTGTTTTTATCAAAAATTAATTTACTTATTACAAAAAGCAATGTTTTTCTTACAATTAAACATTTCTGAACCTATATTCATATAATCAGTTTTTTTATATTTATCGTATAGCAGTATGAACTGATAAGAATATTTTAAAAACTTAACATACAATTACAACAAAGAAAATAACAAATTGTAACACATTAAAAGCTAAAAGTCGAACAACTGAAATAGTAATTAAATAAAATAATATCCAAGGTTCTTAACTATTGCTATTTATAGAATACGTTCCAAGAAAGACACGTTCTCTCGTTTATAACAGTAGACTGGACAACTCGTAAAATTGTAGCTGATTGTCGTTCAGCCCCACAATCCCAAGGAGGACTATTATTCATACGTCAAACCTCTATAGCTGTCATATTCAATATTTATGTTCAGTTAACAATAATAATGAAAGTAGACCGATCCCATGAATCCTTGCTATTGTTTGAATGTTTAGAGGAGTCTGATATTCAGAAATTCAAGTATCTCCGAGCTCAGGTGTATCACATGACAACAAGGTATGAAAGAGCACAAATAGTATTTCTCAATGTATTCACACGAAGTATTTAGGACCATCTCAGAAAAATATGCTAATGAATAATTGCAAATAAAATTTATGTCTTTAGTTTGGGATAAAGTAATGAAAACTATTAAAGCACGCGGTGTCGTATTTTTACTAAGAAACAAGTCCATACCTTAATTTTAGATAGCATAACGAGTTTAATTTATACAAGATTGGGGTGGATAGTTCAAGATATACACAAAGAAAATTTTAGGAAAAAAAAGGAATAATGTAATTTGAAATACGGTGTAGAAAGAATTTTTNTTTTACTTATTAATATAAAAAATACGATAATATCCGGACCTTTAGATCTGTTATAAAATGATTTCTTAAACGTTTGCGGCTACGTTTCTGAACAGACAAATGACTACAATAGTAACATAACAAAAATTATTACTTGACCATTAAATATAATACTGCATATCTTGTGAGTTGGTTTTACAAGACTAACAATAATAGATGTTACAAAAAATAATAAGTAATTTAAGAATATATTTCTACACCTACCAAAATAAGGAACAAATAAAAATTAGAGCTAGTCATTGATGTAAAAAATGAATATTTTAGACGGTCTGGACGGGTAGTGTGCGACAATTGTATATAAATATATGTGTAATATTAAATAATTCATGAAAACAAATAACTCTCATTGAGGAACCACACATGAAAGGTGATTTAGAGCATGGTGCAAAGTCTACTATTATTATTACAGATATCAAGTATTGACAAAATCTGGCAGATGTGAGCAGCATCCAAGTGCTAGTTGGCATCCTCATAACTCTTCAATATCAGCTTTTCTTGATCATGATGAGATTTATGGGGTAAAGTATCAGTTCCTGCCATTCTGTGAGAGTCACTATCAAGTAACCAAATTCGAACCAAAAGAAGCAGCAAAACTTTTGACCACCAATCCTGACGGACAAGGTAAGTTGAACACCAGAGATAATGTGTCGTCATATAGGTACTAACGTCACTCTATTTTACCAACATCAACAATAAAAATCATTTATTAGAACAAGTTTATCACTTAAGTAACAATAAAAGAATAGAAATACGTGGTTGTTTGATCGAATTCAATTAACGAAATTTCGTAAAAAAGTTAATGAAATGTAATTTCAGAGTGTCCATTAACGAAATTACCATTGCATATATATTTTCCTATTATCTGGGCATTAGAAGATTTAGCTTCCGAAGCGTTTGTAGATATAAAAGTCATCTTATATCGAACATCTTACAAATAAAAACCGGTTAGTAAAACCTCCTCACCAAGAATAAATAAATATATCACTGTCAAAAAGAGCTGTTAAAAATGTATATGACTACATAAACGGTAATCAAGTATTTTACAGTCTAGTACGTGTGTCAATAAAGATAATTTTTTATTTATTTCTAAATCCGAAGGCTTTTTCTCATTCCGAAATTCCATATCATTGTGTTTTAAAAATGAAACAATGGTATGCTTCTCTGTTCATTATTAAAAAGACGAACTGAATATATATCGTGTTTTACAACTCTTTTTCTTGCTTTTGAACTTGTGTTATTTTTGTATTTGATTCCAACTATATGCACCCGTCGTGATTCTTAAAAGTTTCTTGACAGAGTTAGAGAGAAGCCTTTCGAGCAAAAAAGGTGTAAGAAGTGTCAATCTTTGATTTCAAAAAGAATGGTATCTTAAAAATCTCCTCACGTGGGAAGTAAACAAATCAATGAAATTAACCGTCACAAGGGGAATGTAATTAACCGTTTTCGAAATCCTGGACAACCTATGCCTCATACGTTTTTTACTTATTAATGTGATGCAGTTGTGATATGAAAGAAAAGGTTATAGTAAGAGGGAATAGCTCTAATATAAAATAAAAAAATCCTTACGCAAAGAACAGGTATTTCTCCTATTGAAACTTTTGACAGGGTAGACTNTTATTTTCTGCAAAAACGATAAAGTATATCGAGTTTTTCGTTGCTTCCATCTGAAAGCAGATAGTCAAGTACATGATGAATATTTTTCAACTCACCAATGCATGCATGCGGAAGTAGACAAAACGACTAGTACAGCTATAAAACATTTAGTACGTTTCAATAATATTGTATTCATTTTCTCTTACTTTTTCGGTGGGTTGCTGGAATTTTCTCATAAGTGGTTATATCTATGTTCTTAATTATGATTGATTTCCGAAGAAACAGAAGTCGATGGACAAGTTTTGACAAAGATAATAATAAGAAAGAAACAAAAAGAGAAGGAAGCGCAATAATGTAAAAATTATTTATTATTGTTTTAATTTCTTACCTACACGAAGTCGGAAATATGGAAGACAATCTATTAGAGGAAGTGACATACTTAGACCCAACCAGAAGAGACGTTTTACGGGATATATTCTTACTCTTGTTTACCATTACCCCGCCTAACCCTATAAATATCTAGAAACATAAAAGCATGAATAAATAACGTGGACATACTTTTTGTAGATTTTGAAGACGGCTTATTTCTAACGGGTAATTCCATTCATTATTACTTCCCACTACAATTTATTGTCTTTCGACAATACCACTCTGTTCTATATCTGCAAATGACAATTTTTGTACTTCCCTTGCCAATTAAAAAGGAACATGAATGCTGAAGTTAAAGTACAGGAATGCTTAACGATTAAATCACATTTAAATTTAATGCTAAATGAGAAATCTGACCATAATATATTAACGACGGTCTTCAACACTTTGTTCGCAGCATATTTCTCGACAGTTTCACGGACTTTTTACTGTGCGGATTTCCTTCAAGTTGGAGATAAGCTTCGAGAAACTGTGGCGTCCTGCGAATGGCCGATCAGCGGAAGGATATACGCTGTTGTTCGCCATTTCTCCATCATATCAATAGTACTCCTTTTGGTGGCAATCGCCGCCATCTTGACGCAAGAGCATACTCGAAATAGTGCTCATGGCCAAGCTATGGCTTCTCACGCTTTTTCACTGCTTGCCACGAACACTCTCACATATGCTTTTATATATAATAAAGCTACTTTTAAACACTGTCCCATCTTCAGTAAGTGTCTCTATGTATAAGAATTAATAATAGGATCAATAACACAATATAGTAGAGTTCTAAACATTTTCAGTAAGTTTCTCTATGTATAAGTATTTAATAATGGGACCAATAACATGAGTGGTAGAATTCTAAACTTCTTTTTCATGTATTCTTTCGCGAGTGCTGCTACCAACACCGTCTCCTCGAACTTCACTCTTCACCAGGCTTTCCCTAAAACACAATTGCCAGGATTAACGAACCTAACGCAATCGTCTGTGACTGAACAATTGTTTTTAGTTTTTCATGGTTTGCTGTCACGAGCTAAGTTTATATTATTATAATCCAAGTTACTATTACAGACGCTGGCTGAGAAAAGGAAACAGTGCGGAATATTTTTTTTTTAATTATCGTAAATATCAAGAATAACGAATGAAACTTATATTATCAGAATCGCAATAAAATTTTACGAAGATGGTATCAATGATTTCTTCGAACCTTAGTTCTATCATAATGCGATATTTGGCTTAATGTGATCTATTTTATATGAGTTATGTGCTGTTTCTATGTGGTGTTTGTCAGTCTATGAGTATTTCTGTGTATAAAAATTCACTTTCAAACCCTGCCGAGTCCATGTATCACTATTTTCGACAATCAATTTCATTTACTCTTTTATATTATCACTTCACCTTCATTAGATATTGAAAAAAGTAAGTAAGACAGTCCTCTCCATGCTTTATTTATTCTGCCTACGTTTCGAGATTTGGTTTATCTCTTCGGCAGGGTCAGCTATAATACATAACAACTGACAGAAATGGTAGTTTGTATAAAAAAGTTTTGCATTACTTTCAATGCATTAGTTATAATAATGTTCTAAAACATATTTATAACACACCTGAGGTGCAGATTCAATTACAATCATGTTATTAAAACTGTAACAGCTATTCACATTAAAAGTACTAATTAAGAATGAATTTTATTGGAGGTTCGTCACACTTCTCCCTCATTGTCTGGTTGAATACTAAGATATACACACTATGGGTAACATACATTTATGAAACACAAGCATTACCAAAATATCACACAAAATATAATAATTTCATGTATTATTTAATCATATATCTTTTGTAAAAATGTTGCATTCTAATTGAGTATTCATATTTGTATTCATTTTAATAAAACCAGTTTCTAAAATCAATCTTTCGAAATGATTCTTCTCTTTTCTTAAAATCTACGTAGTTTTGAAGTTCATTTCAAGTTTATTTTATTTGTAATGTCGAACAATGCAACACTTAGCATTATTATTTTTACATTTTCTCTCATGTTACTTTATCCTTGTATTCAATTTCTTCTTCGTCTGTCCTATGTATCTAACATTACAGTTATTTTAACGGAATAGAGTGTATTACATTTTTCTGTTTTAATCTTTCAATCCTATCTTTCTGAATTTTAACAAATTCAATCTAATTAATTAAGCGATATAATTAGCGAAGGCAATAGGAAGTAGATGAAATGCAGTCCCTTTCAGCTCGTTCTCTTCTGTTGTAGGACAATTACCTCGCCAAAGGAAAATACTTGTTCAATGTCTGTTACAATAATATTTCTCGAACTCCACTCTACTCTCCATATCTCATCTCAACATTCTACCAGATCCCTCACCTGGACCCCTCTCGAAGCACACCGCCTCCACTACCTCCGCGCATGCGCAAGACGATCAGACTGCAAGTATCGATACACCATACCCGATCGATATGATCGATATTAGTACAGTACATGTCCTTAATGTCAAGTGAACCCACATTTAATCATTAGGCACCTTCAATCCCTTTATTTCATTGACAAATTCAATAGTTTTTTAGTGAAGCTGATTATCAATTTCTAAAAGTGGTTTTAGAATCTTTCACATAAATTTCGATACATTATAGGAAGGACCATTAATAGCTGATATGATTAGTCTCATACCTTGTTCCTTTTACGTAATTCTATTAGTCCAAATGCATTATTATTATTTGCATCACTCATATTTAATTGTTGAAACTGGAATGTTGTAATTATATTATTCTTTAACAATTCTATAAGTATAACAGGAATTTGCTTCTTCTTTTTTTGTATCATCATTATAAATTTAAAGATATTTCTCTTTAATTTGTAAAACATTTTCTCCTTTTTCTACGGATTCATTTCTTTTCATAACTACTGAATGGTTTCCTTTGTCAATTCTTATTACAATAAGATCCTTATTAATTTTCAAAATGTTTTTTAATATTATCATATTATTATAAATTTGCTCATCTTCTTTACTATTAGATATTTTACTAATCACCTATTTGTACGTACAAAACGTTACTCATTGATTTCCTAATTAAGAATTTTTTCTCAATTTCATACTTATCAATCCCATATTCAATGTCTTTTATATATTCTGTTACTATTCTTTTATGATCACATTCTATTGTATTATACTTTAAACAATTTCCTAATTCCAGGGTCGTCATTACATTCTCAGGGATTATCTTATCTGTAAGATTTACTACAAATTCCTTTTCTACATAGAAGAAGTTCGAAAATTCAATTTTTCATTCACTAGACTTCGAAGTTTAGATTAATATCACAGTAATTCCAAGTTCAGATAAAAACAATCAGCAATACGGTTTAATCTAATTAATTGGTCTTGAAGAAAGTTTCTTTGTATTTAGAGTATGCAAAAATTTATATGTATTGAAGTATTATAATTCTTTCAATATTTTACCCCTTTGCATGTAACTATCTTTAATGACATGTTTAAGCATTTTCATAGACTGACTATTCGCTAATAACAGATAAGTCTTTTCTAATTTCATACTACTCATTGTAATAATACTTTTGTATCCATTACTAATAAATTTAGGAACTACTAAATTATTTTTAGAATCTATAAGGAATTTAATCTTAAAATCAATTTTAATCATTCTCATACTTGCATTCCTTGAAATAGTTGTAATGACGACAAGTTGTAAGATGAATCTACGTAACACGAGAAAAGCTCCTGGTGAGATTAACACAACTGCTATTGATGTGAACACCGAATAGATAAATAACTACTAATTGTAACATAAAAAACGCCAAAGAAATGAATATTTAGGCTGAAAGGAGAAAAAATTGATATGTTGTTAATTTTCCCTCTCCTTATTTTTTTAAAAATTCATCCGGACGGCAATTTTTCACATGGAAATTGAATAAGGAAATAAAACATTTAGAAAACGACTAACATCAGAAACCAACCTCAACAATAAGACTAACAACAGTAATGAACTTACTGTATAGATTTTATTACACAGACCTTAAAGATATTTTACGAACTTTTTACGTTCCAGCATTACCCATCTACTTCTTTCTCCTTGCTGCTGGATTTTGGCTCAACGTTCTGTCCATTAACATAACCCTAGGTTTCAGGTAATCAATACATTTATTTATTTATTTACTTACTTTTTTATTTATTTATTTGTAACTGGTATTTATTGCGGTACTGCAGTAGAGGAACCCCACAAGAGGGAAAAAAGACCGTTGAAATTAAAAATATCGAAAATTTCAAAAAGCGTATTGTAAATATCTGATTTAATATACCTAACACACAGAGATAGTTGATATCTCAAATAGTTCATGGGTAATATCGAAAAAATTATACTATGTCACTATAGTGTACGATTATGCAGTCATGCTATCCAAGTATGTCTATATCTTCTTTTAATCATAACGTAAAGACTACCAACTTTGAATCTCGGAATAGAACACAATGTCATAATCGATTTTTCACGTATTAGTGGTTGCAATAGGGTAGATACGATTTCATGATTTTATTGTTCACATGAGCGGCATATCACCTTACTTGCACTAAATCTCACGAACTTATTGAAATGTCAACACGATATTGTACATTAATGTTTTTAAATTATTTACGTTGTTTAAGTATTAATCATTATATTAATAACTTTTATGACTTTTTCAAATTAAAATTATATTTTAATTTCAACGTTTCGTCACTGGTTTGCGACTACATCATGTGATACATATTAGTACTGTCTTCTAATAACATGCTGCCGCGACATTGGTTACATATCGCAACATGAAGCGAGTGAACAATTTGTGAACTCTATGCTCTTTGTGTCAATTGAGGACATCTCTGGATTCTTGAGCTTCTTTGAATCTTTTCTTCAAACGTCATTGGTCCTTTCAAAATTTACGATTTTGAGTTTTAAAAAAGTAGTGAATGAAATGGTTAAGTATGACACATAATTAATAACAAAATGGTTTATTAATTACCCTGGAATTCACGAGGTTGCACTTCCCCGCCAAAACAATTTAAAATAACTTGATATTACGTAATAACCAAGCTATCGAGCCAGATGAGCAATCAATACACGGTTAACCTTTGATGTCACGCTATCAACCGGCCGACCGACCAACCAACCAACCAATCGCGTGAGTAGCGCAAGCCACGACATGTTGACACTGCCTCTCTCTGCAAAACTCGTCCGAGGAGTCAACATTAAATCTGATGTAGTACTCTCATCATTCGGCACGCAAAATGACGACTTCTCCTTCAGTTTTCTACCAGGAGAGAGCTCAGGGAATTATTTTCAACTAACAAGAGCACTTTTCGTGGGCGTCGGCACACCGTTGAATCGCCATGTCTTAAGCTGTCAGCAATTCAACTTCAATAGCACATCAACTCAAAATCATCAACTCGACATCAACCCACCGCCATCCAGACCGAATCTTTGACGAAACGGATCATATCGTCTCACCTCATCCTAGCAGATCACCTGAAATTCAGCTTATCCCTCAAATTCTGTTCACGTGTCATAAATAGAATTACACAATATTTAAGAATTCAGATAATGAAACAAAAGAAAAAAAGAAACTATACACAAAATTATCATAATACAGATACATAAATATGCAAAAATTGATAAAAATGAAGTTTTGACAGAGACATATTTATGAACGTAGAATATTAATTAATAAATTTATGGTCAAAAATGCAGTTACTAACTGCGTAACCGCGTGGAGGACAAAACACTAATTTATTCTCCGGACGCAGGGAAGAGACCATCCCAGCAATTCCGATGAATATCCAAAAGGAAGGAATGTGAAATTTTCACTGGATGTATCCTTTTCAATAGAAAGTGTTTTTTCAAGTTCCTACTGGGAACTAGGGAAATTGGGTAGGTGGTGAATTTTTTTTGAATTTTCACAATATCGCAACATTATCTTAGTTTTCTTTGGTAGGTATGCGTGATTAATTTACATATCTCAGAAACACGTTTTCCTGTCTTTTCCTTTTCTGGGTCTGAATTTAGAAGTGTCCAAAATGTTTTTGGGAGTTTGTCATTAGTGATATCGACGTAATTTACTACTCCCAGTATATTTCACGAGCTATTTGAGATATCTCTCATCTCAAGTTTTATATGCATGATTTTATGGAAATGCAAATATTTGTTGCGTTGGTTGAATGATAATTATTCATCCACGAAGACAGAAAAATATCCCAACTATGATCAACATTTTGAAGAGATGTTGCTTATAAAATGCATAAGCTTACAGAAAAAGAATTTTTCGAATTATTTTAAAGGGATGAATTTAAATGAAATGTATTTTCTTTCAATTTTTTGCTATTACAAAAATATATAGATATCATATGGATTTTTGTATGTAAATATAAAATTTTTGTATTATAATAATTCACTTCCTTTTAGTAAGACTATATGGAGGGATCTGCGTAGAGTTGTACAAAAACGGTGATTTCTTGTACGTTTAAAACTAGTGTCATCGGGTTAACGGTAATATCACATATTTGGGGTATATTCGTCGTTGTGAAAGCCAAATGAATTCAGCAATACTGTCAACGGGAGCACGGATGTGCAGCAGGAAAAGGCGTACTTAGGTGAAGCATTTGCACATTTGTCATACAACCTTCGACCGATGGTACGGTTCAATAAAAATAGAGAAATATTGAAATCTTGCACTAGATTTGCTCTAAAATGAGTGGTATTTCCATATAGTCATAAAAGATTAGTCTTCAGAATTTTAAAAATGAAAGAACACCAAAACATATTATCTAGGAATTTTTGCTGAAAGTTTTTAATTCGCCTCTGCCTTAGGGCCCTTGATCGGAATTGATGGGATTGTCCCTTGCTTGCTTCCGGAGAGTAAATTAGTTTATTGTTCTCCACGTGGTCATAAGCAGTTTGTACTGTTTTTTTGACAATAAATTTATTATTATTATTATTAATTTGAAGAAATTCAGACATATTTTAAAACTCAGAAATATTTCAAATATATATGATGTATTAGTTCCTTCATGTATTGAAAATGAAAAAGGTCTAAAACGTTTCCTCATTTTCCATTTTTGTATCGATGCCCATCTGATGATCGACAAAGTGTGTGAAGGACTTACCAAAAAAGTCTACTTGACTGACTCCAAAGGGTTTGAGTAAGTGCTAGGTTGGTCTATTGATTTTCACACGATTATGTTTTTGACCATTATAGAGGTAAGTAGTGAATAGCAAAGAGATCAAAGAGCCTGTGGAAGAGAATAAACATCAGCTTGCTACTTCAGAGGTTATGGAGCTCATGGAGATACTGAGGGCTAGGTTAATTATTGTATCCTACATTCAGAGGCATCACCTTGATAATACAGCAGCTAAACACTTTACAACTTGACTTACCAATAATGCTATTTAATTTTTACAACATTTCAAAGTATAGTGAGAAATAAATATTTCCAGGAGAAAATTAAGATATATTATTACAATAAACTTAATTATAGTCGTAATTTGAATACTTTTTAATAAAACTCATTATACTATTGCATTTCTAAATGAATAAGTGTTTTTCGCATAATAACAAAAATTTGGGTTCAAACAAAGCAGAAAGTATTGTTAATGCTTTTTAAACGAGTTTATTTTATACTTCCAGTTAAAGTAAAGCAATGTACTTAACTTACCTTTTCTGAGAGTTAAGTTTTTTAATTCCTTGAAAACATTTCGTATATCTAATAACTTGTGTATATGTGGTAATAACGACACTGGTTCCTTTATTGAAACAAATATTTTTATTGAAAACGAAAATAACTCATAAATCATAAAATTTAGCTCAATAAACGTTTCAGTCTTCCCCTTCATTATTGATGACCTTAATCTTCCTGTCTGACGAAGGCGATGTGAATTGTCTTTTTCAATATTTTTCAGTTCATTTATTGCTCATTTTTCACACTTAAAAAAAAAAATTTCACAATTATAAAAAGTGTAATCATGTTCTTAGATCATTTCCTTGCATTATTGTTTTATAAAGGGAACCCCCAGGACAGAAAAGTATACCTCATGGTAGAAGACAGAAATATGTGAGGTTGGCGCTCGCCCATGCTTATGGTTGGGGTACGCCCGCTATACTCACTGCCTTTGCGAGTACCATGTTTTACAACAAACATGCTGAATGGACTAAGAATCTCTACAAACCTTCCTTTGCTGAGGCAAGAACTTGTTTCTTCGAGATCGATTTAGATCCTCTTAATAATGGTAAGTAACAAATATCATTAATATGCAAGGAGTTCGTAGCTCACGACATTTAAGTGCATTTATAATGCTTACTTTTTTATTATAAATTCAAATATATTCTTCAATTAAATTAAAATTTCTGAATCAATAAAACAAAATTAAAAAATTAAACGTTAACTATTATGGTAGGAAAAACAATTTGCCAAAAATTAACTTTTAATATTATTTCATAAAGATATTAAGTATTTATTTTTAATGTTAATATGTTTTAATTGTATTTTATGAAACTAAATCACTACGTTCGTACATATTTTTTGTTTTAAATCTTCGCCTTAATAAATTCGTTGGTGGGATTCACCATCAAACGTTTCAATAAAATGTTCCTGTTTCTTTTCTTAACTCCTTTTAAACACTTCTTTTGGCTCAATCTCAACTTCCTATTTTCATGGGAGGACTCACTTCATGGGAGATTTTTTTATATTTTGTTTAACTCGTAAATATCGTGAATGTCAATACCTGAATAATTTGGGTGCTAAATATTTCACTTAAACTATTAATATAATTTTAAATTTAAAAAAAAAATCATTTAACAGTTTTTTACCATGAAATACAGTTTCAATGTTGAATTTCGAAATTGCTGGTAGTATATTCATGCCATAAATTGTGGTTTACGTAGGTAAATGATAAAAGTAGCATTACCTGATAAAAATCACCAACAAATATGCAATAATTATGCATTTAAATTTGATTCGACTGTTGCAACATCTGCAAAACAAACAAATGTTTCATAAAAAATGTTCCTTTCTCTATACTAAATAAAACATGCTATGAAAACTAGGGTTACATTTAAAATGTTGAAAGTGGCCCCCGCCCCCCTATTATTTTTGTAAGGATACCCATCGATTTTCGATGGCGCAAATGAAAAAAGGTAATTAAATTTCAAGATTTCAGCAAAATAGATTATATGCGTTTTGAACGACCTGAAGTTCTCTGTGACTTTTTGTGTACTCCTAAAACTTACACTAGCATTTTTCTAAGTAACTTGTAACTATGAAAAAAATCATTACTTTGTTGTTTGATCTTCTTTACTATACTTCAAATATTATTAATTTGGGCATTGTAATTCATTATACATCCTCCTTTTCTCTTTACAGCCGCGTACAATTCAGATTTGGAAATTGCATCGTGGATGTATTACTACGGTCCCATGGCAGTGCTGGTGATTATTAATAGTATTTGCCTCCTGCTAACTGTTCTCAAAATAAGATCCCTGAGCAAGGACTCTGCATTTTTGCAAAATGCCAGTGCTGGAGGGACAAAGAAGAAAGCTGCATCACAAATTCTTGCTAAGTATGATACTACCTTAACTTCATCAATAGTTTTATTTTAAAAAAATTTTCTCTTAAATTTGCTTAACTCTGGCAAAGCAGTGTCAATAATTTAGTAACGAAAAACAAAACATCTTTACTTATATTATATAGAGTATTACTTATATAAAATCTGACTCCAAATTTTATACTTTTTCATATACGTAGTATATAGAAAGTATTGTAATCATTAAAAAATTCGAAAACGAGACTTTTGCAGTAATATCTGTTTTGGAGTCCCTGTTTCCGAAAAAGCTGTTTTTGGCTGAACGTCCGTCTGTCCGTCCTTCTGTGCGGAGCACTCCTGACCGAATGTTTTAAAAAAATTATTTTTCCTTTTTTCGTATTAAGGTTAGACTTATTTCTCACATCTGCACGTGCTATCAATTTTCTTTTTACTTGAAAACTAAGGGCACTTTACATGAAGACCAAAGACATTATTTAATACTTTTCAAAGACTCGTCCAACGATTTTGCTTAAATTTTCTGTACGTAAAGTACAATTAGTATGCATTACATTCACATTAGTGGTATTTTGCTTGAATGTTTGGTATAGACGCAATGAAATAATTTCTATCTGCTACATTCACGCATTTGTTTACTATTTCAAAATTCTGGAATATTATTTAACAATAATGAAGCAGAGGTAGAGTAAATTGATATTCTAAATATTTATTTTAGTTTTAAATTCTTAATAAGAAACTCTAATAAGTTGAATTATTGGCTTTGAGCCCGACGAAAATGTTATAGTTCATTTCTTTTGTCGTATACGGAGCATAAAAAACCGAAAAAAATCGATCACGTAATTTTGTCAAAAAAAAATTTTTGGTCGTTCCTGATTCCAAAAAAATGGTTTTTAAAAAAGCTCCAACGCCCACCAAAAAAACTTAATTTATTTTACTTTGTTACTGTCTCATATACGTAGTATATAGAATGTATTGGAAACTAAAAAATTTCGAACACGGAATATCCGTTTTGAAAATTCCTGATTCCGAAAAAATGTTTTTTTGACTGGACGTCCGTCCGGTCCATCCGGTTCGTCTGTCTGTACGTCCGTCTGTGCACAGCACTCCTGAACAAATGATAAAAAAATTCATTTTTGTATTTAGGGTAAAATTTACTTCTCACATATGCACATGCTTTCAATTTTCTTTTTACTTGAACACGAAGGGCACTTCACATTAAGATCAAAGACATTTTTAATATCTTTCAAAAACTAGCTCGACGATATTGCTTAAATTTTCTGTACGTAAAGTACAATTAGTATGCATTACATTCGCATTAGTGGTATTTCGCTTGAAAGTTTGGTATAGACGCAGTAAAATAATTTCTATCTGCTACGTTCAGGTATTTGTTTACTATTTCAAGAACCTTGAATATTATTTAACATGGATGAAACGGAAGTAGAGTAAATTAATGTTCTGAATATATATGTTTATGGCGCGTAGTGTTAGGTTCGCTAATGGGGTGAATCCGATAAGTATAAGTTTGTGTCATTTTTCTATGTTACTTTGAAAAGGAGAACAGAGGAATGTTTCCATCTTATGTTTCTCTTGGTTTCGTGAATCTTCCACCCACGCGACCTTTACGCACTTGTCCTTACCACACATGCGGTGACGCTGCATCATTTTGNTAAATTTATGTTCTGAATATATATGTTTATGGCGCGTAGTGTTCAGTTCGCTAATGGAGTGAATCCGATAAGTATATGTTTGTGTCATTTTTCTATGTTACTTTGAAAAGGAGAACAGAGTAATGTCTCCTTCTTACGTTTCACTTGGTTTCGTGAATCTTCCACCCACGCGACCTTTACGCACTTGTCGTTACCTCACATCCGGTGACGCTGCATCATTTTGCTGCGTAAGCTTACGTTTCAGATGTGACCACTGCTCCTTTTCCCGTTTTTTTTGTGTCATATTTAATGTTTTTGTGTTTATTATTTGATTCATGAGGATGTTTTTTATTATTATTTTTCATCGTTTGAAGAATTACCTTTGCGATGTGTTTTTCTTTGTTCTGAAGGTAATGTTTGATAAATCTAACTTTTTTTACTTTTCATGATTTTTTAAATTCAATGCTTTATAGCAGTTTTAATCGTTGAAAATAATTTTATTGTTAAAATATGTTTTAACTCTTACAAAATTCTTTGACGAGATAGATAAGGAGCATTACAAAATAACAGGAAGTAATTAAACGAACAATATGGCCTATCTTACCGAAATAATTAATAGATAAGATTAGTGTTTATTAATATAATTTTAAAATTACAAATTCCGAAAAAATACTTTTTAATTCCTAATTAATTTTATAAGAATATCTATAATCTGCTGGCTTTGTTCTCGCGTATTAATGTCCTATTTATCTTTATATTTATCAATAAATATATCTTTTGATATTGATTATAAATCTTGCAGATCTTATCTCTCATCAAAAGGATAAAAAATACGGAATTTGTAAATTAGAGATTCTTTTATATAAATGCTAGTAAAATGTTTCTTTAATAAACTTTTTAAGTTGGGTAAAATGAACTTGATCCAAATATAGAGTAACATATGAGTATCATCCCTCTCCAAATAGAATGCTGTAATGCCGCTCTCTAGTCCAGACTGAGAAACGTATATGAGAAAGTATGTGCAATGGTTTTGCACCACTAGCTTTATTTTAACGTTGTGATTAAATGTATATTTTAAAAAAAGGACTTATGTAAGTATCTTTCCAAGTAATTGTACGTTTAACTTTTATTCAATATAAAAACTCAGAAGTATCGAACCACAAATTACAGAGATAATAGCATAGACATTTTGACTCACCATTTTTTATGGCGTCGTAAAGTATCCTATATTATGTACAACATTTGGTAGTAATCAGCAATTTTAAGTCTTACACAATGTCTCATTAAGTTACATGGAGTGTCGTTACATATTCTAAAGTGTATAGTTACACTACAATATACTGTACATTACTAAGTTGCATGGCAAGAGACTACACTGTGCTCCATATTAAACTTTGTCTTGAATATCGATTAGAATAATATTATGTAACATATTGTATATTAAATATTATTCAATGACATTTATTTTGAAATGTCATTCAAAAAATTACATAAAAAGTTTAAAAACGCCCCGAGAAAAATTTTTATCAGTTGAGTCACAAACTCTTTATTTAAATTGATGTGTTCAATATTGAGATGAATTTGACAAATTACTTATAAATTATTACTTTTGATATTTATGTATTGTAACGTTTCCCTGTTAATTTATCAATAATATATGTTTTATTTAGTTAAATTAAAATATTTAGTTTTCGAAATATATTTACTTTATTCAATCGATTAGATGTATCTAAATTTGCGAAAAAAGACTGTTATTAGAGAAATTTATTTTAAAAAAATTATATTACGGGCAAGAAAAAAGTTCAAAATTTGTTATGTAGTTGGTTTGAACCGTAAAGTTGTGTAATCAAAAATACTTGTTAACTTCAAATAAAATATTTCCAATATAAAATAATTTCTACAAATAGGAAAAAATTGAAGTGCTCATTATTATCCACGTTTGGAGGATCAAAAAGAACGAGTTATTGCGCAAAACAGTGGAACCGAATATGATATAACTAGGATTCAGTAATATTTATGAATATCTGACAAAGGTAAGATCTCTGGAACAAAAGTGATTCATTTAGAAAATTAAATTTAATCTTGCGTTAAACGCGAAATATTGATTCATTTTAGAATAGACTTATTATAGTTGTATTTTAAAGAGAAAGAATGATCAAATTATGGAATAAACGAGCTTATCTTAGTTCTAAATGGAGACGAAATTCAAGTTGTCAATTCTAAGATCGTCGATTTTTTGTCCGATTGTGAGAAGATGGACAATTAATAAGTGAAACATAAAAAAGATGTTTTGCTTGAAAGTAGTTTCGGACAGGTTAAAAATTCCTACATTAGTGATTCTTTGTTTCAAGAAATATAACTGAGATAAATATGTTGCTAACCACGTGACAGTTTCCCAGATAATTTCGATTAAATAAACGCTTCAAAAATTGAGAAGAAAAGTTCTTTTGAGTACTTAACGACAATTTCACGGTTATATTTTCTTTAAGAAAATTCGTTTCTATTGGCTTCAATTTACGAAACCTGGGAACTTCAAAAGTTTTATCTCGGGAAAACCAATATTACATACGAGTGATAATTGAGATTTAAAATGTGACTTAACCTAAAATACTATTTTTCGCATATTACTAAACCCTGTTTTGCATTTTCTTCAGATAAAATATTATTCATATATGTCACAACTTAAAACGTACTGTTAGGTGTCGCTCGCTACTTATCAGACTTTAGATCTGGTTGTGAAAATTGTCCAAACTCACATTATTAAACTGTAGTATTTTTTTATTTGGATTTTTATGTTTCTTTCTTTCATTTTCAGCACTCTTCTCTACCTAAAACTGCTCCTCTTCACTGGTGCAATAGAACTGATCACAGATGGTACGATTTGGGCCACACGAAAGAGGCGCTTCGAAAATATACCTCATTCCATCAAGATTTACACAGTAGAAGTGGTAGCCATCTACCGTATAAGCGCTGTTATACTAGACTTGATTCGCGCTTGCGCAGTTTGTTGGTTAGGTGTGGGACGAATAAATCACGGATGGATACAGATTCTGAGAAGAGGAGGACTTTGTTTAAGAAAAAATATTCTTAAACTGAGAAAACTCAACGCACGTGAAAGGTGGTCTCCGAAAGATTCGAGTACTGGTGTGAATGATGAGGTAGGATTCAGTTTAAAATTAAAAGGCAAAGTAATGGGAATTTCGTTCAGAGAATTATCAGAGTAATAAAGATAATTTGTTCTATCCAAGTTTACAAAATTATTTCCGAAAACACCGTTTGTATTCAAGTAGCTGATTAATTTCCGGGCTCTACTACGGAACAAGGGAGTTTTTAAACATTTCCCAACCAGTAGCTTATCGGTTGTCGAAATGTAAACCAAAGTATCTGATCCAGGATTGCGATGGTGACTAGGGTATACTGACGTTAATTTTACATAATGGAAGAGGGTATGATGGGAGACGAAGAGGAAAAACCTTGGAAACGTTCTGGAGGGGTTCTGGGAGTATTTTCCACATTTTTGTCCATTTTTGCAAAGAATTTAAGTGATCGTAAAGGAAAGATTATTAATGGACGGGCCGGGTTTGCATAGAACTGTGTCGTTGGCAAATAAAGCAATGTTATTGTGGTAATGCGATGGCAGATCTGCAGTAAAGATATATCAGAGTTTTGAAGATAATGGAGAAGCTTGTGGAACACGTGCTTTGATGGGGTACGGGTTTGAATAAAATTCATTGATGTTAACCCTAAACGTTCTATCTATTAGGAAACTTTTAATGATGTTGAATAGGTAAGTAGGTGTTCCTAGTTGTCGAAGTTTATGGATAGAACCTAAATGTCAAACACGGTTGTAGGCTTGAATTTCATCTTGAGAAACATCGCTAGTGTATGATATCCTTTTCTCAAAGTCTGAGAGAATGTGTTATGTTAGTCTGGCCATGTTTATTTACGAATTGGTACGGCGAAATTATTTTTGATTTACTTTTAAAGGATTTTATACGTTTTACAATGAGTTTCCCGCATATTTTTGATAATACAGGTGGGAGACTAATGGGACGATAGCTTGACGTTAAAGTAGAATTCTTTTACGGTTTCTGAATCGGTACTTTTGTTGAAAGTTTCCACGACGTGGGAAAATGTACCGTTCCTAGTATTGAATTAGAAATGTTGTTTAAGAATGCTAGAGCTTTTCTGGATTAATTTTTAACATTACAGGAGTGACTATCATAATCTGGTTATTTATGTTTGGGTAATGATATGATAATCCAATATACTTCGGATGGAGAGATATATATTTTACTGGATATGAAACATCATAGGTTGGCGCAGAACAGATGGAAGATACTTTTGATAAGTGTTGAGGATCGTTATGTGTATTATCGACAAACTTTGAATCAACATAATTTTGCCAGTAATTCGGATTTGTTTTTTGCGAGTAACAGTTATTGTTATCTATTTGAAGTGGTGGCATATATGATTTTGCTACAGAGTAATCTTTTGATACTTTCCAAGGTGTTATTTCGAGTGGTAAGATCTGATGTATGCGTTAAGTATGTAAGTTCAAGTTGTATAAGTGAAGGGCAGTTCTGAACAATAAAGTTACTCAACAATAAAGTGACCAAAACGATGGCACAAACAAACTAAAATGTATATTTAGAGAGGAAATTTTCAATGCTTCTTTGATTAAAGTTTTTCCATTCCATTTCCATTAAATGATTTTCCATTAAACCAAAGTATCTTTCTGAGGTATCTGAAGAGTTTAAAACTTCTTTCGAGGTATTAAACCACATCTTCTTTTTATATATTTGATATTTTGTTTGCATTTGCAGAAAATAATGTTGATTTCAGGATCTACTAATCTCTACAATATTTTATTTCTTTTTGAATTCAGCTCATGGTTCTAAATTCATAGCCAGATTCTGTCCGCAAGTCCCACTGTTCCACTTAATCGTGACTTGTGTGAGAGAATAGGGAAGAAGATAAGTTGGGATACCAAGCAACGTAGTAGCGAATCGATATTTGTCAAGAGTAGGTGAGGGAAACTCCTCCTAAAATCTTAACAAAGAAGTGTTTGAACCAACACTGCACCATTCAGTGACATCGTGGAGGCAAAGACGCTACCACTAAACAAATGCTGTCGGGTAAGGTAAGCGTTTTTTTTAACGACCGAGATACTACTCGATACTTCAGTTAGAGACTTCAAACACTGACGAAGACGGTGGGGAAGCTTGCTTTAATAGAAAATATCAGAAGTTTTATAGATACCTAAATCGTAGTATGACTAAGAGATCCACATACATCATGACTCCATTCAGAAATCTTGCTCTCTAAATCTTCTCCTCGACGCCAGCAGTGTATCCGTAAACAATCGGTCAGAGTCGTGCTTCGCAGACAAGGACATTCACGATTGGGGGACCCCGCACTAAATCCCCGTCGCATACCTCCCTTCATCTGGTTCCAACCCTCGATGTCTCCCTCACATGACTTCCCATTCCCACTGTCATGGAGGTAACTTGAGGTGCATTGTAACCTGCATGACCACCAACGTAAATAACGGAGGACGCGCGATCGATGTGTTGTGTCTTCGTTGTTGTCAGGTTTGACCCTTTTGCTTGTCACTATCATTCATATGCAATGTGTATCTTCTGACTGGTTGGATCTCAATTATGTCATAAACCTGTCAAGAATTATTTTACGCGATGACAAAATTAAGGGGATGAATTTTTATACAGTCAGTAATTTGCTATTAAGAATTTTACACCAATTCTTGAATAGTAAAATCATTCCACAAAATTATTGATGTGTGAAAATGAAAATTCTCATACAATATGAAGACCAGAATTAAACGTCTTTTTAAATTTCAAGATCATGTTAATTAAATAAGTTCCAATAAAAATAGATCAATATTACTGTGGAAAGTTTCTTTCATATCCACTTAACAGTCTGCACGCAAACAGAAAATATTCAGATTGTATTTCAAGGAAATGTTAAAAACCGACATACAAAAAGGCATCACATTTGAAGAATGTTACTATTCAGATGTTAGCGAATAAAAGTACGGTTTTTATAACAAACCCATGTATATTTACGTGTACATATGGTACCTATTGTGTAACCAACACGGTTGCCTTCTGGACTCATGTATCTTTTAAATTAGTTATTTTTATCATAGTGACGTCAGTAGAAATATAAAGTAATGCTTCTCGACAGCAATACAACCTTTTTACTCAAATCTTTTTCTTTCATTTGTTGAGAGCCCCATTCAGACACTCTGAAAAGGACGGCTTCAAAATTATTTCAGTCTTTTTCTGTATTCGAGAATACGTAAATCGCATCAATAGCTGACGATACTTAATGACGTCGCTCCTCCTCCAAGCAACTCTTCTTTAGTTTTAATCAGGTTGAGAATTATAATATATTATTGATTGATAGAATATATTAATGGGTAACGTATTATTTTCCATAATTTTCCCCTATGTAAGTGAATTTAGCGTGTGATTCTAAGCTCACGACTATTTAAGCTCATTTACAGCAGACACCCCTATCAGCGGAACAGTGCTGCCAATTTACACTTTCTGCCTTCCACTGCCAGGTGGCAGTGCATCCTACTTAAACCTGCACCCTAAGATTAGAAAGGTCACTAAGCTAACTACTTAACAATTATTGTCAGGTGAATTAAACAATTTGTACATTAACGTTTCTATAAATAGATCCAATTTTATCTCACTATACGAAGACATTCCACCGTCGCCTGGATCCTACATTGTCCTCTCGTTACTACGCAGTTCAAGTCGCTCAGTGGAATTTTCTTGAGATAATAATAACTAGTTCTTAACCGTATGAGTCTCGTCGTCGTCGCTGCCATTCCGTCGTCCATCCTGCGAGATGAGACTAATTAACCTGATTCAAACGTGATTCCTCGAGAGCGAGAAAGAAGGATGAGTGCAAGACAAGAGAGCGTCTCTCGTCCCGACAATACTCCCTGCTTCTGTCTTCTCCTTTAATGAAATAAATGGCGCATCTCGCATTACGATAAACAGAGGAGACGGAAAACCAGAGGCCCCCAGCGTGTTGACGGCGACGACCGTCACCGTGTGAACAGAAGTAGCCACCGGGATACATTGTTTTTATGAGCAAGTGATGAATTCATCCACGGCAATATCCGAAGTCATCCACGGCAATATCAACGATTCTTTACTAATAATTTCAAAAAGAACGAATTTATGTAAAAAAGAAACCAATAAACAAATCTTGAACAGTGAACAAGTAAGGTAACTTATGGAATAATTTAGGTTGATAGATGATTCGAACATACGAGATAAAAATGAATCTAAACCATTCATCTCAAAATGAATTATGTTTGCATGTTGGCAAATTTCTTCGGTATGCAAATGAATAACATTTTATGAATCTTTATGAAACTTCGTAAAATTGTCTAAACGGTCAGTTTAAAACTTTTAACTAATTTTTCACAAACATAAATTTGCACTCTTTTTGTAAAATCTCTATGAGGGTAACAATAATTCTCTGCCCACAAGCATCGCCAAAGTCACAAGAAAGGTAGCAGGACAATTTCATTAAAATGTTTATCAATCATACTAAGTGAAATACTGTTAAGCAATCGGGAAAAGACCGATTAAAAACCCAAGGAGACGCTGCGAAAGTTTAAATAGTTAAATAAATGAAATATTCCAAAATAATCTAAATGTAATTAAAACTATGTAATTAACATATACAAAAATAAATTAGAAAAACACCGTTTCAACACAGATAAGATATGCATTGTTGACCCCTTAATAACTCATAGTTAGTTAAAGGAGTGTGAGCAAATGGAATGAAGGAAAAAAGTTTATCATAACAAAAAACAATAATGTTTGTTTTAAATAAACTGTACCATTCTTAAAAATAAATAAACAAATTTATAACGTTACTAGCGTAGTTTTATGTATTATGAAGAATTGTGGTTACCATTAAAGAAAAAAATGTTCGTTGTTATTTTCCTAACAAGTTCTTAATTATTTAATCACATAACATATCATCGAAGATCATTCGAAGATCTTTAAAATGTGTGCATGGTGAATTTGCCAAGAACGTTAACGTATTAAAAACCCTCTGAAGATAATGACAAAGAAACCAAAAGGATACTTGAGAAACAATTGTTGCCATGAAAACAAATGAGAACAACACTTCTAAAATGATCATTTTGAATTTTTCATTTCTTATATTCCGACCAATCTTCAAAAATATCTTTTAGTGATTTTACCTGTGTTTTAACAGTGTTCAACTCGGCGAAATCCCGACCGTTTCCGTCCAATTTACGGCTAAAACTACGTAATACTTTTTCGATAGTTATAACAAAATCAATTTTACACAACACAACTATTAAAATCGTAAATGTACGTGGGTGACGACCGTCCAACGGGGCAAGTCAGAAGCGAGACTTTCGCCATCATAAATGAAATGGAGGACCTCGGTGAGCTGTCTTCAGCAAGACTCACTTCCAACAGAGAAGGTTCTGATTATCATCACGCCGAGTCCATGATGACTTCAAACACCAACGCAACCTACCACCAAGCTCTGTCAAGAGGTATATCTTCACTTAACTTACAACCAGGCTCAAGCAGAAACTCTAAGCCAACGCAACGTCAGGTCAAACGGTCTGGCGACCAAATAGACGAGTATCAGGTGAAGAAACTCCGGCAGATGTCACTGCAGTCTCAGTATCAAGTGAAAATGTTCAATAGATTTGAAGTGTTAAGTGGTAGTGAATCTCCAATCAACTTACTAGATTCTATTAAAGTTCCCTTAACTAAAGATAAACTAAAGGAAAACTGAAACTAAAACAAAATTCAGGTCTCATCCATAGAATATTTTCGCTCTACAATAAGAAATTTTTCTGACTCAAACATGAAATTTCACACATATGCTGACCCATTAATTCAGAAACTCTCTTTTGTAGTTAAAAATCTTCATACTACTATATCAGATGGTAAAATTTTAAAAGATTCCATCTAAAATTTCCCTCTGTACACAAAGTCACGCGATTACATAAAAATGGTTGGACCATCCCAGTAGTAGCATTTGAATTTTCAGATGCTGACAAGGTTGGCGAAATATTGAATTTGAAAACACTTTGTCATACATTTGTGGAAAAAGGAAAAATATACCAGACACATCCAATGCGTCTGGTGCCTACATTTCAGGCATTCGAAAAAGAATAGTCATAGGGACATAAACTGTGCTCATTGCGGAAGGAATCATTTAACAGTAAACTGTGCAATGTTGTCGACAAGCTCCTTCACCGTCAAGCAATAGTTGCGGAAGAGATGGTGTTGGAGACGCAGTACACGGTCGCATGCGAAGCGTACGAAACACACATCATATGCAGAGAAGTGTAGAATGCGTTTCAAGAGTCGTGGAGCGGCGAGAAAACGATCAAGATGTGAGAAGTGTCTGGTCTCATATCATGGTACAGAGTCGCTAATAAATTGTCAAACAAACCATCATCATCATGACAATCATCACACGCATCACTCACATCATCACGCGCATCACCAACAGGATCAAAACATCCATGTCTGTCAACAAATCCTCAACATTATCATCATTGGTAGAACCGTCCAACATACGACGACACATCGGACAGGTGTCGCGATGCAATGTCCAGCGTGCAATGCACGGGTGACAAAAGTAATGGTGACACCGGGTGGTGTGTGCATCAACGATCGGAACGTTATGATCGAGTTATATATAGAACACGTGACCATGTGCGACACGGTGTCCGTTGTAATAATACAAGTTACACCACATCTTCTAAATCAAATGCACGTCACACACGCTTAATCAAGGAGTGAAAGATATGGGGTGAACTTACAGGACGAACACCCAAACGCGATAGCAAATCAACAAATTCAACAAAGTCCTTCACCACCAAGACATCGTAGCGGAAAGGGTGTACGGGTGAGCGTGTAGTCTGTCAAACAGACGAGAGAGAAGAATTACATCAAGGCGGGAAAACCCGAGAATTTTATCGGGGAAACGAGAAAGAACCGTGTAGTGTCTATAGTGACACACAGAAAGTGAATCCGCGAGAGGTTGCAACGGCGATATAAGTAGAAATCTTCAAACAAATCGGAAACAGAATCCTCACTTGCATCATTCACATCATCACACACATCACACACTGCAGTAGAGTCAACCAACGTGCGACGACATATCAGACAGGAGCGGCGATACGATGTCCAGAGTGCAATAGACGGTCGTGAAAAGCGATAGTGACACGGTGTGGTATGCGCATCATCGACGGAAACGGTATCATCAAGGCACATAGAACATATGATAACTTGTGACATGGAGTCTATTGTCTCAATACACCATCACACGAGTCAAAAGAAGAGAGAAAAATTTGAAAAAGATCAGGGTACAGATGTGTTGCAACAGCAGAGGGTGGTGTATTTGGCATGGAAGCAGCAACCTGTGGAAGACGACTGCAGATGTTGTCGACAGGACGACGTTCACCGGTCGTGTGGAAATAGCGCATAATTTGATCAAATTGTGTGTGGGAGAAGAGATGATGACATCCGATATACATCAATTCACGCGAACGCCATTTGAAACACTGCGGAACGAGAACACAATACACATAACAATAGATGTTGCACGGTGTCGTCCACAAAGGCGGTGTGGCGGTGGTGGTGTGGGTTGTGTTAATGCAGTCAGCAAAGGCAGTGTGGTAGAACGAAAGAGGAGGAGGTGTCGAAGCCTCATCAGAAGCAGAAGCGTTGCGCAACACAAGTAATTCAATCTGTGGTAACTCTTTCTTAGCAGAGGAAACAGATGGGGAACCCGCCAAACAAAGCAGACTACAAATGGAGTTGAACGATGAGAACATAGCAGACTATGTTGCGTTGGTATCCTCTTCGTTCGCCAATTCACGCTCCCGTTGGCAGAGATGTTGTAATGCTTCAGACAATAACGAAGATATTTAATGCGTGTATCCGTCTGAACGGCTGCAGGCAAACATTGAGAGGGGAGAGTGACTTGATGCGCCACAGAGTTGGCGAGGAATACAATCGGTACACGACGCAATGTCTCGTTATCAAGAGGATAAGATTCTGTCCGGCATGGAGATATTCAGCGATGGCTTCGATGTGGCCTTCAGCGCGCATGAAACACAGAGTCATCACGCGCGCATGATACACGAGTTGCGCGCATGATACAGATGGTTGCGGTCTCACACACCGAAGGTGTGTGCTTATGTACGATACAGTGTTCACTGTGATTCCTGCATTGTGCAGCATCGCTTAAGTACGTACACAGATGAAACACACGAGCAGAATTGGAACACGCGGGTGTCACATGAATCACCCACGCATGGATGTACGTGTGTCACCTCGATCGCAAATGCAATATTAGGAATACGTGCAGTTCTCACCTGTTGATATCATGTAAATGCAGCACATCGTTCTGGGAACAACCTCACTATATAAACCACATAATCGAACACCACACCAACTAGTTAAATCATTGTGTTGAGCTCCGCAAACTGGTCAAACTACTCGGGGAAGAAAAACGAGAAGAACATAACATCACTCTGCAACACGGACGCGTAGGTAAAGTGTCTGTTCCATGTTTGTAATAGAGTGAAGAAGAAAAAACTAAGTCTTGATCACTGGACTCCGTTTTTGATTGAAGATGGCCATAGTGGACATGCAGGCTTTCATAATAGAGGGGGAATTTAGTTTCAAAAGCGTGGCCATCCTCACGATAGACAAGAATTCAGATATATTTATTTTTGCACCACCATGCTCAGAAGAAGGATTGAGTAGAAATGACATAAAAATTGCGAATTGGTTAACACAGCTTCACGACATGATAGCATGGACAACAAAGTTCAACACAACACTAACTTTAGATGGTATGTCGTATAAAAACAGGGAAATTATGATGGGTGGTTTGGGGAAGGTGAAGTGCTTATATGTTATATGTCATAAAAAATTAAGATGGTTACGAACACATGCAAACGAAGATACCGACATTATAGAAATGTATTGATGTCCAAATTTACGCGAGTGTTTGGAACGGTATGCAGAAGAGTATGAAAAAAGTTACATTGGGGATATAATATGTGCGAGCGGGATTGCGGAAATGGCATTAAGCGAATGCCATTTTATGGCAATCTATTCATGGATGAAAGTCGAAGAAGTAAAACATCCCCCGCCTCCTGCGACAACACAACCACGTAAGACGAATGTTTTGTTTTTCAAAAACCATTTCTTCTTCTGTGGTCGCTGAGAAAGACTCATTTTTTTATATTTGCAGAATGTTTCGGGAATAAAGAAGAAGACGAATGTTTTGATGGTTGCATAGCAAGGTTTTCGAAGACAATCCCAGTGGTGGACATCCCTTTACTCCCCGCAACTTCCCAATTACGTAAGACCCCCTTTTATCGAAAACGATTTCTTCTGAGTCCGTCAAGAGACTCATATTATATATAGTGGCAAAACGCTGTGAGAATGATGAACATGCTCCAAACGGAAACTTCCGGAAAAATATGACCCCATCCTCTGCATCCTACGATATCTATACACGTTCTAGATTGCAACAGTCTTACTCTTCACCAGTTCAGTCCACGCGTATTTCGAGTAGACATCGATAGATGGCTGTCAAAATGTAACGCCTAACTCTATTGTTCTTTGCGTACGCCTACGTCTCCACCAAATCCGACAGCCAGAGTTTGTCCAATCCCTTGGTGAGGACGCGACGTCTGGAATAGTGTTTGCGCGCCGTCGCGTGGAGTTCTCGCGCAGTGCCGCTCCGCACATCGTCGTGTTCCTGCTTTCTCATTGTAAGAGTCCGGCCGCACGAAGTTCGTTTCCAATTTCCANGGACTTCTTCGATACCGGGTGTCAGTTTATATGTTTAACCACTCACCTTAAATGTACCATCGACATTGAACGTCATACATGCATTTACATCTTTCCCTCCATCTTACCCTCCACCATATACGGTCCGTACATAGTATCCGTGCATACCGATATGATATTCATCTATAGCTGGTTCCACGTAGACTTGCGAGATGATTTGAGAATAGCGACAGTCCTCTTCTCCTCCTACTCCACACCCTTTTCAAAAGGTTTGCGTTTATATGAACGGAAGAAGAAGGTGGTGGGTTGTGGTGAGGTGAAAGAGGATGCTTTTTCTTCTTCTTCGTCATCAGGTGAGGCGGTGACGATGGGGGTGGTGGCGGCGGCGGTGTGGGGATGAAGGACATCTCTTTTCCGTCGCCTCTTCTCGTTAGCCGCCACTACAGGTTCCCGCACATAGGTATCCAACAATCTACTTCGATCCCTCATCATGACGTGGAGCGTTTGCATTATTGAGCGAATGTTCTCACTCACCTGATCAATTTCCTCTTACGCGAGACGGAGAGCCGGAGATTCGGAGACGACGGCAGTATTCCGCGTGTGGGTTTTTCGTTTTTTTTTACTTTTCGACGCCCCGCCGCTCTCGGGTGTCCTCTAATTTTCGACGAATCGCCTCGTCACTCTCTATGGTAGTCTCCAGTTGTGCTTTGCTCGTCGGTGTAGCTATGCACGGTTTGTCACGTTGTCCGTTTTTTATTCTTCTTGGTCTTCTTCCTCCTCATCCTATTACATCACCCCGTCTAAAGAAGAAGTGTTTCCGCATTTTCCATCCCATCTTTGTTTTCAATTTCATGATGGCGGCGGTACGCAATACCGCTGCACTTTCATCAAGTCCAGCATCGGCGGGGGTCACGCGCTCCCACGCACGTCCCGCGAGTGCTTCGTTTGTTTCTTGCGCTCTTCCCCTCGCGTGTAGCATTGGTAGGCAATATCATGTTCCCTACACGCTTGATCGAGAGCATTGATATTACGATCCCCACGCGCTAAGCGCTTCGCCAACTTTGTACCGTGACTGCAGAATTGATTGTCAGGAATATGAAGTTCAATAGGTAGTGCATTAATGTCCGCTCTTGCGTACAGCACGGCGCTGAAACAGCGAATTCAAGAGTATCGTCTTAATGACATCACATTACTGTCGGTACAAGAAAGCGATCAAATTTATCACGATACCACTTCTGCCGCATGTTTTGCGTCTTGTCGATAACGAGAAAGGCGAAAGGATGCAGCTGCCAAACACGAGAACACATGCGTTTAAAATCGTGGAAGAAGGAGAAATTACTGCCTTCATGCTTTTACATGTACATGGTGGCGAGGTTGTTGTCATCTTGTCGAAAGGCAACCACCATGTTTGCATTATCACGAATCAATTGTTTCGGAATTTTGTATAGGTTTGACAAAGGTACAACACATCGCTATGTCTGTGACATACAACCGCAAAATAGACTTTGATAAAATCTTGTTTCTCTGTTGTCATATCGAACACAAAGACGCTATTAAAAAATACCTCGGAAGAAGGGACCACCTTCTCGTGTTGAGAAAACAAATCAAATCCGCAGTTTCTGTGACCCGTTTTAGAAAGCATATTGCGGATAAGGCGGATTTTCTATATTGGTGAGACGTGTTTTTTCAGTCGAAATGGGATTTTCCTCCTTCGCTCCTCCAAGCTTAATTCTCGTATTTTGCGTACGAACAGATTGCGTACAGTATCTTCAATTTTTCCCCTTCTTATCCGCATACACCTTGGTGGCCACATCATTTTCCTCTACGGGTAACTTGACTTGACGAATCTCCTTGTTTTTATCATCACGTGTTCCTTTTCTACTTTAACATCATGTAATGCGTGTTGTATTGCATATTTCACACAGTCTTTGTTCGTCGCATCTGATGCGTTCAAGGGAACATCAATGTTTTCAATGTAAAATCGATTAGCCTTAAAGGAGTACGCGTCATCCGGTTGTAGACATAGTTTATTCGTCGACTTATCTTGCTCCTCGCTTGTAAATCCTCTTCGTTCGAGTCCTTCCAATCGCGTTTCCACACTTTTTTCATCTTAATAGTTGAGGTCTCGACTGATGAGAACCTGATCTTCTACCACTTCTTGCATGCGTTGTACTTGCTCTTCCACAATCTCTTTTGAGACTTCGTCGAAGTTTTTGAATCAAAAATTTATAGCATCGATGAGTGTGTGGTGCATGAGGTCGACGTTGAGTTTCATTTGATGACTTATAAACTCTTGAGTCGCGAGATCTTCACACTCTTGTTTTCGCTCCACCTCTTGCTTCTGTTGTTTCGCAAACTGTTCGCAAATATGCCATATCGAAAAACTCGGCCTTCGGTAATTCATCGATGTGTTGCTTCAACGTCGCCTCGATATTTTTGTTTTATAGTCTTATGCAAAACGTCGAAGTGTTTGTCCACATTCTCTACGGTATTTTGCAAGAGTGTGTTCACATAGGTTATGTCCACCGTATTGTCGCGATCATCTCACTCTTTTTGTTCTTCGTCGAATACTTGTTCGGCGAATAAAAACTCATGTTCTTTGATTTTTACCTCATCATCGCTTAAACGCTTGTGGAGCTCTTCCACATTGGGTTTACTCGCCCACAGGTCTAAATCTGCACGTCTTGCATATTCTTCATCGGCGAGGTGCTGTCGTAGTTCTCTTAGTTGCGTGACCACATATGCTTTCACATCGCTTGCTAGCAGAGAGCATGTGACGTCTTGTGTTGGTGTGTTGCAAGCCATGGTGCTACACTGCCTTGTTGCAGTTTCCTCCACACCTTTATACCCTCTTCTTCCTACCTCCTACCCATCTTCTGCTCGACGTCACATCTCACCGGATGCGAGAGCGAGTGCGGCAACGGTGCAGTGCATCACCGACTATCCTCGTGGGTGGACTTGCGGTTAGCCGCTGCGTGTGCGAGAGAGTCCATCCTCCACCGCGTGATGTACAGCCTCCTCTCCTCGGTTAATTTTTTTATTTTGTGGGTTGCGTATCATCGTCGAACCTGGCAGTACCTGTCGCAACGATGTGACCTTGACATATGTGCTCTAACCGCGACACCTGGTATGACCCAGTCACTAGTCAGTCGCGGCCGAGGACGCATGTGCTTATGCGTTAGCGTACAATAATGATGACGCAGGGATTTGCCGACTGCGTTGAATGAATAATACGAAGAGAATCGTTGTTCTGCGTATAAGAAAGCGATAAAAACGCAAGTTAATTGTTGTATACCAAGTAATTGCGTAAAATTCTTTACCCTGGTTGTGCAGAAAAGCACAAGAAACACGATGGAAATAGTGATCTAGTTACGTGTAGAAGCCTTTTTGCTTCTTACACTGTCATAAAAGAAGCTTAAATGAAGAGAGCAACAGGAAAACAAGAAATGGGGAAAGGATCTGCGGGAGAGGTCTTAAGTGAAAGTAGTGACAGTGGTACACGACAATAATATGGAAATGTACCATCGAACATAGAAGCAAAAATTGACTGGATAGTAAAAACGATAAAAGAAATGAATGATGAGGAAACATGTAGAAATAACATTAGAAGGATTATTTAAAAAATTATACTGGAAGAATTCGGAGATATTAGACAAGAAATAGTGGATTTGAAGAACTTTATCTTTTTGTGGGGCTTTAGAATTGAATAACGGTATACTAAAAGGGGTAGAAGAACCGAAAGAAAAAACCAAACTTTTTTAGAAGTAGGGAAAGTGAAAAGAAAGGAAAAGAAGTGATAATTGTTGTGAATCCGAAAGTGTTTCAAGAAAGTAAAAAAACTATCATACTAGTGAATGAAAAAGTTGAAGTTACAAATATGGATGTGGGAATCACAAAAGTAAAAAAGGACGTATGGTGCCGTTATACTGGGATTTAGAACGGGAGAAGAGATAAAAAACTAAAAAGGTTGAACAACAAGAAAAACTTGGGAATGATTTTCAAGTAATGGAACCTTAGCAGGTTAAACCCAAATAGAAGATAATAGATATTGATGAAGAAGAAATAAAAGCAATTGATGCGGGTCCGGTATCTACAATAAAGAAACAAAATAGAATGGAAGAAATAAATAAAGATTGTCGCATTCGAATCGTAAAGAGAATTGTAAAAGTCAGAGGAAATGATGCGAAAACCATGAAAAAACCAACAAAGAATGAAGGATCAATATTTATAGAAGTTGATGAGCTTACACAAGAGATTATGCTTGAACGAGAGAAAATTAATGTTGGTTGGCGAAAATTAACAACTATGTCAGTGTTAAAATATGTGTTAAAACTAAATGTTGGGATATCTTCCTTATGACAAGAAACTGTAAGAGCATGCACAAATGTGCAGGAAACCATGAAACGACAGACTGTAATGAAGATAAAAAACAATGTAATAATTGTAAGCTAAAAAACGAAAAATTTAACTTGAATATAAATGACAAACACGAAGCCATCAATGTAGAATGACCGACATACAAGAGATTTCTAAATGAGAAGAAAAAAGAGTAGGTTGGGAGGATAAAAGGAAAAAAAATAGCAACAACATGAGCTAAGAGGTCATTGGGTTTACAAACGGTCAGAGCCTAATGGCGCATAAAAATGAAATAGAAAAAATGGTCATCGAAAAGTTTAGCTGTGCTTGTATTGTCAAAGACAAAATTAACGGCAGAAATCGAAAATAGTGAAGTGGACTTAAGTGCTATAATGTAGTTTGATGTGACGGGGAGAATAGATATACAGGAGATGTATTGATATTAATGAGAGAGGATATAAAAAGTGAAGTGTTAATAATAAAGAAGATACTTGCAAACTGTTGGATTATAGGAGTGAAAATTAATAAAAGTGGTTACAATGGTGTGATAGTAGCGACATACCACTCTCCAAGTGCATCTGATGGTGGATTTATCCAGTTTTTGGAGGAGGTTGTGGAAGAATGTATGTCTCAATGAATGCATAGATATAGGAGACTTCAATATAGATAGTTTTTCTGATTCTTTATATTCATAGAAACTACTAACTAAAATGCAGAACTTATGAATGAAACTATGTGAACAGTGCAAAAAGAGTAACCAGGGATAGCCAGACAATTATAGACATAGTATTTTCAAATGGTAAAATAGATGTTGAAGTGATCCATGAACCTATAATAACGGATCAAGCATGGATAAAAGTTGAACTGAAGTTTAGTAGAAGGATGACGCACCTTAGAGAAATGCTTGCTAGGAATTATAAAATGTTCAATGTTGATATTTTGTTAAGTTACTAAACACAACAATAGAGTACTGAGACAAGGGCAGATAAATTAGTTTAGTATGTTGTAAATGCCTTATGTAAATGCTTCGGTAAGAAAATTAAAAATCCCAAAAGTATGGGATGGTACAAAATTGTTTTCAGATGAAATAAGAGTGACAGCAAATAGGATGGATGAGGAAAGCTACAGAAACTAGTTGAGATTTAGATTGGATGCAATTTAAACATGAAAGAAATACAGTATTTCGTTGAATTCTTCCCGAACGATATAGGTTCCTGGTGGTTGTTTGTGTGCCACGGAAGTTTCTTCCGTTTGCTCGCTGTTTGCTAGATTTTGTGTGTCGCTTGTGACTGTTGGATCCGCTGTTATTAATTAAGATATTTATGGTTTTGTTGTCCTCTGATCTGGACAGTACTTTGTACGGTCCATTATACGGAGGAACCAGTGCTTTCCTGAATGATGTTTCGTAAGAATACGTGTGTTGTATTCTGTATGTCTTTTTACATGAACGGTAGGTTCGTTCGGCACCACGGTGTTACCGGTTTAAACTGTTGCATTCGTTGTACTAGGTTTTGTACGTAATTTGTTGTTGGTTGTGCGTCATTTCTAGTATTTCGTGGAATAAATCACTTTGTAGCGTCAGTGTTTTTCCAAAGACTAGTTCGGCTGTAGAAGCTTGTAAATCATCCCGATATGCGGTCCTGAAACCTAACATAATCATCAGCAATGCTTTAGTCCACACTGTGTGGTGTGACATAAACGCGGCCTTTAATTGCTGATGTAGTCGTTCAACCATTCCATTTGCTTGAGCATGATATGCGCAGGTTCTATGGAGTTTGACTCTTAATCTTAACAACAGTTCCGTAAGTAGCTATCTCTCGAATTGTCGACCTTGGTTGGTAATGATTTTCTCGGGAACCCCGTATCGAGAGATCCAACCGTGAAGAAGTGCATCTCCTACTTTTTCGGCGGTCATCTCTGTTACCGGGATTATTTCTGCCCAACGCGTAAAACGATCTATGGCGAATCAGTACCCTTCCGAAGAAGGAATAACCCATATTCCATGATATCCATGTGGATGGTGTTGAATCGTTCTTCAGGTGGCTTGAAAGATGCTAATGGAGTAATTGTGTAGCGATGTATTTTGTTCTTTTGGCATAACATATTGTGCTTGTCCAAGTTTTAATATCTTGGTTCATTCCGGACCAGAAGTATTTGTTTTTGATTAGCCGTAGAGTTGTTTAGCGTCCCGGGTGAGACAAGCTATGTATTTCCTCAAATATTACTTTTCTCAGTTGTGTAGGTATTAACGCTCGACCTCTTTTGCGCAATAAAATTAGATTAGAATTTGATATTGTTTGCTAGTTTATTACCCTCAAAGTTCTTATAATATGGTCACTCATTTGGGTATAAAGTTTGGTTGAAATAGCTCGTGACAATCAAGAGTAATGGCGGTATACGTAAGATACATATATAAAACGTTAATCCTCATTTCACACTTTTTGGTCTAGAGTTTCAAAAAAACTTTCGTAGGGGACGTCTATAATCTAAATAGTTCTATCTAATTAGGTTTTGTAGTAACAACATTGCTAAATTTGTTAACTATCTATAATAGTATAGGCAGCGTAAGTTAATATGTCTGACATTTCCCCCAATTTCATCGACTTTTTTTTCTTTTTACGCATTAATAACATTATTATATCAAAACTGTTTACTTGCAACATCTCATCAAGATCGTTTCTGTGTTTTAGTAGTGATTAAGTAGCAAACAGAAGACAAGCTTTCGAATGACGCATTTTTATATTAATATTATTTCGCAATGAACTTCTACAACCACATTATTTGTGATTTTAGACTCATATTTTGCAACTGACAGTAAGACGAGGTTACGTATCATACTTCCGAAGATTATTTATTTTTAAAACGAAATTAGAAACACTCCAAACAAATCTTTAATGTCCCCATATCATCCAAAATCGCTCCAAATTTTAAAAACTTAACAAACGTCACCAACTAGACACAAAATTTTACGGTATGAAAAAAATCAATGTAAGGATTAAGTACAATCTCCATAGATTTACACATAGACAACTCGTTTACTTAGTAAACTCAATCTTGTTGTAGAAAATGTTTCTGACGTCTGAGTAGAAAATGTTTTTGATTCCCAGCAGAAGAAGGGAAAATAAACTACAGATCATAGTAATACAGTTTACAAGCATAAGAAACATTCTCAGAAATGCTAAAATTTTCTTTTTAATTTTTCCCTCAGACCAATGTGCCGCGCGTTTAAAGATAAACTACTATTATTTCTGCCTATTGACATGAATACCTATTAATAGCATAAAATCTAATTTTCAAACCCTAATTTTTCATTATCAGTACTATGTGCGTCCCATAACTTTCGAAATGTTATTATGAATGCACAAACAATTGTGAATAATTTATTTTTCGGGACACGTAGCAATCTAAACGGTATGAGGAAATATATGACGTGTCATTGATTTGCAATGTTATACCGTTGTATATATACTTGGAATTGTGTAAAAGTGGGAAGTCATAAGCCACCGTTTTTTTTATTACTAGACTGAATGAGAAAGTAAATTTTAGCGAACATAGATTCACCGAAAAAAGACATCAATCAATGAACTATCCTGCCTAGTGTTGCGGAATAAAAAAGGGAGAAAGGAAATGTGTTTGACATAAAATCATATTTTCGTAAATCTCGTGAATTTATTATATCCTTGGTTGTCTATTTTCTGCGTAAATATAAAGATGAAATTGTTTACCGACTCTTGAACATGCAACGAACAATTGCTGATGAGTGAAGCAATTGTTTCCTGAATTGAAACCGCACACTTGCAAAGATTACCCTTGCGATTTATTAAGAGTCATAGCAAACCCTAGGCGTATTGGAAATTGAAGTCGTTTGAACTTGAAACCATATCGGTCGGAATGACTGGTTTTCGTGCAAGTAGTAAGTCTTTACCTTTATGAGGTCGATTCAGAATTGTTGCTTCAATGAGATTGTTCATCAATTTTTTAAATACTAATCGTCAGCCATTGTAAAACTATGACTAATTGATGTTTCGGAGTAATATAATGAGCACTCCGATTTTCAAATTAACATTGTGTGATGGAAATACGGGAACATCGAGAGAATAATAAAATTCTGTTGGAAAATTCACTACATCTCTGTTCATCGCGGAGCCAATGGATTTGGATGTCAGTTTCACCTGCGATTTTGTTTAGAACAAAATTTTTAATATCGTCTAAGTCAATATTTTTAGCCGGTAGAATTGCTCTTCCACTCAACCATGCGCAATTTCAATAATTTGTTCGATACTTTTAAAAACCTTGTCTACAAATTCTTATTCTGAGCTCACGATATTGCAAAAAATAATTTGGAAGGTGATTTTTACGGTTTCTGGATTTGTATGTGCACTTCCGTTACCGACTTCAAGAAACTGTCTTGAAAATATGTCAGCTGTTCAATCGGTATGAAGCTGAACTCTCAAATTTGTTGTTAATGCGTTATTTTGCCTGTATCCCCAAAATAAAAAATTTAAAGTTGATGCAATTTATCAGTCGGTATTGAGAGAAGAATAACTGCAAGTGTGTGCCTTATGTCACCGGATAGTCACACCAATGCTCCACCAAATAGAAATTGATTATTTCGCAAGTCTTTCAATGTGTGGTCAAATGCTTCCGATGACGTCTTGAGAGCCATTGTACACTCATTCCATACAATAATTTTGCACGTCTTAAGAACCTTTCCCATTTGTAAAATGTTACATGTAAAATGTTTTCTGTGAATAGCATGTTTAGTGACAGCTTAAGAGCAGAATGCGGTCTCCCTCCACTCAACGTGGCAGTAATGCTGCAAAGAGCTAAAGCATTTTGGCCGTTTAAACGGATTTAGCCAAGATAAATCAGATATCTATCGAATGTTGCATTGATGGACAGATTTTGTATTGCTACATACGCAGGTTGAAATTTTAGGTATAATATAGTGGTACCCATGAAATATTCAAATGATTCTTAGGCTGTTACGCCTGTTACCTTAACGATCCCTATAGCTGCAAAAAAAAACTACACCTATTAAAATGTTTCGCGATACATCAATCACGCAGCAAAGCGATTCATCATGTAACTTGTTTCAAGCAATTTAAGAAAATTCTATTTTTTTCTACTAGTTGACATATTTCCCTAGTCACTTGCTCATCACACCTCTCGGTTACATCTTAACGTACTTAATTACTTTTATTTTCAGATCTTGACTCTTATTTGTTATTGCATATATTATAAACTTGTATTTTTCTGGGACTAACTTCACAAAGCATTAATTAATCAAAAAAACGTCCCGTGATGACAGCGATATTATGAGTTTGAGATTTACACCGTTGAAGTTGGCATAATGCCTCCTTTATTTCCTTGAGCAGCCATGTTGAATTTTGTCTCTCCGCTTTGACGTAAATACCAACCATGCTTTGGACGCTGGCGATCCAATCGGGAGATAGTAACACTACTACGAGTATGAAGGTTACAAAAATCCGCGGAACAGGTTCGAACGAAACGAGGCCTCCGGCGTCAGTGTGGGATTTTTCCTTGTGCTTATGGTGTGGTGTTACTGGTGAACAGAAGTCTGTGTACTTTATTTTGGTGAGTTTCAGTTGGGATGTTTGCAATCAGAACTCCCTTTATCTCAATATTTGCGAAAAAATGAATAAATATTTTTCATATAAATTTTACACTAAAAAGTGTTGATGGGATTTGATGTTGTAGGAAATAGTAAAATATTTCGATCTGAAACACCACAAAAATTAACCCAACATTTGATTTTTTAAAAGGAATATTGTCTTCGTGGTATATCGTTTCATAGTATGATCAAAATTGAGATTAGGTATGCGAGAGAAAAAATATGGTAATGGAGCGAAAACAACAATTTTTCCTCTGGTGTCTCCAACAAACGTACAAAACTTGAATTTAGAATCCTGAATTTAGATTAGAATTGTAGATTATAAATCACATTTTTAACACTCACTTTCTTACCCAAAGCTGTGATGTAAAATGAAAATAAATTGTTGCATAAATTGTATTATTCTTCACAGGAAATGTGTCAGTGAAAATGTTTGTTTTATGCCCTTTCAAAAGTTTTTCCTGATGTGATTTCAAATGAAGATTTTTTTTAAACAGTCGCTTCTTTATTAAATCAGGGATAAGAATTGAGGATACTGATGCAAGAATATTATACACCAATACTATCCAACCACTTACATCAATGAATAATTTTCTTCAAGATATTATGAAAATTTCTTAGAGAAATTTAAGTTTTTCTTATGACACATTTTACACGCGTCATAACATTTATTTCAATAAATCAAAAAGTTAATTTTTATTTAAAGTTTCTAATTGATTCTTTAGGTCTATGAATAATTAAAAGACTAGGATTTGCTCTATATTTTGAATTTTCAGCTTTGTATTATTTGATACTACCTCGTATTCAAATTTACTTTTAAAATATTTAAATCTGGAAGACAGTATTATGTATCATTTTTATACTCTAACGTTCATAAAGAACATTTCGTGGCGGAACGCAAATATTTTATTGTATCTGAATCATTACATTACGCATTTGTGGCACTGAATTTCATTGAACAATATAGAAATTTACCACTGTGTATCAAAAATATTAAGAAAAGTTCCTAAATAAACCACAAATCTTGGCACCGACGATTCCGAATTTTTTAATTGTATTCATGAGGACTGAGTAATGTTTTCTGTGACGCATTGTGGGCATGTGACACGATGTGGTGATATGATTTAGTGCGTAATATGGAGTGTTGGGATGGAGAAAATGTGTAAACTTAACGCATGGGTGGCTTATATAAATATACCTTGTATCTTGTGGTGTAGTAATCACTATATACTATAAGCGGTGATGTTCTGAATGACTGACTATCTCACTGATTCATTCATCCATGCAGAAATAACATTTTTACAGATAGGAATTTGAAATTTAGCATAATTTTGTTTCATATTTTCTAGATACACTATGGAAGTAGTTATCGAAACATTAATATGTTGACACAGAATAAAATGTTCATTATTTAGTATCGTGTTTTTGCTTCTTTTACTATGTAGCACAAACTAATTGAGTTATCATCTTGGGTTTTCTATTTAATTATTGATAATTTACATACTTAGAGTCTCGAGTTTTTCTATATTTCACTTTTTAACGGTATAATGGAGTTGAAACGAATCGCTCACGTTACCAATATATTTAGTTATCTCTCTCCAGAACTAATTAAGATGGAAACTCCATTATGCACATAAATGTTGTTAAATTTAAATATTTAAAAATAACATTTTCTTTTATTTTAGATGTTTTACTTTTCAATGAGCGAAATGCGTTGGTAATATATGGTGCGATGTCCTGCCTCATCAATAACTGTGGAATATACGACGTCTAGTACTGATTAAAAAGGAATAGTTATTTTTTGGTTTTTCATTGTTTTTACTATATTTAACAAACTAAGAGACACAGGCTCCGTATTTTAATGTAAACATTGATGATTTCTGTATGTGGAACATGGTTTTGGGGCTTCAGGATATTTCTATTTTCATAAATGCAACGGAGAAGACGTTTTCTCGTGAGTTTGCCGTTGATGACATCGACTTGGTAAATTTCTTCCACAATAATTGCGAAATATTTGAGATATCGTTTTGGATATTGTACGTTAAATAAATTCTAATTCTGAAATAAATACCTCATCAAAGCAGAAAGAAAAACTATAAAGGTAGAATCATGACATTATATCAGATTGTTGATTATAATTTATTAAGAAAAATTTTAAATTGCTGATTTCAATGCGGTGATTTAGGGTGAAATGTATTTAGATGTTTTACTAAATTTCACAAATATAAGGAAATACTTTTTAATCCAAATCTACAATATTTGGCTAGAATAAATAATGACGAAATGCTTTTCACAAAAAAAACCTCATGTTGTTAGATGAATAAATGTTAATCATTTAAAACTGTGAAAAATAAGCTGGTTAACTAACTGTAGAAACTTGTGTAATCAAGATGACAAAGGAGATATATAAATCCAAATGTTGAACGTATGATTTGTGTTTCACATATGAACTTTTCTCAATTATTATCACTCGTGAAAAATGGGAACGGTACAAAAAAATTCATAAAATTAAGCTGTTAATTTATATAATTAACTAAAACAATAAAAATTATTTTATTACAAAAATCATAATAATGTTTCAGAAAAGAAAAGGAATTAGCGAAGAAGAAATCATGGATAAGAAACGACAAAAGTCGTTAATATTCCTCTTCCTCATCGCAGCGGAATTTCCTGTTGGCCAACTATCAGAGGAAATACATTATTTGGAAGTAAACAAGTGTTGTCCTAAAGGTTCATACATGGACATAGATGGAAACTGCATGTCTACAATCTATGTGGAACAAACAGAAAATGAAACGTTTTCACCTCCCATGGATCCTGAAAAGGTTTTCTGGTTGCCTTATTCACTTCGTTCGCGCCATATACATGTGCGATACTGGACGTACAGGAGAGTAAGCAAACGTATTATCATCGATAAAGACGAAAGTATCGTTGAGAAATTTTTATCGATTAATAACACAGCTCGAAAATTTTTTCTTGATCCTTTTGATCCCGAAGTTACAAGAAATACAGTTCTTAGACAATCGTATTGTTTTGAGGGGACTGTCGATCCTTTCAATCCATTTATTATACGAACTCGTGTAGCATCAAAATTTATAGCGAAGTGCTGCAAAAAAGGAGAAGAATTTAATTCTGTTTTGAATTGTGTCACAAGGAGTGGTTTTACCAGTGAAAATGTATTATTAGAGAGGAATTTGAATCGTCAAGGTAACGAAAGCTTTTGGTTGCCACGTGTTATAAATGAAAGTGTGCATGTATTCTATGATACTGCTGCTAAGTATCCCTGGAATACTTTTACATCAGCAAATAATCTGACAACGTGGAAATTAGTGGAAGGTGATTTGGGGTACGTTGTTCAATTTACAAATCCACCCATACCAGTTGGGACTGAAGTTAATACTGTAGGTCAAGCATATTGCTTTGACTCCACAAATAACCCCAATATGTCTCATGTCATTTTAGGACTAGTCACCAATGCTAACAAATGTTGTAAGTTAGGAGAGCATATAGACTTCAAAAACCGAAAATGTGTTCAGCGAGATGGTTATAATATTGAAGACAACCACTTCGGGGTCGAAACCCCTGCGACATCTTATTGGTTGCCATCAACATTTGGTAATAAGAGTATACCTGTGTTTTATAATCTTCTCGGAAATACTAAAACAGGAATTCACTATTTAAGCATGTTTCCTGCAGCAGAGTACAATTTGGTGACAAAATCTCCTCCAGGCGAAGAACCGCGCTTATATCTTGGCGTCAGATCACTTTCGGGAAGAACTGGATTTGTCTCTGTAGAAAACCATTGTTTTGACTCCATTACGAAGAGTCCCTTCGCTCCGATTGTACTTATGGTGTTTTCCGATAGTTGCGATGGATTTAAATGTGTTCCAAAATGTTGTCCGAGGTAAGTTTCTCTAATTTACGTATTAATGTCTATTTCAGAAACGTCTATTTCAGAAAGTTTGCGAACTAAAGCTCAAGATGTATTTTGTGTTCCAATATTTCACGTAGTTTGTGCTCCTTGCGTTGTCTGATAACTGGTCCATACAGCTGTGATGTTCGTGCTGCTGTTTTGGCTTCGCACGATGCATTTTATAGCCACTGTTATGATGCCTCAATGCACGCGTATTGATCGTTCAAGAAATTAGTCATGTTTTTTATGGAAAGGATTGTTCATCGCAGATATTTAGCAATTAGCACTAATATGTTAACTAAAAGAGTGATTCGAATAAACGAACGTAATAATAACGTAACATATGAAGTCGTTTTGTGTTAAACAGTGGAGGGTTTGAAGTGTGTTTGACGTGCTTCCATACAACCTAAGTTGTCAAATAAATATATGTTATATTTATTTTTAATTGATTTATCCTTTACCATTTTTTGTGAAGAAATATTTAAAATGATTGATGCTCTAACCTTAACGTTAGTCAGTTTTATCACTCAAAGAGATATATTTGTCACGACAAATAATTTATACCAACTTAACATGTAGATCAGTTTTGCAATTTAATATAAATTAATTATATTAACTGATATTACTTTGTTGCAAATATTTACCTTGATGTTTGGACGTCATTCTAAAATGTATGTTTCTTAAATTAAGTACCTTTTGACACCAGTCATTGTTTTGGAATAATTAGAAAATCGAAAATTCTGTTTGTATAGTTGTGTTTTTTTATAGTGCTTGCTTTTCACTGTAGATGTAACATCCTCGATTATTACTTTCACAATAATGGTAGTTAATTTACTATTTTAGTAATAAAAAAATATAATTCACCAGTAATATGATAATTTTTCTTTCGAATGGTGTGCCATTTAGCTTTTTCCCAGTACATTGCATGCAATATTGGAGCGCAAAATGTATCGTGTAAAGCGAACTTACGATCCAGGATTTTAGCAAAAAAAATTCAGTCAAAACAGTAATCTACATTTGGTGACAAAGTGCATGTTTGATCGATTCAATGATTTTGAAGAATTCAATTTTTTTTCAATACATAAGTATAGGGAAAATGTTAATTAAAACATCACTGACCACTTTGTCGTAGTGAGTCAAACGTTCTTAAATATTTTAAGTATTTTTGTGCTCTTTATTAGTGATTCTCTTGTCCAGTCTACAGTAAAAAATGTTCCCGATTTATAAAATCACTACTTCAGTATTCTAAATGTGTATAAATATATAGATTAATATTCAATTTTTTAAATATACTTTATTATCGAAAACTTTGCTAAATTGCTACCCTTATACGAATATTGCTAATATGTTGATAGGAACTGCACTTTCTGAATTTTAATACTAAATTCAATACGTACATGATGAATTATCATTTAAATAATAGTAAATATTGTATGTACTAATATTTTAATGTCCACGATGAGAGTTTTATCAAAAATCTTTTATTGTTGATTAATACTTAAATTATATACACTCTCTAGTTCATATTATCATAAATTGCATTTATCAAAAATTAATTTACTTATTACAAAAAACAATGTTTTTCTTACAATTAAACATTTCTGAACCTATATTCATATAATCAGTTTTTTATATTTATCGTATTGCAGTATAAACTGATAAAAATAATTTAAAAAATTACAATACAACTACATCAAAGAAAATATCAAATTGTCACACATTAAAAGCTAAAATTCGAACAACTGAAAAAGTAATTAAATAAAATAATATCCAAGGTTCTTAACTATTGCTATTTATAGAATACCTTCCAAGAAAGACTCGTTCTCTTGTTTATAACAGTAGACTGGACAACTCGTAAAATTGTAGCTGATTGTCGTTCAGCTCCACAATCCCAAGGTGGACTATTATTCATATCTCAAATCTCTATAGCTGTCATATTCAATATTTATGTTCAGTTAACAATAATAATGAAAGTAGACCGATCCCATGAATCCTTGCTATTGTTTGAATGTTTAGAGGAGTCTGATATTCAGAAATTCAAGTGTCTCCGAGCTCAGGTGTATCACATGACAACAAGGTATGAAAGAGCACAAATAGTATTTCTCAATGTATTCACACGAAGTATTTAGGACCATCTCAGAAAAATATGCTAATGAATAATTGCAAATAAAATTTATGTCTTTAGTTTGGGATAAAGTAATGAAAACTATTAAAGCACGCGGTGTCGTATTTTTACTAAGAAACAAGTCCATACCTTAATTTTAGATAGCATAACGAGTTTAATTTATACAAGATTGGGGTGGATAGTTCAAGATATACACAAAGAAAATTTTAGGAAAAAAAAGGAATAATGTAATTTGAAATACGGTGTAGAAAGAATTTTTGAAATTTATATTTTTTATAACATTTTAGTTATTTATATAAAAAATACGAAAATATCCGGAACTTTGGATCTGTTATAAAATGATTTTTTAAACGTTTGCGGCTACGTTTCCGAACAGACAAATGACTACAATAGTAACATAACAAAAATTATTACTTGACCATTAAATATGATACTGCATATCTTTTGAGTTGGTTTTACAGGACTAACACTAATAGATATTACCAAAAAAAGTAATTTAAGAATATATTTCTACACCTACCAAAATAAGGAACAAATAAAAATTAGAGCTAGTCATTGATGTAAAAAATGAATATTTTAGACGGTCTGGACGGGTAGTGTGCGACAATTGTATATAAATATATGTGTAATATTAAATAATTCATGAAAACAAATAACTCTCATTGAGGAACCACACATGAAAGGTGATTTAGAGCATGGTGCAAAGTCTACTATTATTATTACAGATATCAAGTATTGACAAAATCTGGCAGATGTGAGCAGCATCCAAGTGCTAGTTGGCATCCTCATAACTCTTCAATATCAGCTTTTCTTGATCATGATGAGATTTATGGGGTAAAGTATCAGTTCCTGCCATTCTGTGAGAGTCACTATCAAGTAACCGAATTCGAACCCAAACAAGCAGCAAAACTTTTGACCACCAATCCTTACGGACAAGGTAAGTTGAACACCAGAGATAATGTGTCGTCATATAAGTACTAACGTCACACTATTTTACCAACATCAACAATAAAAATCATTTATTAGAACAAGTTTATCACTTAAGTAACAATAAAAGAATAGAAATACGTGGTTGTTTGATCGAATTCAATTAACGAAATTTCGTAAAAAAGTTAATGAAATATAATTTGAGAGTGTCCATTAACGAAATTACCATTGCATATATATTTTCCTATTATCTGGGCATTAGAAGGTTTAGCTTCCAGAGCGTTTGTAGTAATAAAAGTCATCTTATATCGAACATCTTACAAAGAAAAACCAATTAGTAAAACCTCCTCACCAAGAATAAATAAATATTATACTGTCAAAAAGAGAAGTTAAAAATGTATATGACTACATAAACGGTAATCAAGTATTTTACAGTCTAGTACGTTTGTCAATAAAGATGATTGTTAATTTATTTCTATATCCGAATGTTTTTTCTCATTCCGAAATTCCATATCATTGTGTTTTAAAAATGAAACAATAGTATGTTTCTCTGTTCATTATTGAAAGACGAACTGAAATCATATCGTGTTTTACACCTCTTATTCATGCTTTTAAACTTGTGTTATTTTTGTATTTGATACCAACTATATGCACCCGTCGTGATGCTTAAAAATCTATTGACAGAGTTAGAGAGAAGCCTTTCGAGCAAAAATGGTGTAAGACGTGTCAATCTTTGATTTTAAAAAGAACGGTATCCTAAAAATCTCCTCGCGTGGGAAGTAAACAAATCAATGAAATTAACCGTCACAAGGGGAATGTATTTAACCGTTTTCGAAATCCTGGACAACTTTTGCCTCATACGTTTTTTACTTATTAATGTGATGCAGTTGTGATATGAAAGTAAAGGTAATAGTAAGATGGAATAGATCCAATATAAAATAAAAAATTCCTTACGCAAAGAACAGGTATTTCTCCTATTGAAACATTTTACAGGGTAGACAGACCCTTAAAAATGAAACGTTAACAAGCGCAACGTATTCTTTATTTTATTTTCTGCAAAAACGATAAAGTATATCGAGTTTTTCGTTGCTTCCATCTGAAAGCAGATAGTCAAGTACATGATGAATATTTTTCAACTCACCAATGCATGCATGCGGAAGTAGACAAAACGACTAGTACAGCTATAAAACATTTAGTACGTTTCAATAATATTGTATTCATTTTCTCTTACTTTTTCGGTGGGTTGCTGGAATTTTCTCATAAGTGGTTATATCTATGTTCTTAATTATGATTGATTTCCGAAGAAACAGAAGTCGATGTACAAGTTTTGAAAAAGATAATAATAAGAAAGAAACAAAAAGAGAAGGAAGCGCAATAATTTAAAAATTATTTATTATTGTTTTAATTTCCTACCTACACGAAGTCGGAAATATGGAAGACAATCTTTTAGAGGAAGTGACATACTTAGACCCAACCACAAGAGACGTTGTACGGGATATATTCTTACCATTACCCCGCCTAACCCTATAAATATCTAGAAACATAAAAGCATGAATAAATAACGTGGACATATATTTTGTAGATATTGAAGACGGCTTATGTCTAACGGGTAATTCCATTCTTTTTTACTTCCCACAACAAGTTCTTGTCTTCCGACAATACCACTCTCTATCTGCCAATGACAATTTTAGTACTTCCCTTGGTAATTAAAAAGGAACATGAATGCTGAAGTTAAAGTACAGGAATGCTTAACGATTAAATCACATTTAAATTTAATGCTAAATGAGAAATCTGACCATAATATATTAACGACGGTCTTCAACACTTTGTTCGCAGCATCATTCTCGACACTTACACGGACTTTCTACTGTGCGGATTTCCTTCAAGTTGGAGATGAGCTTCAAGAAACAGTAGCGTCCTGCGAATGGCCGCCCAGCGGAAGGACATACGCTGTAGTTCACCATTTCTCCATCATTTCAATAGTACTCCTTTTGGTGGCAATCGTCGCCATCTTGACGCAAGAGCATACTCGAAATAGTGCTCATGGCCAAGCTATGGCTTCACACGCTTTTTCACTGCTTGCCACGAACACTCTCACATATGCTTTTTTGTATAATGAAGCTCTTAAATACTGTATCATCTACAGTAAGTGTCTCTATGTATAAGAATCAATAATAGGATTAATAACACAATATAGTAGAGTTCTAAACATTTTCAGTAAGTTTCTCTATGTATAAGTATTTAATAATAGGACCAATAACATAATGTGGCAGAATTCTAAACTTCTTTTTCATGTATCCTTACGCGAGTGCTGCTACCAACACAGTCTCNCACTCTTCACCAGGCTTTCCCTAAAACACAATTGCCAGGATTAACGAACCTAACGCAATCGTCTGTGACTGAACAATTGTTTTTAGTTTTTCATGGTTTGCTGTCACGAGCTAAGTTTATATTATTATAATCCAAGTTACTATTACAGACGCTGGCTGAGAAAAGGAAACAGTGCGGAATATTTTTTTTTTAATTATCGTAAATATCAAGAATAACGAATGAAACTTATATTATCAGAATCGCAATAAAATTTTACGAAGATGGTATCAATGATTTCTTCGAACCTTAGTTCTATCATAATGCGATATTTGGCTTAATGTGATCTATTTTATATGAGTTATGTGCTGTTTCTATGTGGTGTTTGTCAGTCTATGAGTATTTATGTGTATAAAAATTCACATTCAAACCCTGCCGAGTCCATGTATCACTATTTTCGACAATCAATTTCATTTACTCTTTTATATTATCACTTCACCTTCATTAGATATTGAAAAAAGTAAGTAAGACAGTCCTCTCCATGCTTTATTTATTCTGCCTACGTTTCGAGATTTGGTTTATCTCTTCGGCAGGGTCAGCTATAATACATAACAACTGACAGAAATGGTAGTTTGTATAAAAAAGTTTTGCATTACTTTCAATGCATTAGTTATAATAATGTGCTAAAACATATTTATAACATACCTGAGGTGCAGATTCAATTACAATCATGTTATTAAAACTGTAACAGCTATTCACATTAAAAGTACTAATTAAGAATGAATTTTATGGAAGGTTCGTCACACTTCTCCCTCATTGTCTGGTTGAATACTAAGATATACACACTATGGGTAACATACATTTATGAAACACAAGCATTACCAAAATATCACACAAAATATAATAATTTCATGTATTATTTAATCATATATATAACGCTATCATAATCTTTTGTAAAAATGTTGGATTCTAATTCAGTATTCACATTTGTATTCATTTTAATATAACCAGTTTCTAAAATCAATCTTTCGAAATGATTCTTCTCTTTTCTTAAAATCATCGTAGTTTTTAAGTTCATTTCATGTTTATTTTATTTGTAATGTCGAACAATGCCACACTTATCATGTTACTTTATCCTTGTATTCAATTTCTTCTTCGTCTGTCCTATGTATCTAACATTACAGTCATTTCACGGAATGGAGTGTATTACATTTTTCTGATTCCGCGCATGCGCAAGACGATCAGACTGCAAGTATCGATACACTATACCCGATCGATATCATCGATATTAGTACAGTACATGTCTTTAATGTCAAGTGAACCCACATATAATCATTAGGCATCTTCAATCCTTTTATTTCATTGACAAATTCAATAGATTTTTAGTGAAGCTGATTATCAATTTCTAAAAGTGGTTTTAGAATCTTTCACATAAATTTCGATATATTATAGGAAGGACCATTAATAGCTGATATGATTAGTCTCATACCTTGTTCCTTTTCCGTAATGTTATTAGTCCATATGCATTATTAATATTTGCATCACTCATATTTAATTGTTTAAACTGGAATGTTGTAATTATATTATTCTTTAACAATTCTATAAGAATAACAGGAATTTGCTTCTTTTTTTTTGTATCATCATTATAAATTTAAAGATATTTCTCTTTAATTTGTAAAACATTTTCTCCTTTTTCTACGGATTCATTTCTTTTCATAACTACTGAATGGTTTCCTCTGTCAATTCTTATTACAATAATATCCTTATTAATTTTCAAAATGTTTTTTAATATTATCATATTATTATAAATTTTCTCATCTTCTTTACTATTAGATATTTTACTAATCACATATTTGTACGTACAAACCGTTACTCATTCATTTCCTAATTAAGATTTTTTTCTCATTCTCATACTTATCAATCCCATATTCAATGTCTTTTATATATTCTGTTACTATTCTTTTATGATCACATTCTATTGTATTATACTTTAAACAATTTCCTAATTCCAGGGTCGTCATTACATTCTCAGGGATTATCTTATCTGTAATATTTACTACAAATTCCTTTTCTACATAGAAGAAGGTCAAAAATTCAATTTTTCATTCACTAGACTTCGAAGTTTAGATTAATATCACAGTAATTCCAAGTTCAGATAAAAACAATCAGCAATACGGTTTAATCTAATTAATCGAGTCTTGAGGAAAGTTTCTTTGTATTTAGAGTATGCAAAAATTTATATGTATTAAAGTTTTATAATTCTTTCAATATTCTACCCCTTTGCATGTAACTATCTTTAATGACATGTTTAAGCATTTTCATAGACTGACTATTCGCTAATATCAGATAAGTCTTTTCTAATTTCAACTACTCATTGTAATAATACTTTTGTATCCATTACTAATAAATTTAGAAACTACTAAATTATTTTTACAATCTATAAGTAATTTAATCTTAAAATCAATTTTAATCATTCTCATACTTGCATTACTTGAAATAGTTGTAATGACGACAAGTTGTAAAAGGAATCTACGCAACACGAGAAAAGCTCCTGGTAAGCTTAACACAACTGCTACTGATGTGAATACCAAATAGATAAATAATTACTAATTGTAACATTAAAAACGCCAAAGAAATGAATATTTAGGCTGAAAGGAGAAAAAATTGAACTGCTGTTAATTTTCCCTCTCCTAATTTCTTTAACAATTCATCCGGACGGCTATTTGTCCCATGGAAATTGAATAAAAAGTTAAAAAATTTAGAAAACGACTAACATCAGAAACCAACCACAACAATAAGACTAACAACAGTAATGAACTTACTGTATAGATTTCATTACACAGACCTTAAAGATATTTTACGAATTTTTTACGTTCCAGCATTACCCATCTACTTCTTTCTCCTTGCTGCTGGATTTTGGCTCAACGTAGTGTCCATTAACATTACCCTAGGTTTCAGGTAATCAATAAATTTTATTTATTTATTTATTTATTTTTTATTATTTTTATTTTTGTATTTATTTTTTTATTTATTTTTTTATTTATTTTTTTATTTATTTATTTATTCATTCATTTATTTATTTATTTATTTACTTATTAATTTACTTATTTATTTGTAACTGGTATTTACTGCGATACTGCAGTAGAGGAACCCCACAAGGGGGAAAAAAGACCGTTGAAATTAGAAATATCTAAAATTTGAGAAAGCGTATTTCAAATATCTGATTTAATATACATTACACACAGAGATAGTTGATATCTCAAATAGTTCATGGGTAATATCGAAAAAATTATACTATGTCACTATAGTGTACGATTATGCAGTCATGCTATCCAAGTATGTCTACATTTTCTTTATATCATAACGTAAAGACTACCAACTTTGAATCTCGGAATAGAACACAATGTTATAATCGATATTTCACGTATTAGTGGTTGCAATAGGGTAGATGCGATTTCATGATTTTATTGTTCACATTAGTGGCATATCACCTTACTTGCACTAAATCTCACGAACTAATTGAAATGTAAACACGATATTGTACATTAATGTTTTTAAATTATTTACGTTGCTTAAGTATTAATCATTATATTAATAACTTTTTTGACTTTTTCAAATTAAAATTATATTTTAATTTCAACGTTTCGTCATTGGTTTGCGACTACATCATGTGATACATATTAGTACTGTCTTCTAATAACATGCTGCCGCGATATTGGTTACATATCGCAACATGAAGCGAGTGAACAATTTGTGAACTCTATGCTCTTTGTGTCAATTGAGGACATATCTCGATTCTTGAGCTTCTTTGAACAATTTCTTCAAACGTCATTGGTCCTTTTAAAATTTACGATTTTGAGTTTTAAGAAAGTAGAGAATGAAATGGTTTAGTATGACACATAATTAATAACAGACTCGTTTATTAATTATCCTGGAATTCACGAGGTTGCACTTCCCCGCCAAAACAATTTAAAATAACTTGATATTACGTAATATCCAAGCCATCGAGCCAGATGAGCAATCAATACACGGTTAACCTTTGACGTCACGCTATCAACCGACCGACCGACCAACCAACCAACCAATCGCGTGAGTAGCGCGAGTCTCCTAAACAAGCCACGACATGTGGACACTGCCTCTCTCTGCAAAACTCGTCCGAGGAGTCAACATTAAATCTGATGTAGTACTCTCATCATTCGGCACGCAAGCTGACGACTTCCCCTTCAGTTTTCTACCAGGAGAGAGCTCAGGGAATTATTTTCAACTGACAAGAGCACTTGTCGTGGGCGTCGGCACACCGTTGAATCGCCATGTCTTAAACTGTCTGCAATTCAACTTCAATAGCACATCAACTCAAAATCATCAACTCGACATCAACCCACCGCCATCCAGACCGAATCATTGACGAAACGGATCATATCGTCTCACCTCATCCCAGCAGATCACCTGAAATTCAGCTTATCCCTTAAATTCTGTACACGTGTCATAAATAGAATTACACAATATTTAAGAACAAAAAAATTCAGATAATAAAACCAAAGGAATTAGAAAAATATACACAAAATTATCATATTATAGATACATAAATACGCAAATATTGATAAAAGGGAAGTTTTGACAGAGACATATTCATGAACGTAGAATATTAATTAAAAAATTTATGGTCAAAAATTCAGTTACTAACTGCGTATGACCGCGTGGAGGACAAAACACAAATTTATTCTCCGGACGCAGGGAAGAGACCATCCCAGCAATTCCGATGATTATTCAAATAGGAAGGAATGTGAAATTTTCACTGGATGTATCCTTTTCATTAGAAAGTGTTTTTCCAAGTTCCTACTGGGAACTAGGGAAATTGGGTAGGTGGTGAATTTTTTTGAATTTTCACAATATCGCATTATTATCGTAGTTTCCTTTGGTAGGTATGCGTGATTAATTTACATATCTCAGAAACACTTTTTCCTGTTTTTTTCTTTTCTCGTTCTGAATATGGAAGTGTCCAAAATGTTTTTGGGAGTTTGTCATTAGTGATATCGACGTAATTTACTACTTCCAGTATATTTCACGAGCTATTTGAGATATCTCTAATCTCAAGTTTTATATGTATGATTTTATAGAAATGCAAATATTTGTTACGTTGGTTGAATGATAATTATTCATCAAAGACGACAGAAAAATAACCCAACTATGATCAACATTTTGAAGAGATGTTGCTTATAAAATGCATAAGCTTACAGAAAAAGAATTTTTCGAATTATTTTAAAGGGATGAATTTAAATGAAATGTATTTTCTTTCAATTTTTTGCTATTACAAAAATATATAGATATTATATGGATTTTTGTATGTAAATATAAAATTTTTGTATTATAATAATTCACTTCCTTTTAGTGAGACTATATGGAGGGATCTGCGTAGAGTTGTACAAAAACGGTGATTTCCTGTACGTTTATAACTAGTGTCATCGGGTTAACGGTAATATCACATATTTGGGGTATATTCGTCGTTGTGAAAGCCAAATGAATTCAGCAATACTGTCAACGGGAGCACGGATGTGCAGCAGGAAAAGGCGTACTTAGGTGAAGCATTTGCACATTTGTCATACAACCTTCGACCGATGGTACGGTTCAATAAAAATAGAGAAATATTGAAATCTTGCACTAGATTTGCTCTAAAATGAGTGGTATTTCCATATAGTCATAAAAGATTAGTCTTCAGAATTTTAAAAATGAAAGAAAAGCAAAACATATTATCTAGGAATTTTTGCTGAAGGTTTTTAATCCGCCTCTGCCTTAGGACCCTTGATCGGAATTGATGGGATGGTCCCTTGCTTGCCTCCGGAGAGTAAATTAGTTTATTGTTTTCCACGTGGTCATAAGCAGTTTGTACTGTTTTTTTGACAATAAATTTATTATTATTATTATTATTATTATTTTGAAGAAATTCAGAAATATTTCAAATATATATGATGTATTAGTTCCTTCATGTATTGAAAATGAAAAAGGTCTAAAACGTTTCCTCATTTCCCATTTTTGTATCGATGCCCATCTGATGATCGACAAAGTGTGTGAAGGACTTACCAAAAAAGTCTACTTGACTCCAAAGGGTTTGAGTAAGTGCTAGGTTGGTCTATTGATTTTCACACGATTATGTTTTTGACCATTATAGAGGTAAGTAGTGAATAGCAAAGAGATCGAAGAGCCTGTGAAAGAGAATAAACATCAGCTTGCTACTTCAGAGGTGATGANGAAGAGAATAAACATCAGTTTGCTACTTCAGAGGTGATGGAGCTCATGGAGATACTAAGGGCTTGGTTAATTATTGTATCCTACATTCAGAGGCATCACCTTGATAATACAGCAGCTAAACACTTTACAACTTGACTTACCAATAATGCTATCTAATATTTACAACATTTCAAAGTATAGTGAGAAATAAATATTTCCAGGAGAAAATTAAGATATATTATTTACAATAAACTGAATTATAGTCGTAATTTGAATATTTTTTAATAAAACTCATTATACTATTGCATTTCTAAATGAAAAAGTGTATTTCGCATAATAACAAAAATTTGGGTTTAAACAAAGCAGAAAATATTGTTAATGCTTTTTAAACGAGTTTATCTTATACTTCCAGTTAAAGTAAAGCAATGTACTTAACTTACCTTTTNTTTTTAATTCCTTGAAAACATTTCGTATCCCTAATAACTTGTGTATATATGGTAATAACGACACTGGTTCCTTTATTGAAATAAATATTTTTATTGAAAACGAAAATAACTCATAAATCATAAAATATAGCTCAAGAAACGTTTCAGTTTTCCCCTTCATTATTGATGACCTTAATCTTCCTGTCTGACGAAGGCGATGTGAATTGTCTTTTTCAATATTTTTAAGTTCATTTATTGCTCATTTTTCACTCTTAAAAAAAAAAGTTTTCACAAATTTAAAAATTGTAATCATGTTCTTAGATCATTTCCTTGCATTATTGTTTTATAAAGGGAACCCCCAGGACAGAAAAGTATACCTCATGGTAGAAGACAGAAATATGTGAGGTTGGCGCTCGCCCATGCTTATGGTTGGGGTACGCCCGCTGTACTCACTGCGTTTGCGGGTACCATGAATTTCTACAAACATGCTGAATGGACTAAGAATCTCTACAAACCTTCCTTTGCTGAGGCAAGAACTTGTTTCTATGAGGTCGATATCAGTTCTTTAAATATAGGTATGTAACAAATATCATTAATATGCAAGGAGTTTGTAGCTCACGACATTTAAGTGCATTTATATTGCCTACTTTTTTATTATAAATTCAAATATATTCTTCAATTAAATTAAAATTTCTGAATCAATAAAACAAAATTAAAAAATTAAACGTTAACTATTATGGTAGGAAAAACTATTTGCCAAAAATTAACTTTTAATATTATTTCATGAAGATATTAGGTATTTATTTTTAATGTTAATATGTTTTAATTGTATTTTATGAAACTAAATCACTACGTTCGTACATATTTTTTGTTTTAAATCTTCGCCCTAATACATTCGTTGGTGGGATTCACCATTAAACGGTTCAATAAAATGTTCCTGTTTCTTTTCTTAACTCCTTTTAAACACTTCTTTTGGCTCAATCTAAACTTCCTATTTCCATGGAAGGACTCAAATTTTTTTTATTTGTTTAACTCGAAAATATCGTAAATGTCAATACCTGTATAATTTGGGTACCAAATATTTCACTTAAACTTTTTCATCATCGTTCCTTCTAACTCTTCTTGTATGGAAATTTTAATGAGAAAATTGTTTGTATTCTGAAAATGTTTAATTGCAGACATATCTAACAGAAATGTCACATTGCAAATTCTCTGCCCTTATGCTTTCATTTTTAAATGTTGAGATGCTTATGTGGAATTTTTTTTAAAAATCCTTATTTAACAGTTATTTACCATGAAATGCAGTTTTAATGTTGAATTTCTAAATTGCTGGTAGTATATTTATGCCAAAAATTGTGGTTTACGTAGATAAATGAAAAAAGTAGCAATACCTGATGAAAATCACCAACAAATATGCAATAATCATGCATTTAAATTTGATCCAGCTTAATTATATTCGACTGTTGCAACATCTGCAAAACAAACAAACAAATGTTTCTAAAAAATGTTCCTTTCTCTATACTAAATAAAACATGCTATGAAAACTAGGGTTACATTTAAAATGTTGAAAGTGGCCCCCGCGCCCCTATTATTTTTGTAAGGATACCCATCGATATTTGATGGCGCAAATGAAAAAAGGTAATCAAATTTCAAGATTTCAGCAAAATAGATTATATGAGTTTTGGACGACCTGAAGTTCTCTGTGGCTTTTTGTGTACTCCTAAAACTTACACTTGCATTTTTCTAAGTAACTTGTAACTATGAAAAAAATCATTATTTTGTTATTTATTAGTTATTTATTCTTCTTTACTATACTTCAAATATTATTAATTTATGTATTGTAATTCAATATACATCCTCCTTTTCTCTTTACAGCCGCATACAGTTCAGATTTGGAAATTGCATCGTGGATGTATTACTACGGTCCCATGGCAGTGCTGGTGATTATTAATAGTATTTGCCTCGTGCTAACTGTTCTCAAAATAAGATCCCTGAGCAAGGACTCTGAATTTTTGCAAAATGCCAGTGCTGGAGGGACAAAGAAGAAAGCTGCATCACAAACTCTTGCTAAGTATGATACTACCATAACTTAATCAATAGTTTTATTTAAAGAATTTTTTCTCTTAACTTTCATTACCTCTGGCAAGGCAGCGTCAAAAATTTAGTAACGAAAAACAAAATATCTTTACTTATATTATATAGAGCTTTACTTACATAAAATCTGACTCCAAATTTTATACTTTTTCATATACGTAGTACATAGAAAGTATTGTAATCATTAAAAAATTCGAAAACGACATTTTTGCAGTAATATCTGTTTTGGAGTCCCTGTTTCCGAAAAAGCGGTTTTTGGCTGAACGTCCGTCTGTCCGTCCTTCTGTGCGGAGCACTCCTGACCGAATGTTTTAAAAAAATTATTTTTCCTTTTTTCGTATTAAGGTTAGAATTTACTTCTCACATATGCACGTGCTATCAATTTTCTTTTTACTTGAAAACTAAGGGCACTTCACATGAAGACCAAAGACATTATTTAATACTTTTTAAAGACTCGTCCAACGATTTTGCTTAAATTTTCTGTACGTAAAGTACAATTAGTATGCATTATATTCGCATTAGTGGTATTTTGCTTGAATGTTTGGTTTAGACGCAGTAAAATAATTTATATCTGCAACGATCAGGCATTTGTTTACTATTTTAAGAACCTTGAATGTTATTTAACAAGAATGAAGCAGAGGTAGAGTAAATTGATATTCTAAATATTTATTTTACTTTCAAATTCTTATCCGTTTTGGAAACTCCTGAATCCGAAAAAATGTTTTTTGACTGGACGTCCGTCCGGTCCGTCCGGTCCGTCCGGTTTGTCTGGTCCGTCTGTCTGTACGACCGTTCATGCACAGCACTCCTGACCAAATGATAAAAAAATTCATTTTTGTATTTAGGGTAAAAAAAATTTCTCACATATTCACATGCTTTCAATTTTCTTTTTACTTGAACACGAAGGGCACTTCACATTAAGATCAAAGACATTTTTAATATCTTTCAAAAACTAGCCCGACGACTTTGCTTAAATTTTATGTACGTAAAGTACAATTAGTATGCATTACATTCGCATTAGTGGTATTTCGCCTGAGAGTTTGGTTTAGACGCAGTAAAATAATTTATATCTGCTACGATCAGGCATTTGTTTACTATTTCAAGAACCTTGAATATTATTTAACATGGATGAAACGAAAGTAGAGTAAATTTATGTTCTGAATATATATGTTTATGGCGCGTAGTGTTCAGTTCGCTAATGGAGTGAATCCGATAAGTATATGTTTGTGTCATTTTTCTATGTTACTTTGAAAAGGAGAACAGAGTAATGTCTCCTTCTTACGTTTCACTTGGTTTCGTGAATCTTCCACCCACGCGACCTTTACGCACTTGTCGTTACCTCACATCCGGTGACGCTGCATCATTTTGCTGCGTAAGCTTACGTTTCAGATGTGACCACTGCTCCTTTTCCCGTTTTTTTTGTGTCATATTTAATGTTTTTGTGTTTATTATTTGATTCATGAGGATGTTTTTTATTATTATTTTTCATCGTTTGAAGAATTACCTTTGCGATGTGTTTTTCTTTGTTCTGAAGGTAATGTTTGATAAATCTAACTTTTTTTACTTTTCATGATTTTTTAAATTCAATGCTTTATAGCAGTTTTAATCGTTGAAAATAATTTTATTGTTAAAATATGTTTTAACTCTTACAAAATTCTTTGACGAGATAGATAAGGAGCATTACAAAATAACAGGAAGTAAATAAAACGAACAATATCGCCTATCTTACCGAAATAATTAATAGATAAAATTAGTGTTTATTAATATAATTTTAAAATTGCAAATTCCAAAAAAAATATTTTTAATTCCTAATTAATTTAATAAGAATATCTATAATCTGCTGGCTTTGTTCTCGCGTATTAATGTCCTATTTATCTTTATATTTATCAATAAATATATCTTTTGATATTGATTATAAATCTTGCAGATCTTATCTCTCCTCAAAAGGATAAAAAATACGGAATTTGTAAATTAGAGATTCTTTTATATAAATGCTAGTAAAATATTTCTTTAATAAACTTTTTAAGTTGGGTAAAATGAAGACGATCCAAATATAGAGTAACATATGAGTATCATCCCTTTCCTAATAGAATGCTGGAAGGCCGCTCTCTAGTCCAGACTGAGAAACGTACTTGAGAAAGTATGTGCAATGGTCTTGCACCACTAGCTTCATTTTAACGTTGTGATTAAATGTATATTTAAAAAAAAGACTTATGTAAGTATCTTTCCAAGTAATTGTACGAATAACTTTTATTCAATATAAAAACTCAGATGTATCGGACCACAAATTACAGAGATAATAGCATAGACATTTTGACTCACCATTTTTTATGGCGTCGTAAAGTATGCTATATTATGTACAACATTTGGTAGTAATCAGCAAATTTATGTCTTACACAATGTCTCATTAAGTTACAAGGAGTGTCGTTACATATTCTAAAGTGTATAGTTACACTACAATCGACTGTATATTAGTAAGTTGCATGGGCAAGAGACTACTCAGTGCTCCATATTAAACTTTGTCTTGAATATCGATTAGGATAATATTATGTAACTTATTGTATATTAAATATAATTCAATGACATTTATTTTGAAATGACATTCAAAAAATTACATAAAAAGTTTAAAAACGCCCCGAAAAGAAATTTTTATCAGTTGAGTCACAAACTCTTTATTTAAATTGATGGGTTCAATATTGAGATGAATTTGACAAATTACTTATAAATTATTACTTTTGATAGTTATGTATTGTAACGTTCCCTTGTTAAGTTTATCAATAATACATGTTTTATTTAGTTAAATGAAAATATATAGTTTTCGAAATATATTTACTTTATTCAATCGATTAGATGTATCTAAATTTGCAAAAAAAGACTGTTATTAGAGAAATTTATTTTAACAAATTTATATTACGGGCAAGAGAAACGTTCAAAATATGTTATGTAGTTGGTTTGAACCGTAAACTTGTGTAATCAAAAATATTTGTTAACTTCAAATAAAATATTTCCAATATAAAATAATTTGTACAAATAGGAATAAATTAAAGTGCTCATTATATCCACGTTTGGAGGATCAACAAGAACGAGTTATTGCGCAAAACAATGGAACCGAATATGATATAACTAGGATTCAGTACTATTTATGAATATCTGACAAAGATAAGATCTCTGGAACAAAAGTGATTCATTTAGAAAGTTAAATTTTCTTGCGTTAAACGCGAAATATTGATTCATTTTAGAATAGACTTATTATAGTTGTATTTTAAAGAGAAAGAATGATCAAATTATGGAATAAATGAGCTTATCTTAGTTCTAAATGGAGACGAAATTCAAGTTGTTAATTCTAAGATCGTCGATTTTTGGTCCGATTGTGAGAAGATTGACCCTTTAATAAGTGAAACATAAAAAAGATGTTTTGTCTGAAAGTAGTTTCGGACAGGTTAAAAATTCCTACATAAGTGATTCTTTGTTTCAAGAATTATAACTGAAATAAAAAAATTGCTAACCATGTGACAGTTTCCCAGATAGATTCGCTTAAAAAAACGCTTCAAAAATTGAGAAGAAAAGTTCTTTGAGTACTTAATGATAATTTCACGGTTATATTTTATTTAATAAAATTCGTTTCTATTGGCTTCAAATTACGAAACCTGGGAACTTCAAAAGTTTTATCTCGGCAAAACCAATATTACATACGAGTGATAATTGAGATTTAAAATGTGACTTAACCTAAAATACTATTTTTCGCATATTACTAAACCATGTTTTGCATTTTCTTCAGACAAAATATTATTCATCTATGTCACAACTTAAAACGTACTGTTAGGTGTAGCTCGCTACATATCAGACTTTACAACTGGTGGTGAAAATTGTCCAAACTCACATTATTAAACTAGTATTTTTTTAGTTGGATTTTTATGTTTCTTTCTTTCATTTTCAGCACTCTCCTCTACCTAAAGCTGCTCCTCTTTACTGGTACAATAGAACTGATCACAGATGGTACGATTTGGGCCACACGAAAGAGGCGCTTCGAAATACCTCATATTACCACTTTTTACGCAGTAGAAGTGGTACTCATCTACCGTATAAGCGCTGTTATACTAGACTTGATTCGCGCTTGCGCAGTTTGTTGGTTAGGTGTGGGACGAATAAATCACGGATGGATACAGATTCTGAGAAGAGGAGGACTTTGTTTAAGAAAAAATATTCTAAAACTGAGAAAACTCAACGCACGTGAAAGGTGGTCTCCGAAAAATTCGAGTACTGATGTGAATGATGAGGCAGGATTCAGTTTAAAATTAAAAGGCACAGTAATGGGAACTTCGTTCAGTGAATTGTCAGAGTAATAAAGTTTAATTGTTCTATCCAAGTTTACAAAAATATTCCCGAAAACACTGTTTGTATTTAAGTAGCTGATTAATTTCTGGGCTCTACTACGGAACAAGGGAGTTTTCCCAACCAGTAGCTTATCACTTAAAGTAATACCTCATTTTCAATAAAATATGAACATTTTTGTCTATAGTTCTCTATTAGTTTCGAGGGATCTTTTATATCTTTTTATTTACAAATCTTTTTTGAATATACATCGCTAAGCTATACAGTTGAATTTAGATCGCTCAGGTGTTGGATGGTTACACATACACAATAAAAGTCTACAATAACTCTTAAGGCATGAGACTAACAAGTAAGATTGGGGAAACTCATTGAGCACAACCTAAGAAATTCGTAAGTTGGTGAATTAAATCTGTGTCATCTATTAAATAAAAATGAAGAGGGTAACGTTTGTGTATGTGGGGTTGAGGAACCCTACTTTGCGGATGTGGAATTGGGCGGCGCCAGGAATTTTTGGAAGAGAAAAAAAATCATGTGATATTACGTGAATGTAGTCGTGAGTGAAAGTAACCTTCAAATCTTTATGAATAGAGGAATTTCGGATAAACCAGGGCGCTTTGGAGGCTAAACGGAGTATTTTGTTTCAAAAAATCTGAATTTTTTAGATGTGTGGGAGCAGCTTTGTACCATACGGGTATGCGTGTAGTAATAGTGATCAAAGAATAGTCTTGAAGAGGACAAGTGAAGAATCGCAGATTGTGGAGGAGCAGCGGTTGATTATAGGTCAAAGTTGAACAAGTTTTCCGTTGGCCTGCTTGATTTTTGTTTCGATGACTTCTTTCCACGTGAGTCGGTTGTCGAAATGTAAACCAAAGTATCTGATCCAGGATTGCGATGGTGACTAGGGGATACTGACGTTAATTATATATAATGGAAGAGGGTATGTTGGGAGACGAAGAGAAAAAACCTTGGAAACGTTCTGGAGGGGTTCTGGGAGTATTTTCCACATTTCTGTCCATTTTGGCAAAGAATTTAAGTAATCGTGAAAGAAAGATTATTAATGGACGGGTCGGGTTTGCATAGAACTGTGTCGTTGGCAAAAAAAGCAATATTATTGTGGTAATGAGATGGCAGGTCTGCAGTAAAGATATTAAAACGTTTTGGAGATAATGAAGAAGCTTATGGAACACGTGCTTTGATGGGGTACGGGTTTGAATAAAATTCATTGAAGTTAACCCTAAACGTTCTATCTGTTAGGAAACTTTTAATGGTGTTGACTAGGTAAGTAGGTGTTCCCAGTTGTCGAAGTTTATGGATAGAATCTAAATGCCAGACACGGTTGTAGGCTTGAATATCATCTTGAGAAAAATGTATGTGTATGATATCCTTTTCTCAAAGTCTTAGAGAATAAGCAATGTTTGTCTGGCCATGTTTATTTACGAATTGGTACGGCGAAATTATTTTTGATTTACTTTTAAAAGATTTTATACGTTTTACAATGAGTTTCCCGCATATTTTTGATAATACAGGTGGGAGACTAATGGGACGATAGCTTGACGTTGAAGTAGGATTCTTTTACGGTTTCTGAATCGGTACTTTTGTTGAAAGTTTCCACGATGTGGGAAAATGTCCCGTTCCTAGTACTGAATTAAAAATGTTGTTTAAGAATGCTAGAGCTTTTCTGGATTAATTTTTAACGTTACAGCAGTGACTATCAAAATCTGGTTATTTATGTTTGGGTAATGATATGATAATCCAATATACTTCGGATGGAGAGATATATATTTTATTGGATATGAAACATCGCAGGTTGGCGCAGAACAGAAGGAAAATACTTTTGATGAGTGTTGAGGATCGTTATGTATATTACCGACAAACTTTGAATCAACATACTTTGCCAGTATTTTGGAATTTTTTTTTTGCGAGTAACATTTAGTGTTATCTAATTGAAGTGGTGGCATATATGATTTTGCTACAGAGTAATCTATTGATACTTTCCAAGGTTTTATTTCGAGTGGTAAGATTTGATGTATGCGTTAAGTATGTAAGTTCAAGTTGTATAAGTGAAGGGCAGTTCTGAACAATAAAGTTACTCAACAATAAAGTGACCAAAGCGATGGCACAAAAAAACTAAAATGTATATTTAGAGAGGAAATTTTCAATGCTTCTTTGATTAAAGTTTTTCCATTCCATTTCCATTAAATGATTTTCCATTAAACCAAAGTATCTTTTTAAAGTATCTGAAGAGTTTAAAACTTCTTTCGAGGTATTAAACCACATCTTCTTTTTATATATTTGATATATTGTTTGTATTTGCAGAAAATAATGTTGATTTCAGGAACTACTAATCTCTACAATATTTTATTTCTTTTTGAATTCAGCTCATGGTTCTAAATTCATAGCCTGATTCTGTATGCAAGTCCCACTGTTCCACTTAATCGTGACTTGTGTGAGAGAATCGGGAAGAAGATAAGTTGGTATACCATGAATAGTAGTACCGAATCGACATTTGTCAGGAGTAGGTGAGGGAAACTCCAACTGAAATCTGAGCAGAGAAGTGTTTGAACCCACACTCTACCATTTAGTGACATCGTGGAGGCAAAGACGCTACCACTAAACAAAATCTGTCGGGTAAGGTAAGATTTTTTTTTAAAACGACCGAGATACTACTCGATACTTCAGTTAGAGACTTCAAACACTAACGAAGACGGTGGGGGAGCTTGCTTTAATAGAAAATATCAGAAGTTTTACAGATACCTAAATCGTAGTATGACGAAGAGATCCACATACATCATGACTCCATTCAGAAATCTTGCTCTCTAAATCTTCTCCTCGACGCCAGCAGTGTATCCGTAAACAATCGGTCAGTGTCGTGCTTCGCAGACAAGGACATTCACGATTGGGGGACCCCGCACTAAATCCCCGTCGCATACCTCCCTTCATCTGGTTCCAACCCTCGATGTCTCCCTCACATGACTTCCCATTCCCACTGTCATGGAGGTAACTTGAGGTGCATTGTAACCTGCATGACCACCAACGTAAATAACGGTGGACGCGCGATCGATGTGATGTGTCTTCGTTGTTGTCAGGTTTGACCCTTTTGCTTGTCACTATCATTCATATGCAATGTGTATCATATCTTCTGTCTGGTTGGATCTCAAATATGTCATAAACCTATCAAGAATTATTTTACGCGATGACAAAATTAAGGGGATGAATTTTTATATAGTCAGTAATTTGCTATTAAGAATTGTCCACCAATTCTTGAATAGTAAAATCATTCCACAAAATTATTGATGTGTCAATATGAAAATTCTCATACAATATAAAGGCCAGAATTAAAAGTCTCCCCCAAAAGGAACGTCTTTTTAGATTTAAAGATCATGTTAATTAAATAAGTTCCAATAAAAATAGATCAATATTACAGTGGAAAGTTTCTTTCATATCCACTTAACAGTCTGCACGCAAGCAGAAAATATTCAGATTGTATTCCAAGGAAATGTTAAAAACCGACATACAAAAAGGCATCACATTTGAAGAATGTTACTATTCAGATGTTAGCGAATGAAAGTACGGTTTTTATTACAAACCTATGTATGTTTACGTGCACATATGGTACCTATTGTGTAACCAACACGGTTGCCTTCTGGACTCAAGTATCTTTTAAATTAGTTATTTTTATCATGGTGACGTCAGTAGATATATGAAGTAATGCTTCTCGACAGCAATACAACCTTTTTACTCAAATCTTCTTCTTTCACTTGTTGAGAGCCCCATTCAGACACTCTGAAAAGGACGGCTTCAAAATTATTTCAGTCTTTTTCTGTATTCGAGAATACGTAAATCGCATCAATAGCTCACGATACTTCATGACGTCGCGCCTCCTCCAAGCAACTCTTCTTTAGTTTTAATCAGGTTGAGAATTATAATATATTATTGATTGATAGAATATATTAATGGGTAACGTACTATTTTCCATAATTTTCCCCGAGGTAAGTGAATTTAGCGTGTAATTCTAAGCTCACGACAATTTAAGCTCATTTACAGCTGACACCCCTATCAGCGGAACCGTGCTTCCAACTTATACGTTCTGCCTTCCACTGCCAGGTGGCAGTGCAACCAACTTTAAACCTGCACCCTAAGATTAGGGAGGTCACTAAGCTAACTACTTAACAATTATTGTCAGGTGAATTACACAATTTGTACATGAACCTTTCTATAAATAAATCCAATTTTATCTCACTATACGAAGATATTCCACCGTCGCCTGGATCCTACATTGTCCTCTCGTTACTACGCAGTTCAAGTCAATCAGTGGAATTTTCTTGAGATAATAATAACTTGTTCAAACGTGATTCCTCGAGAGCGAGAAAGAAGGATGAGTGCAAGACAAGAGAGCGTCTCTCGTCCCGACAATACTCCCTGCTTCTGTCTTCTCCTTTAATGAAATAAATGGCGCATCTTGCATTACGATAAACAGAGGGGTCGGAAAACCAGAGGCCCCCGGCGTGTTGACGGCGACGACCGTCACCGTGTTAACAGAAGTAGCCACCGGGATACATTGTGCTTATGAGCAAGTGATGAATTCATCCACGGCAATATCCGAATTCATCCACGGCAATATCCGAAGTCATCCACGGCAATATCAACGATTCTTTACTAATAATTTCAAAAAGAACGAATTTATGTAAAAAAGAAACCAATAAACAAATCTTGAACAGTGAACAAGTAAGGTAACTTATAGAATAATTTAGGTTGATAGATGATTCGAACATACGAGATAAAAATGAATCTAAACCATTCATCTCAAAATGAATTATGTTTGCATGTTGGCAAATTTCTTCGGTATGCAAATGAATAACATTTTATGAATCTTTATGAAACTTCGTAAAATTATCTAATCGGTCAATTTAAAACTTTTAACTAATTTTTCACTAACATAAATTTGCACTCTTTTTGTAAAATCTCTATGAGGGTAACAATAATTCTCTGCCCACAAGCTTCGCCAAAGTCACGAGAGAGGTAGCAGGACAATTTCATTAAAATGTTTATCCATCATACTAAGTAAAATACAGTTAACCAATCGGGAAAAGACCGATTAAAAACCCTGCGAGGAGACGCTGCCAAAGGTTAAATAGTTAAATAAATGAAATATTCCAAAATAATCTAAATGTAATTAAAACATTACTCCATATACAAAAATAAATTAGAAAAACACAGTTTCAACAAAGATAAGATATGCATTGTAGACCCCTTAATAACTCATAGTCAGTTAAATGAGTGTGAGCAAATGGAATGAGATCAAAAAGTTTATCATAACAAAAAACAATAATGTTTGTTTTAAATAAACTGTACCATTATTATAATAAATAAACAAATTTATAACGTTACCCGCATAGTTTTATATATAATGAAGAATTGTGGTTACCATTACAGAAAAAAATGTTCGTTATTATTTTCCTAACAAGTACTCCTTAAATTAATCCCATATCATATCATCGAAGATCATTCGAAGATCTTTAAAATGTATGCATGGTGAATTTGCCAAGAACGTTAACGTATTAAAAACTCTCTGAAGATAATAACAAAGTAACCAAAAGGATGCTTGAGAAACAATCGTTGCCATGAAAACAAATGAGAACAACACTTCTAAAATGTTCATTTTGAATTTTTCATTTCTTTCATTCTGACCAATCTTCAAAAATATCTTTTAGTGATTTTACCTGTGTTTTAACAGTGTTCAATTCGGCGAAATCCCGACCGTTTCCGTCCACTTTACGGCTAAAACTACGTAATAATTTTTCGATGGTTATAACAAAATCAATTTTACACAATACAACTGTTAAAATCGTAAATGTACGTGGGTGACGACCGCCCAACGGGGCAAGTCAGAAGCGAGACTTTCGCCATCATAAATGAAATGGAGGACATCGTTGAGCTGTCTTCAGCAAGTCTCACTTCCAACAGAGAAGGTTCTGATTATCATCACGCCGACTCCATGATGATTTCAAACACCGACGCAGCCTACCTTCAAACTCTGTCAAGTGGAGCATCTTCACTTAACTTACCACCAGGCTCAAGCAGAAACTCTAAGCCAACGCAACGTCAGGTCAAACGGTCTGGCGACCAAATAGACGAGTATCAGGTGAAGAAACTCCGGCAGATGTCACTGCAGTATTAGTATCAAGTGAAAATGTTCAATAGATTTGAAGTGTTAAGTGGTAGTGAATCTCCAATCAACTTATTCGATTCTTTGAAACTTCCCTTAACTAAAGATAAACTAAAGGAAAACTAAAGCAAAATCAACATTCAGGTCTCATCCATAGAATATTTTCGCTCTACAATAAGAATTTTTTCTGACTCAAACATGAAATTTCACACATATGCTGACCCATCAATTCAGAAACTCTCTTTTGTAGTTAAAAATCTTCGTACTACTATATCAGATGGTAAAATTTTAAAAGATTCCATCTAAAATTTCCCTCTGTACACAAAGTCACATTTAATTTCCCTTTGTACACAAAGTCACGCGATTACATAAAAATGGCTGGACCATCCCAGTAGTAGCATTTGAATTTTTTGATGCAGACAGGGTTGGCGAAATATTGAAATTGAAAACACTTTGTCATACATTTGTGGAAAAAGGAAAAAACATACCGGACCCATCCAATGCGTCTGGTGCCTAAATTTCAGGTATTCGAAAAAGAATAGTATTAGGGACATAAACTGTGCTCATTGCGGAGGGAATCATTTTACAGTAAACTGTGCAATGTTGTCGACAAGCTCCTTCACCATCAAGCAATAGTTGCGGAAGAGATGGTGTTGGAGACGCAGTACACGGTTACATGCGCAGTGTACGAAACACACATCATATGCAGAGAAGTGTAGAATGCGTTTCAAGAGTCGTGGAGCGGCGAGACAACGATCAACATGTGAGAAGTGTCTGGTCTCTTATCATGGTATAGAGCCGCTAATAAATTGTCAAACAAACCATCATCATCATCATGACAATCATCACACGCATCACTCACATCATCACGCGCATCACCAACAGGATCAACACGATCCATGTCTGTCAACAAATCCTCAACATTATCATCATTGGTAGAACCGTCCACATACGACGACACATCGGACAGGTGTGGCGATGCGATGTCCAGCGTGCAATGCACGGGTGACAAAAGTAATGGTGACACCGGGTGGTGTGTGCATCAACGATCGGAACGTTATGGTCGAGATATATAGAACACGTGACCATGTGCGACACGGTGTCCGTTGTAATAATTTAGGTTACACCACATCTTCTAAATCAAATGCACGTGAAAGGCATGGGGTGAACGTACAGAACGAACAACCAAACGCGATAGCAAATCAACAAATTCCGCAAAGTCCTTCACCACCAAGACATGGTAGCGAAAAGGGTGTACGGGTGAGCGTGTAGTCTGTCAAACAGACGACAGAGTAGAGTAACATCACGGAGGGAAAACCCGAGAATTATATCGAGAAAACGCGAAAGAATCGCGTAGTGTCTATAGTGAAAACCAGAAAGTGAATCCGCAAGAGGTTCCAACGGCGATATGAATGAAAAAGTTGAATTTACAAATATGGATGTGGGAATCACAAAAGTAAAAAAAGGACGTATGGTGCCGTTATACTGGGATGTGAAACGGGAGAAGAGATAAAAAAAACTAAAAAGGGTGAACAACAAGAAAAACTTGGGGATTATTTCCAAGTAATGGAACCTTAGAAGGTTAAACCCAAATAGAAGATAATAGATATTGATAAAGAAGAAATAAAAGCAATTGATGCGGGTCCGGTATCTACAATAAAGAAACAAAATAGAATGGAAGAAATAAATAAAGATTGTCGCATTCGAATCGTAAAGAAAATTGTAAAAGTCAGAGGAAATGATGCGAAAACCATGAGAAAACCAACAAAGAATGAAGGATCAATAATTATAGAAGTTGATGAGCTTACACAAGAGATTACGCTTGAACGAGAGAAAATTAAAGTTGGTTGGCGAAAATGAACAATTATGTCAGTGTTAAAAGATAAACTAAATGTTGGGATATCATCCTTATGACAAGAAACTGTAAGAGCATGGACAAATGTGCAGGAAACCATGAAAACACAGACTGTAATGATGATAAAAAAACAATGGTAATGATTTTCTCGGGAACCCCGTATCGAGAGATCCAACCGTGAAGAAGTGCATGTCCTACTTTTTCGGCGGTCATCTCTGTGACCGGGATTATTTCTGCCCAACGCGTAAAACGATCTATGGCGTATCAGTACTCTTCCTAAGAAGGAATATACCATATTCCACGATATCCATGTGGATGGTGTTGAATCGTTCTTCAGGTGGCTTGAAAGTTGCTAACGGAGTAATTGTGTAGCGATGTATTTTGTTCTTTTGACATAACATACATGTGCTTGTCCGAGTTTTAATATCTTGGTTCATTCCGGACCAGAAGTATTTGTTTTTGATTAGCCGTAGAGGTGTTTTGCGTCCCGGGTGTGACAAGCTATGTATTTCCTCAAAAATTTATTTTCTCATTTGTGTAGGTATTAACGCTCGACCTCTTTTGCGCATTAAAATTAGATTAGAATATGATATTGTTTGCTAGTTTATTCATTAGGCTTCAATGTAATTAATTCTTGTATGCTTGCATCTTCTGCCTGAAGTTGAGCGAGTTTTCTAGTGTCATTTAACAGCGTTATTATCTCTACTCTTGACAGTGCGTGGGCCACGATGTTGTTTTCATCTTTTATATGTCTAATGTCAGTGGAGAACTGTGCTATAAATTGTAATTGATTTAGCTGTTGAGGAGATAATTTCTCTTGTTTCTGTTTGAACGCGTATATTAATGACTTATGATCCGTGAAGATAGTAATGTTGAAACCCTAGAACCAGTGCCTAAAGTGTTGTACACTTTCGTAAATTGCGAGGAGCACGCGATAGTTTCTTACTAAAACAGGATAAGGGTTGCAAGTCCTGGTTTATCTGTTGTTGTAAACAGGATCACACGTGGGTGGCTGATGCGTCTGCAAACAACGCCAGTTGAGCGTCACTGCGTGTGTGGATTAGTGTTAAAACGTTGATCAGGCTCTCCTTGGAGTCCTCGAATGCGACTCGAAGGGCATCGTTCGACGGCTTGTTCCCGTCCTTTTTCCGTCCTGAGACGACGTTGATCAGTGCAGCTTGGGGTACCGCTGCTTCTGGAATGAACCTTCTGTGAAAATTTAAAATTCCTAAAAAGCGTCTCATACCCCGTATGGTGGTGTGTGATTCCATCTGGCGTAATGCAGTGACTCTTTCTTCCGATGACCGGAAGACTTCAGCGTTAATGGGCATCATTTTCTTTATTTTGTCGGGGTATTTAGTTTCTGTAATTCATAGATTCGAACTACGTGTTCCTACGTAAAGAAATCCCCTTCAAAATAATTAAATTGTATTCAGGTATGGACGAAATTTTTACTGTTTGAATTTAAGAAAATAAAGCGTTCGCAAACATGAAGAACATATAACATTAATACCTTACGAAGCTTGTGTTAATGTCAGTCAGAGTCAACAGAGTGACACATTGATTCATCCACAATTGGTATACCAAATGTTGTTGCTGAAGTCTGCAAACTCACGAGTGTCCTTTGATAATTCACTCCGGTGTTTGTTCACTAGTTGCCTGAACGAAATTGATTTTGCACTCTTAGAGTCTCGTGTGGTCAGCACACATAGTTCATAAACTGTTCAGATATACGCTATTAGCTTACTCGTGTAACTTGGCGAAGAGTCAGAACGGAGACATCTGTCTTCCAGATCCGCTCGGGAAATAATGAATTCTTCGTCGAGAATAACAACTATAGACGTTTTTGTGATACTTGGGGCGGAGTTAGCATACGTCTATTCGGTAGCGCTACCGGAATGAGAATGATTCCTTCCACGAAATCAATACGAATGTCACCTTGGATACATTGTTGTGAAGTTCAAGAAATTTCAGCGTACGTCTTTTGGTATTCTTTGTTGCCTGTCTTGAATACTCTATCAATGCCAAAAATATTTTTAGCCTCCGAATACGTAAACATAAATAAACATTCATTTGTCATGCACGGACGAATACTCTGAGCATACGCAGAATGTTTGGTTCAAGTATTCCGTACTATATAACTATGTAGCAATGGTTGTGTTACGAACCATTTTAGTTCGTAAGATCGCTACATATCCACAAGAGCACTAGTGCTTCGAGTTATGAACATTACGCTTGTAATCGCCTGTCATCACTACTAGATGGCAGCAGAAGATGAAATTGTATACTCCATGAAAAAAACCCCACTAGTTAGGAGGCAACCCCTCCTTTCTCCAGAACATTCTACGAGCCGATATAAGCTCGTGCTTTGCTTTACGAAATCTCTTAGCGCCACAAGAAGTCGGCGTCGCACACGGTCACTTAGGCTGCCGTAGTGTGAACGCACTAATAATCAAATGGGTTAGCGCCACATCAACCAGATGATGCATCTCTTTAGATACTTCAGATACCCCGTTGACGACATGTGTGAGCCATGACTACAATGGTAGTCACCTCCGTGTTAACACGCAACTGAAGTCATCACTAGGCTTAAATGCCTTGCAGCTTTGTGTCGGGCATTGATGCCAGGCAACTTAATGCCAAGAATCCGGTTGAACTCCAACATCACAGGGTCAATATTATGCTGCATTAAAGAATCAAACTAATATTTGGAAGCAGTTCACTGCTTAAATAGCAACATTCATCGGCGTGACTCGAAACTGTGATACTAAGTGTATTGTTATTACAGACTAGTTCTAGTTCCAGCACTTCAGATGAAATGTTCAACTCTGCTGAACAACGAGAAATGATCCGTTGGAAGCAACTATAAACATATGCTGAACCACGAGAAGTCATCCGTTGGAAGCAACTATGAATCAATGAGACCAGTAACGACGGGGAAATCTCAAGACCATAACAAGCATGTAATATGGTCACTATTCGGTAGTTCCCGAGTTGCACTCTGGAAATTTATATTTTTCTCGTAGACACCGAAAACTCGATAGTCCAGTTATCCAAATTTAACATGCATTTCAAATTTGTTGTATTCTTCCATTTCGTAATTTTGTGTAAACTAGGGGATTTTGTATGATAACTTCTGGGGAGCAAAAACTTCAAACTTTGTAAATATCCATTTTAGTAAATCTGTTTATGTAGTGTTTAATGTATGTATTAGTTTGTGTTAAAGAAACAGACTATGGCCAGTTTGTAAAAGAACCTCCTGTAAATCCATCTCAATGATTCCCATTAGTAGAATCCTCCTTCCTGCGTTACTAACTGGTTGCTACAAGTAGTTAAATTAGTAAAGAAAACAAAAAAGATATTATATGAAAATCAGATAGATCTCAATAAGGAGAATCAGAATGCAAAATGGAAAACATTAAAAGAAAGAATTCGAGGTGAGCAAAATAAGGGATTGCAAATTAATAATACAGATTTTGAAATTATAGACCCGAACGAAGTTAGCAATTTGGCGGACGCATTTAACCTTTATTACTCGTACATAAGAAGCATTGAGAATATAATGAAGTCTATACAAAGTGATAATAGAATGACAACAATTTTTGTTATAGAGAATAAAGGATCCATAAAAAACTTTGAAATGATAGATATAGAACGATTAGTACAGATTGTTAAGGAATTACCAAATAAGAAAGGCACTGATGAAGGAATAATAGCGATATTTTGAAAATAACCCTTCCTGTAATAAAACAGGAATTCTTAGATGTTATAAACGATTCGTTAGCGAATGGGTGTTTCCCAGAGGGTTGGAAAACTTCCACAGTAATGCCTATTCCTAAAGTTGAAAACCCCCAAAAAGCAAGTGAATTTGAACCTATTAATTTACTTCCTGTATATAAGAAAGTGTTGGAAATAATATTAAAAAGAAAAGTAGAGACTTTCGTGGAAAATAATTGTATAATGACAGAACATAAATCGACATTTGGAAAAAAACTGCTCATGTGAAGCAGCAATTCTATCAGTAGTCGATGAGTGGAAAGTAACCATAAGAGAAGGTAAAATGATAGGAGTCATATTCATGGATCTGAAACGATAGATAGGGAGATACTATTATATAAACTATGCAACTATGGTATACGGGGAAAGTTCTTGAATGGTTCAGGTCATATGTCACGAACAGGAACGAGCATGTTAGATTTAACAATGTATTTTCTAGGTTGAGAACTACAGACTATGGTGTACCACAAGGATCTGTGCTGGGACCATTGTTATTTGTAATTTACATCAACGATATAAATAATTTATGTACAGAGGTAAATACCATTAAACTATTTGCAGATGATATATTACTGTATGTTCAAGTGGTTTAGGTATACAACAGAAAATGAATGATGTATTTAACAGATATGAAAAATGGATGAATAGCAACTAATTAAAAATGAACGCGGATAAAACAAAATTTATGATTTTTGGGAGCGGTTGAAAAGAAGCGGAAGCAAATCACTGTGACTACGTGGTTCAGAAAGTTGAGAAAAAATAAGCTTTTTAAACACACTTGGGAACTATAAATCGGCTTACGCTAGGTGTATCATGTATAAAACGATGTCTCCTCACTTTGAATATTTTGATAAATATGGGGAAAACGGAATTAAAAGCACTACAAAAAAATGCAAAACCGAGCAATGAGAGCAATTCCGCATTGTAACAAGTACACGAAAATAGATGATATGCTCTACAATTTTTGACAGTACGACAGCAACTGCTTTTAAATGTATGCATATTTGTTCATAAGATAGTAAATTATTTGATGCCCAAATATTTGAAAAATACGTTACAAATTGTAGGACAAGTTGACGTAATTCTGACTAGACAATATGGCAATATTGTAGTATCTTTTAGAAGAACAAACAATGCACAAAAAGGTGTGTTCTATGAAGGTATCAAAATGTACAACGCATTGACTAGCGAAATAAAAGTATGTCAATCATTGACTTCGTTTAAACGTCTCTTGAAAAAAATGGCATCCGTCAGCGAAATGATGAAGGACGCTGACATGCAGACTTAACTTAAATTACAAGACGTAATTCTTTAGTTCATAGTCTTATAATTTATTACTGTATTAGGGTACCATTCTTATATTGATTGTATTTCATATGTATATATAAAATAGCCGAGAAGGCTAAATAAATATTCAATCAATCAAAAATCCCTCCACCCCCTCCTGAGTTTTAACCAGCATGTCCGGGAGCTTTACTGTGCTTTTACTGGCACACTTTTGCACGTTCAACCTCCCCCTCCTCTTTTCCCTTACCACCTTCCTTCTCCTGTGCTTTAGCCGGCACATGTGTTATTCTTATGGAGGACACTGTGCTTAAACCGGCACATTTTTCCACGGACACCTGATACACACCACTCCCATTGCCCGTTTCCCCTCCCTTTTCTATGATTAGACCCGCACATGTTTCCTTCTATAACAAACGGTTGGAATTAGCAATTTTTCTCACCAGTCACTCAATTGATATCGCGTGCGTTACTGAAACGCATCTCACCTCGAAATTATCGTTTAACATTCACAGCTATTCATGCTTTCATCGTGATCGCTCTGAGGACGTAACAGCAAGAGGTGATCGAATGCTAATGAAAAACCCTATTCCGCATTTTCAAGTTTTGATCCACATTCCACTCCTGGCATCCAAACAGTAGCAGTGGCAATTCCTTTGTTTATTCACCAAGATCTTACAATGATTGGCGTTTACAAACCCCCAAACGGACGCCTAACATGTCTCCCACACCTCTTTCCCTCTAATTTACCAGTACTCCTCTTAAGTGATCTAAACGCTAAACATTGCTCTTGAAGATGGAGGAAATCCAATTTATCTGAAGCAAAATTACTCAGTCTCCTAAATATCAATAAGACAATTAAAAGTGCTCCTTCCTCCGAGCCGACATACCGTACGAAGTATCGAACACTCCCGACATCCTCGATATTGCGCTATCTAATTGAACCTTCCTTCTGTTTACCAACTGTGTTCATGAACAACGTTCCGATCACATAGCCGTCATTATATCATTTCAATGTCGTCCTCTTCCCCGATCCCTAACACCATAGTTTTCCACTTCAAGAACCAAATCTAACGAATTTAACGAGTTAATAGACGATGACCTTCCATCTATTCAATATCTAACAAAATCTACAGATATTGATGCAGAGGTGGCTCATTTTTCCTTGTCGATTGTTGGACTGTTATAAATGGTTCCCCTTCCCCTTACACAGTCATCTGAAAGATCTCCTAGAACAAAAAACAAAGCACGGAGGCAATGAAATAAATTTCGTCTTTCTAACCTTAAGTCTGAGTTCAATCACCTTTCACGAATTTCAGAACTGCTCTTCACTCATACAACTTGAAATTACGTTCAAAAAGCATACATAAATCTTTCCGCACGAAATAACTGTCCATGGCATCGAAGATATTATTTCTTAGCGAAGCAAATATTCCACAAATTCAATCAGATTACACTAAATGTCATTTGCAAAAAGACAAATCCCGAATTACTGGTTAAATACTTTGCTTCTTGGTTTGTAGATAACGATCTTAACGACCCTCTACACCCTTCAAAAGTATCTTCCTATTGTTCGGCGCCAAACTATTATGTTCCAAATCGAATAACATATGTCTCTCCATCCTAAATATATTGAATTTAATTGAAAAAGGCTTTATTTGTTATTTACAATATTGTTACAATGCAGCAGTTTTGAGGGGGTTGAGGGCCCGTCCGCCTGTGATTTGACCCTGTAGTTGTCGTGGGCTGTGCTTACAATATCCTGGTATACGCTCTTAAGGAATTTGCCAATTACGCCATCCGCACTTACAGTCATAATCGTGTACGATCTAGCAATATATTCCAATGTTAACGAAACAAAATAAAGTTTAATTTATGTTATTTACCCTAAATATGAATATAATAGAAATAAAAATTTTACGGCAACCAGTGTGTTCGTTAAGCACCGTTAGGAATCATGGATAACAAACGGTTAGGGTCAGGAATGCATGTACATACGAGTATTTACATATTCTTACGTATTGACACACATATACAGATTTACACAAAACACAATTCTCTAACTCTAAATATTATACATATTCACATATTACACATCATAACATATTTACAAATCACTTATTCGTTTCTTTATTTCACTTTTTCTTTTCTTACAATCATCTTTTTCATATCATCATCCTCCAGAATTAAAGGACCTGTAACAGAATTAAGGGAGGCCGGGAGAATCATTCTCTTCAACTACTTCTAACTCAGCATTTCTCTTCTCTCTCTTTCCTCTTACTATATTGAAGAAATTTCCAAGGAGATGCACTATCGGTGATCGATTATCCCTCATGACTTCGATACCTAACATTACATAGCGGTTTATCCCCAAAATGTCCCTCCCGTATCCAAAATTCCTAGATAGTTCAGTTGCAACGCACAATAACAAGATATGTATCCAGTCTTCATATTCTTCGCAGAGTGGACAAATAATATTCAACAGTATTCTCGACTTCCTTAGTTTCCAACCTCCAAGTCTCAACCATACGTAACCCGCTCTCGCGGCTTTGATTAGCCTGTCAATGTATTCCCCCATTGACCAGCAACTACTACCTGAACTATTACTGAACGTTTTCCTAATATAATTATTACAGTTATCTGTCTTTCGTGATTTTGTAATGCCCATTTTATTTCATTCAAATCTGCCCTGTAATTGTATATTATTATACTTTGTCACACATGTTACTGAGGTGTATAAAAGAGTAATAAAAGTGTTTTTATCTTTCCCCTCCAACCTCTTTTTGTACTTTCTTCGAAGCAATGATTCACGATTTCATTCCTAAAATCATTCTTGATTTCTAATTAGTATTTAAAGGCTCTTAATTTCAAAATTACATCTAGTGATTACTCTCCAAACTCCCATCTTACTCCGCAGTTTGCAGTGCTTCTCGGTAGTCGGAGAACCTCTTTCAAATATCCATTCTGTAGTGGATAAAAAATGGAGTTCTTAGTGCTTCCCCAAATATCGGTCCCATATGCAATCACCGGTATAACTAATGAACTGAACATCATGTCTGTGAGTCTTGGTGATATTTCGGATACTTTAATTGCAGGTTCCGTATTTCATTCAAAGCAAATATTCCCTTCCGCTTTGCTCTCTCCTTATGTCTATATCAGTTCAATTCATTGATATATTAACTCCTCGGTAAGTGTATACTTTCACCATATCAATTGTCTTTTGCTTCAACGTCCATCTTTTATTTCTGCTAAAAACCCCACCATTTTTAAAAACCATAATTTTCGTCTTGTCTGTATTCATTTTTAATTTTCTATTATCACAAAATACTTCTAAACTTTTTAGTCCCACCTGTAGCCCCGTAATCGATTTAGAAAAAAAATTACTAGGTCGTCTGCAAGAAATTAATCCTGGTATCGTTATCCCTGAGATTTTTAAGACTGGTGCATCTATATTGTCTCTAAGTAGATACTCCGTTAAATCGTCAATGAACAGAACAAAGAGCAACACATCCCTGTTTCTCTCAAATATTCACAGAAAAAAGTAACTAACAAATTTTCGTGAAGTCTAACACATGTCTTATCCGCATTGCATATTGTTCGCAGTGCAATGATAAACTTTTGTGAAATACCCTTTTCCCCCAGTTTGTCCCAGAGTTGTCAAATGTCCCGTGTCGACAGTGTCAACTGCTTTTTCGAAGTCTACGAAAACGCAATATAACTTTCCTCTCTTGACTGACGTCGCATTCTCTGGAAGTTCCGGAATAGATAATATTTCTGAGTATTGTTGTTCTATATGATTCGGTGAATTTTTTGAGAATATCGACGAGAAATGTCTTTCCCACTCTCCCGCCTCTATAGTATTCTGTATTCTTTGGTTTTGTCAGAGCATAGGAATAGTTGACCAAGAGTCCTTGAGATATTTATTGTTTAAGATACCACGAATTCGGTTATCTTCTGCTTCCTGCCAAGTTTTTCTCGCCTTTTGAATTGCATCTTTGTAACATTTTCTTGCTATTATATAATTTTGACGAAGTTCAGTACCTTCTTGCAATTGAAACGTTTTTAGCGTCTGTCTGACTCAGAATATAGTCTCTCTGCACTTTGCTGAATACCAACTAGGTCCTTTATTATTTCGTAATTTTCCTATATATGATCTCATTTCCCTTCCTGTTCCCCTGCGAGTACTTTCTATATAACTCGCGGCGCTGTTTATATTTCCTAATCGTATTTTTATTTCCAACATCTGAGTGCAAATTTCTGACATTTAGAATATCTAAATTTTTTTCGTAGCGGAAATCTAAGAGTTCTTTTCCATCATCATTGCAGTGCTTATCTTTACTAGTTCTGAAGATTCGTTGCCAAATTTTGTCGTTCGTATGTCATTTAAAAATGAGCCCGGATATTCTTTCCCGATTCGCGCATTAAAATCACCCATTATTATAAATTCAACAAGTGAATATTTTATTGAAAAATTATTAATAATTGTGCTTAACTTCTTCAAGAATTTGTTAGTAAAGTATTTGGATTCCCGTGATTGGCAATAAACAATTATAAGAATAAAAATAAAGCCTACGCCGTTGTGACGAGTGTCTCTAATTTTCACAGCAATTGCACCATCTAATTTCGTGTGTATATCTTCAAAATAGTAAATCTTAAAATTTTTGGAAAGAAGCGCATCCCCTCCTGGATACCTAACCCTTTTACTTTTTCTCTCGAGACTCTTAGAAATATCGAATATCTATTGATTTCAAATGTTCCCCCCTTTCTACTCCAAGTTTCAACAAGACCCAAAATGGTAAACTTATCCAGAAATGTCAGAAAAATTCCTTGTCCATCCTTTCTACAAACTCCTTCAACTTTCCAACATCCTATTACAAGCACTTCATACTTGTATCCCTAGCGCTTTGTCACCGACCTACCTGCTTTCAACACCTTAGCCGCACTTCGAGCAGGGACCCATATTACCGATCTCAAGCGCGTGTTGGGCCCATCGCGTTGCGGAAGCGGTGTACGGAAAGGGCGAGGGAGGCTGACTCCTCTCTTCGTCGTGCTTTTCTGGTGATGAAAGGTTGGCGCTGTGACGGATAGGCGCGCGCTGGACTTCGCACCTCCGGTGGTGGTGGTGGTGGTGCTGGCCAAGGAGGAAGTCTTTGCCTTCGATGTTACCTGCACATCGGACGCCGCAGCGGCAGTGGAGGCGACGCTGGAGTAGCTCATCCGAAGGTCAACCTGCTCGCCTGCGTCAGGTACAGGTGTTTGGAGGTGGCACTGCTGGTGGTGGTGGTGACGTTGACTTCGGGAGCTGGCGAAGCGGCGCGTGGAGGGGTGGCCGCATCACGTGGTTTAGGAGCCCCGTTGCCCACCGACGCAAAAAGCTCTGCCAAGCCGCAGCGGCGCCCATCGACAACTAGCTTGTCAAACTTCAATGAAACCCTATGGCCACTTTCCCTCGCTTCCTCTAAAAAGGAATGAGTTCTCTGCGACTTTGCCTCACTCCCACGGAGAAGTCTTCTGAGACTCGCACGTACGAGTCGCGCTCATCTTCGCCGCGCGGATACTTAGCAGCTCTTCTCTCTTCTTGAAGGAAGAAAACTTAACCACAATAGGTCACCGCCCTCTTCTTCCTTCAGTCCTGTGCGTCCTATCAATGCCACGGCGTGACAGCTCCACATCAAGTTTGGCTGCAAGGTTTCGCATAAGACGTTCAGAACTGGCCCACGACTCTCCCTCGTGTTCCTCCGGACCGAAAACAACCAGATTATTGCGTAGAGACTGGTTCTCGAGATAATCGACTTTTCGAGACAGAAAGCTATTATCTGTCTTTAATGTCTCCACCCGAGACTCGAGACCCCCTATTCTCCGTTGGAAATGTTTCATTTCCTCATGATATAGGAAGTTCCGCCGGTCTCTCCAGCAAAACCCGGTGTTCGCGGAGTTCCTCAAGAATGATTTCATATTCTGGCGACCCGGGACTCTACTCCATAGCACCTATCACCAAAAGTAAAGCGACAACACACAACAAATACTTCGAGGTACATAAATCCACGCCTGGGCCATGGCCCCCGAAAGAACAGCGACCTGCAGCACAGTGGCCAATGGCAGCGCGCCCTTATACAACAGATATCATAGTAAATACAAAAATACTTTCAAAACAATACAAAGGTAATAATTTTTATCGCTTCACTGCGGCTCCCTTAAGTGTTTTCCCGCAGCTAGTGGGTCTGCAGTCTCTACGGTCAGGTAAACGGCTTATGGCAGCGACTTCCAAATACGTCCTCTCTCCGGCGTCTCGCGAGCAACCGAAATATATTGGATTATCAAATCATTACCCAAAAATAAATCACCAGGTTATGATAGTGTCACTCCGATAATGCTAAAAAAATTATCCTGAAAATTTCTAGCATTATTAAACAAAATTTTATTACGAACGGGACATTTTCCTACGTCGTGGAAGCTAACAACAATAGTACTTATTCAGAAACATGACAAAAATCCTACTTTAACGTCAAGTTATCGTCCTACTTGCCTCCTTATCAAAAATATGCCAGAAACTCATTCTTAAGCGTATAAAATCTTGTATAAGTAAATCAAAAATAATTCCGCCGTACCAATTCGGTTTCTTAGCTCAACATGATATAGCACTATTCAAATCCGGTCCGTTCATTAACAACTTAAAATCTTCCCTTCAGGATTACTCATATTCCTTGAAAAAATGGACGAAAATGTGGAAAATACTTCTAAACCCCTCCAAATCGTCTGCAAAAATTTTATCGCTTAGTTTCCCAACATACCATCTTCCATTATCTACAAATTCCATTACCTTGGTTTACACCTCGACACCCGGCTCACGTGGAAATATCACATCGAAACAAAAATCAAACAGGGCAACAAATTTTTTTTCTTATCTTCGTCCTATGATCAATCGATGCTCCTCCATAAGCTGAGAATCTTCACTCGTCCTCTTCAAAACACTTCTTCGACCCTTATTACTATACGCTTGCCCCGTATGGTACAACGCTTCTCCCACACACATCCGCAAAATTCAGGTTTTTTAAACAAAATACTCCGTATAACCACTAAGACATCCTGGTTTATCCGAAATTAATCTATTCATAAAGATTTGAAGATTCCTTTAATCCACGTCTACATTCACGCAATATCACATAATTTCTTTTTTTTCTCTTCCATAAATTCCAGGCGCTGCCCACTTCCACATCGGCAAAGTAGATCCACTCACTCCCAGAATACGCAAGTGTTACCCTCTTCATTTATATTTAATAGATCACTCTGAGATTTAATTCACAAAATTAGGAAATTTTTAGGTTGTGCTCAATGAGTTTCCCCAATCTTACTTGTCTGTCTTATGTTTTAATAGTGGTTGCAGTATTTTATTGTGCAAGTGTAATCATCCAACATCTGATTGAGCTGTATAGGTGAGCGATGTATATTCAACTCAGATTTCAGAAAAAATAATATCTTTTAATTTTGATGAATCTTAACTTTTTGCTACGGTTCAAATAATATTTTTGGATCTAGTATATCTACGTATGAGTAAGAGCATTTGGATATTCAACTAAATGAATTTACATTTAGATATTTAAAATAATATTTTTTCATTTATATAATATGACATAATGCCAGGATACTAAAATTTGTGAGTAAATGAAAATAACTTGATTTTGATCAAAATGCAGCTATATGTGACAATCATGGAGGGCTATTTCTTCCCTGGAACTCTTATCTTAAAGAAGGGGAGAGTGAGACTGGAAAACTTCGTTTTTCTTCGAGTATTTTGTCCCATGAAGATGAACGTACAGGGTTTTAAAAAATTTTTAAAATGTAACTCCCTCCAAGGCAGAGAAGGCTACTGATGACAACATAAGTCGTCGAAATCTGTTTTGGCATCACTTATAAAATATTACTTTTATTTCAAGTGCAGTGAAAAACGAAATCACCGCCATCTTCCAATTGTAATAGGGAAAACAGAAAGTGAATGATGATGAAACGGAAAAACAACGGTTAAAAAATAATACAAAATAGTGCAAAGCATGTCAGAATAGATACAGTGAGAGCAACTTCTGAGAAATGGTAACTAATAATATTGAAGGAGAAGAAAGAGAAAGAGAAGTTAGCAAATGCACTCGGTACTGGAAGGGAAAATAACCGGCAAAAACTTCATATAATTGGAGTCGAGACGAGCACTGCAGAGAAAGAATGGATGAGGGAGGTAGCGGAACAAAATTTTGAGACTGATGGAGAAAGGGGTGAATAATTTAAAGCAAACAAAGGTTTTATGCAAAGAGGAAATTGAAAATCGAAATAAGGAAAACTGATACTTGAGACAAAACGCAACATCTACGGCACAATCATTGGAAATGGGTGACCATATTTAGATACCTGGAGTGTACGATAATTGAGGATAAGAGCTTTCAGATGTCGCCGTTTCGGGCATCTGTCGGTAATAAGAAAAGAGACGAAGGACGACTATGGATAAGGCATCGATCTAAAACATTCAAAAGAAAGTTTGTGTAAATTGTCATCGAAAAATATAAAAGATGATCATAATACATAGGCACGAGATTGTCCGAAACTAATTATGCCACAGATGATGATGATAGAAAGAATAATATATAATTAATATGACGTACTATGAAATAAATTGATAGTATCAAGCGATACACGTGGTGTTTACTTTAACTTTAGACATCTAAATAACTCGAGAAATACGCATCGCACGGAAAAAATATATTCCAAATGAAAAGTTTATGTTTTTCAAGGGGTCTGTACTACGACCCCCCCCCCCGAAGTGGGTAGGGTGAGGATCAACTTTTTAATTTCTAATAGGAACCCCCATTTTTTATTCAGATCCGGATTCTTCGACAAAAATATTTGAAGTTTGTCTGAAATATTTTTTCCATTCGTGGCAGATGGTGATGGGATATACGACATAATTTTTTTTCGGTTTTTGCTATTATGAACAAATTTATTTGATTCTGTGTTACATTTGCGATACAAATTGAAACATTTTTGTTATAAACAGTTGAAATTTATAGTAATAATTTAATTTAGCTTTCCAAATTTTATTTTACAGGAAGGTTTTTGCGATTTGAAAGTAAAAAGTTGACCCCCGCCCCACCCATTTGGAAGAAATCTATGGCTGTTCTTCCCGTTGGATAAGATCTATATCATTTATGAGAAACAATGCAATTAAGTTTTTTAAGTTAGTATTCCAGTAGGTACCAGCTACTTTGACACATTTCAAAATCTAAATCAACTCGGTTACTAATACGGATGTGTTGTTCTGTCACAGAAGTGCACATGAGACTCCCCCCCCCCAATAATACACGTCATCCCCTGTTTTGTCATAGAATACGTCAAAGCAGGGAGAATAGCATAGAGGAAACCGTACTCAGTATCTGTACTGTAGCTCCTTGCACGATGAGGGTTTCGGTTCTGCGTGGTAATGACGGAGATATAAATATTAATGCGCTTCAGACCCACGAGACGGGTCGATCCTCAATGATCGACGACATACCCTCGTTCTTCTCCGACCACGCCTCCCAAGGACCCCCGAAAACCCTTCCTTTGGTCCTTCAGGCATTTGCTATGACTACCCTCCTAGAGCACTTTGTCTGTGAGAAGTTTGGAATTTTGGTGATACAGTAATTATATTTCAGGATTCTAATTAACTTTTTATAATGAATAGTTTTGTTATATCGAACCCGTATTTCATAGCTTTTCTTCAAATAATGAATGTGCAAATGAATAGGTTTTTTAGTGTTTTAGTTCTAGAAAGGCAACGTATTTAATTATTTTATATTATTTTTTTATTATTTTATATAAACGTATTTAATTATTTTATTTTATATTATTTTTTATTATTTTATATAAACGTATTAATTTAATTTTATTAAATGTATCTCAAGTTTATTAGAACTATTTTAATAGACNATACAGATGTGTATAAGAGACAGGACGTATACTCAATATTCATTATGTAAGTTCAAAACGTTTCAACCCTTCGTTTCAAACGTCGTCACATGTTTTTTTAGAAATATTGAACAAAGTTAGGTTAACTAAAAAATATACGTAAATCGAACAAATAATACTTTTCCTCATGAAATTACTTAATATCCTTTTACTTATGATCCAATGAACTTTATCATACAAAATTCTTTCAGATTTAATGTTTATAAAGTCAAAACGTTGTGTAATCATTAATTAAAATTAAATTTTGAGTCTATAAATAGTCATATTGAACACTAGGTGAATTCACAGCAACAAATGTTTCAATACAATATACCTGCAGTAGAACACTCTTAACCGGTCTGGTCGGGACCTGTTTCGCCGGTTGAGCAGAGGTTCACACGAAAATTTGAATTTCATTTCTAAAAGAGCCTACAATTTCATCGAATACACAAGCAAATGAAACGCCATTGCAACTTTTATGGTTCTGTGTGTACATACATACACACAATACATAAAAGGAGACGAAAAATTGATTCATAGAAAAATGACATAAGGCCACATTGGTTTATAAGAACACAGATTTGGGAGCAAACTGGCGAACTCACATTGCACACGTAACGTCGCGTCATCCCGTTTTACTTTCCAGGAACTTTCCAGCAAATAATCAATATTTGAGCCCACCAGATATTATGAACTGAAAGAGAGGGGAAAAACTGTTTCTCGGGATAGGCCGCTTAATCCAAGGACCGGTTGATCCAAGACGGGTTAAGACGAGTTCTGTTGTAAATATGACTAGACACATTCAAATTAAAAATCATTCAATTGTATACATTCCATATCCATTTTTCTTTTTTTATTATTTTTACTTTTTTTCGTCCAGTCTGGGAAATGTATTTTCATGCTAAAGCTATTTCGTTCGATGTTAGTAATGAGGAATTGCGAAACGAAGCTCAGAGGAGAGAAAAGATTGTGGAACGCTGTGAGACCCTGAGCGAGGTGGGCGGATGGACGGACGGACGGACGGACGGACGCTGCGTCGTCGTCGTCACGCGGATAAACGCCTGGACGCTTCAGAGCCAAGTAAACTTGCCACATCAATCACCGGGTTCAACGCGCATTCGCTGGAGCTCAGCCCACCGCTACCATCGCCAACACCTCCGCCTCCATCACCCCCACTCGCAAACTTGCACCGCTACTACGAAAAGGCGATTCTAGTTAGACGTCTCTCTTAGGATAGAAATGCAATGGTGAGAATGAAAAGCCATTGTTTCTATTTTTCTTGTTTCTAAAAATAATGCAAATTACTGATTAGTTTACTCTTAAGTGCAAAGTCATGTTTATTGACGTAGATGAACCAACGTGCCTACCTAAATGAGCTGCTATGTTTCTCTCTCTCTCAAGATATTGTGAGATTTCGATAATATACTCGCCTTTACGAGGAGTGAGGTTTACATCTGAGGGTTCTCTCACTCCACACATATGTCGGGTCAGTCACTTTATCTAAAGATAGCGAACAAATCGCCTTTCCTAAACCCCTCCGTAGCGTCCTAGCTCATCTCCAAGTCATCCCGGGTTCAATTCCCGGTGGGGCCAGAAAAAAATTTGTAGTTTTTAGCATTAATGTCCCAGTTCATAGAGTTGTGACTACTGAAAAGCGAACCATCCTTCTCCTCCCAGTGTAACTATTACTAACAATTCCTACTAACCCCTCCACTTGTGCCAAGTTGTTGGTAAACCCGGTTCAGTGGCCCACCTATTAACAATAGCGAACCACCCAAATCCTACCTCCTATCGCTTCATGTAGATAAGTTTCAATAGCACGCTACATTTTCCATTTACAAATACTACAATAAATTTTAATCTTCAATAACAACATTAATTAGTATTTGCACATCAAGAAATATCATTGTAACTTTCACAGGTAACCCTCGGTTGTTCACTTGCCCATTTAAATAGTCGTGTTACAATTTATTTTCTAAATCATGAACTAAAGTTGTGGTAAGTTTCTAGAAATAAAATTCTCTCACTGAAACTACTTCATTTTTTCACACTACATTCATTTGATATTAGAGTTTTAAAAATTGTATTTATGGCATTTTAAAATTCAATGAGAAAAGTTTTGTAATAAAACATTTTTCTGTTCAGTCTTATATGTTCCATGCTGACCCCATTACCACATTTCCCTTTATACTCTCCCCAATCTTAAGGTCTTGAACAGCAGCGTTCTGTGCCTCCCAGGCCTTGTCAATAGCTATGAATATTTATACCGCTCTTGTAATGTAGTGGGCTGTCCCCTGTCTGGTACAAGACCCGTAAAATGGATGTTTTCAAGTAATTTCCTCAATATTTACATTCGCGCAACGACTCTTGTGGGGGCTCAAGAAGAGTAGCGCCCAACCATCGGGGTTGGTAACCCAGACACAGCCTTCCACGTGCTGTTCGACCCTCTCAAGAGACGATCCCTTCCCCACGCAAAGTACCAATGAGAGAGAGGACACCCTTCCAGGGCTCGACATGCAGCAAAGGCGTAAAAAAGGCAATAAAATGTCGAAATGACGTCGTTTTTGTTGTAATCGAATTCATGCACTGTCTCGGTGATATCTCTGGTTATTTCCGGTTTCTTTTCTACCTATCTACGCACCATTCGAGTTAGCATCCAGTTCTGTAATGGTAAGAGACGGTGAATTTTCAGAATTCCATTCATGAGCAAGGGTGTCAATTAGGAAGAAGAACACAAATTTGCCCTATGATAAAATAGTATCGTTAATCACTTAGAATAAACTTATAAAGTACAAACTTACAAAACTTACAAAGCTAATTTTTATCAGGTACATAAACTGTTTATTTTGATTCTTTTGTATTTTTGTCGTAATTATTCGAATTTATTTTGATTTTTTTTTTCGTCTTACAAATTTTTGAATACGTTATTGATCAAAGTTCCTTGAAAATGTGAGCATTGAATTGAAGTTTGAATGAATTATTAGGTTTGAATGCTTTATTATGAATATATTTTGCTGTTAATATGAACTGCTGAATTCCAATTTTTTAATTCAAAACATTTGTTTGCATTTTTATTCATTTAGTTTACCATTTCCTGCACAAACTTTCACATTTTAATTAATCATATTGGGGGTTTTATATATTTTTATTTTATTAATTTGTTTATAAATTTTGAAGTAATTCGTTTATTCTTTTTCGCTTCGTCCGTTAAATGCCAGTACAATTTAGACTGTCTTTTATCCACAAACCATAGTTTTCCTTTTTCCTCTTTTATGTCTCCCATCTTCACCCACATCCATTCCACTAGACCTATTCATTTATCTTTTCCACTGTTTTAAACCAATCATCATTACACTCGCGTCCGCTCTCATCCACTTCAAAGCCTAGCGCGCATCGTGTTATTTCTTCCCCGGTCCATTTCCAGTGCCGGCGCTGCGCAGCGCAGCGCGGTTCTCGCCTCCTCTCTCACCCCACAACAGCAGCTTCATACCCCATCGCTCGCGTCTGCACCCTCTCTCACAGACCCATGTGTCAATGTCTCGCTGGAACGCAGACGACTGCGTGAGAGCGAACTTGCAAGCGTGAGGATGAGAGGGGTGAGAGGAAGGAAAGGGGGTTGAAGAGAAATGTTAGTGAAATGCCCATCTGTTTCTGTGAGAGTGTGAGGTTGTTGGATTGAAATGACGAGAGCGAGAGCCTAAACTGAAGAAAGAAGAGAAATGGGTGATCACAGAGTGAGATGGTTAAAATCGGAAATTAAGGTTGGGATAGTGAGTCACAAACGGCAATGCTACACGTATACAAGAATATCAGTAACTTCTCTTATAAATTATGATAACCACCAAAATATCATCAAAGAATTACAGACAAATACAGATATTTCCTGGTTTTCTAATCAAATTTGCCTGAAAATAGCCTCAGAGATTAATGTTCTTTTATAAAGTCATGAGTGAAATAAACTTTACATTTCAGATCAGATCTAATAGTTGAAAATAATTTATCATATTCGTCATGTATAGAACTTCAGATTGTCATATTTCTCGGATTAAGGGAGTATTCATCCAATTCTTTCATTCTTCCAACTGGCACGCTTCGGATGATTTTGCATAGTCCTGCCATGATTCCGCCGAGGGAGGTGCCAACACTGAAAAGCCACGGTATTGTTTTTCCTTCGTATTTTTTATACGATGAAATAAATATTAATTTAATTGTTAAATTGATAATACGAAGCTGATCGCATAAATTAATCAGATCGGGGCGAGTGAACTTTTATATACAGTAAATTTACGATTGTATACAGTTCCCCCTGAAATCATTAATTCATTAATTTGATGCTACTTGAGTGTTATCAGGTCACAAATAAATTTTCTCGAGTAAGTGAAAATATTCAGCCTTTAGTGCTCTACAAAGGTATACTTGTAAATTAGTAATTAATAGTGAGTTCTTACATCAAGTTATTTACTTGTAATCAACTAACATGATTAGGTTACTAACAATTGTAGGTGAGAATCTCGAAAAATAAACTTGTTACCAACCAAGTAATTTTTTATCTAGCTAAATACATAGGTTAACAGAGTTGCAACTGTTATTTTATTGATACGTAGAGGTCAAGTTCTTTCTGACAAGATGAAGATGAGTTATAATCATTTGTGTACAACGACAGGAAAACGTGAAGGGAAAGAGTTAACTTTACATTTATGGCAGTGTATAAACTTAACCAGCATATTAGAATAACGTATGTGAAACAGGAAGGCAAAGAAGGATATATTACAAAAACATTTTACGAGAAAAGAATCCTAATTATTTCTAACAATAAATAAAAAACAAATTGCTTTCTATGCTGATATCCCCCTTAAACTATACTAATATTACGTTTTAAAAATACGAAATATTTCAATGCGTAACGCAGAATCAAACAAGAAAGACTGGAGAGTCCGCGAACGTTTTTTACTGGCTAGTATGAAAATGCTCCACTTGCCGACAAGTATTAGTCACTGACATTTAAGAACAATCTCTGTGAAACTAAATACTAGTAATTCATGTGTCAGGGAAGATTGTTATTGCTTCGCAAGTCTCGATTCGGAGATTGCTTAGCAATAAGATTCCTCCTTTTCAAAATAAATACTCAAAGGTTGTACAGGACAAGATTTATTATGCAGGATCAATGCGAACAAATAATTAAATCGTAAGCAAACAATAAATAACACCAGGGTGACAACAACAGGCGATGAAAGTTCTATGAATTGTGCCTTTTTTCTCGTTCGACTCAGACTTTGAGTAAGTTGGTTGTCGAGGTTAATGAAGTTCTCCTCCTCGTCGCGAGATGGCACCTCTGGTGATAAATCCTGACGTAGCTAGATGATAGCGTTGGAGTACGGTATCTTGACACGTGATGGTGCTGCTGTATAAGCCTCTGCGTGGTATCGTAAGAGGGCGTCTCGTGTCCTCTGAAGGTAGCATTAGTTCCGCCGCAGATCGTAAGAGGGCGTCTCGTGGCCTCTGGTAATAGAATTAATTCTGCTGCAGACCGTAAGAGAGCGTCTCGTGGCCTTTGAAGATAGAATTAATTATGTCGCAGATCGGACGATTTCGCAGAGCTGGATTTCTTGGTTGAGGTTATTATCGGAGCCGATGTTCACTCAGCAAGAGAATCCGTCGTACTGATTTCACCGCCGTAGCTGTTGCTATAAACTAAACTTAAACAGCTGACGACGTTAGCGACGTAACACTGGGTCGAGGTTCGTCTATTGAACCTTTTCTCGAAGCTTCTTAATGAAGTGACTCGTCTTCTCGAAGTTTCTTAATAAATAGGCGACATACGCTTGCTGGTGCATGTGGCCCGTGTGTCTCATGGAGTCTTCTAATGTTTACAATGTAGAGACTCTCTTGCGTCGTATGTAGAGACTCTCTTGCGGACGGTGTGTATTATTCTGGTCTTGGATCTTGAGTCTCTGATACTTCGTCTTGACGACGGCATAAACAACATGGCGTTTACTGCTTTGGCGTGGCAACATGCATCTCTTATGTGTTAATGCATGAGGGAGTTCATCATATACGTAGTAAGGTACGTGTTTCGCCGTATATGTAGTAAGGTACGTCTACACATGTATTGATCATGACAAGTTGTTGCGAACAATACAAGCATTGGAGCCGCCTGTGGTGACATTCCCTGGAGGGGAATGTGACCCAGGTTCACTGTTTCAGGCCAGGTGGAAGTTGCGTACGAACTTGGGAGTCGAGGCGGGTGGTGCAGTGGGGAGCACACCTGCGGTCAGAGTACGAATCTTGGGTTCGAGTCCCGGCCCGTCACAATTTTCACTTGGCTTTTAGCGTTGCAATATTTCTCCTTAGTACCTATCGCGTAGCAACAACGTAAGTGTTTAAAATAACGTAACTGTTTCGTCATACTTGTACTTAACAATGGTCTGGACCCTCCTATTACGTAACAACGTAACATTCTCTCTTTTACACAGTCACGACGTTTTTGTAACTTTTTGAAATTGTTTCCGTATTTCTTTATAGGCCAGGCAATGGATGGAAAAGTCATCATCAAAAGGAGACAAAATATAGGATTTTCCAGACAATTTCTACCTTGTTTTGGGACATTACAAACATTCTTAGTGTAATGCTATAGTTGTTAACAAAAATATCAAGACAAATAACTAAACATATCTCAGCAATTTAACTGAGTACGCGCATAGGAAAATCGTTGTTTGTTATTAAGAGGGCTTCCTTTTACATCCGAAACAACTAAGAAGAGTTAATTTCGGAAATTATAATTGCAAGAAAAAAACAACGTTTTTTTTTAGTTTTTGCAATAACTATGAAACAAATTTTAACTTACTATTACTCATTTTATAAGTCCTATTAAGACTAATATCTCGCTCATTTAACTTTTTTGACTCAGTATCTGAGTCACTAGATTCAAAAAAAATTAAAATCGCAAATTTCGCTTTTAGAGGAAATATTGCAAAAAATTAATCACTTCTACATTCCTTCGAGAAACGTGGACGGTCTTAATTTTTTTTTATTTAACACGATACAACTACTCTCTACCTTCTTAAACTTTTTTGAAGTTTATTATTGGGGAGATTCCCTGTTACCTGGCTGTTCCAGCTAACGAGTGTTGCGGACGCACATGTGCTTCTATCACCTCTTCCATCATCATGTTCCAGTAAATTTATAATCAATCGAATTCAATTTAGATATTACTAAAATTAAGTTTATTTTTTTTCTCTCTTCAAAGTAATTCTATTTTAGATAATTTTAATTGCTGTAAAATTTGTTTAGTATTATGTTCTCGTATGTCTACCTCTCTTTCTCATAAATGAGAAAATCCTTCAGTAACTGCTCATGGTCTTCATCTCACTTAATCCTCAATTATTACACTTCTTCCCTCTCTCCCATTATTTCAAATATCTGACAAAATTTTCATGTCCTGAGAAATGTCCTTTTGAAACCTATTCCTGCTTTTCTTGTGAAATGTTACGCCCTCCGTATAGTATTGGTATATTTCACGTCCTTTTTCAGCTTTCTCTCACCTTGCCGTGCTACCACCAACTTTATTGCTAAATATTTTGACCACAATCCAAGGAAGTGGTGAAGTAGCCAGCATCATATTCGGGCCACTTTTTTTTCTACAGGATAACTTTGGTACTCATTTTAAAGCTGTCAAAGCAGGCTAAGGAGTCATAATTATAAATTTTGAGACACGAGACATATGTATCTCTATTAATAAAAATCAATTTAAATTATTAAAAATGAAGAAACATAAATAAGTAGAAACAATTTATGTTTATAAATTTTTAAGGCATGAGACATATGTATCTTTATTATTAAAAATCCATTTAAATCATTAAAAAAAGAAACATAAATTACTAGAAACAATTTAAAAAATTAATATTCACTTGTATGTATATGCCATTAACACCGGCGGGTTCTAATATAACGGAGTCAGCGTGGCTCAGTGGGTAGAGCGCTGAACTGCTGGCTGGATGGCTGGGATTAAAACCCCGGTGAGGATTTTTCATCACACCTCAACATCCAGACTGACTCCCAGGCCTACTCAGCCTGCTGTAAAATGAGTACCAGGGGCTATCCTGGGGTCAAACCGGTCGGAGCGAGATGCTGACCACATCTCCTCCTCCTAGTGCCGAGGTCAAGTAATTGCGGAGCTCTACCCTCCGCGAACCCCTTGGGCACCTTCGGGGCCTGTTGTGGGATACGTTTGACTTTTTTTTAACTTTCGGTTCTAATATAACGGAAAAAAGAAGAAATTGTAAAAAATGATTTAAGAACGAAAAATCCATTTAGTGAAAATTAGTTCATATGGAAACATAAAACAACTCCGGGAGATTTTGTATTTATTTATAATCGCTTAAAATACATTTAAAAATGGCTCATTAATATACAGGGATGACGCACGTGCCTGCAGAAAGCAGATGAAGTTAAAAATTAAATATGAGCACAACTCAATACCATAAAATGGGAAAAGAGTTCGAAAATGAATAGATCATCTCTATTTCCTGGTTAACAAACACAGCTCCAAATATCATATCCCTCGCTTAAGCCAGTAAGATGGATGGAGAGCGTTGTCGACGCTGTTCGTAGACTACGCCTCCAAGCTTCGCTCTGTCGCAAAGTCTCACCTTTGAGGGTCTTCAGTGAGTAAATGAATGAGTGGAGGAGAGAGATAGAGAAAACGACGGGAAGAAGAAATATTGTATACTATCAAGTATTGTCAATTTTTTTGGTTTTTTACACTGCCTTCTAAAGTTTTAGACAATATTTTAAAAAACACTGAAAATACCAAGACTATTCGATAATAATTGCACATTATATGTTACTCTGATTCTCCCATTTTCATGTATCTAATTTTAAACTCATAGAAATGTTTACAATGCTATTTTAAGAATACATGGACAGAGTTAAACATTTACATCTTTCTCACTCATCAACATTTTTAATTATATTTTAACAAATCGTTATAAAATCACCATATTTTTCCACCAAATTAACGCAGTTGTATTATACAGGTCAATTATTCCAAACTTTTTGGTCGTGCATTTTTTTGTATTTAAGCATATAAGATACAAGTTTGTGAATACTTTTGAGATAGTCAATTTCAAAATGAAAAGAAAAGAAATATTATTTTTGGTTTATATAATTCACACTATTTGAAATGAAATTTACTAAAAAATACATAAATCAATATCATGTTCACATGTGTTCTATGCCCGTTGAAATTTACCCCTTCCGTGGGGTAGTTGAAAAAAGATGAGAGGTTTACAAAAATTAGAATAAAATAAAGGAATATGTCTATGTTACACAATATAAAATTGTCATAGATAAATAAATTTCTTATGTGTTACCATGCATCAAAATATTTTTAAACCAGTCCCATGAACAAAATTACACTTTATAAAAACGCTCAAAGTGCCCTTCTCTCCCCTAATTTACACTTAATTCATATGAATCTCTATGTCATTTCACATGAAGAACATATTTTCTTAAAAATCTTTTGTAGCTCGTGAATATCAAACCAATCTCGTGTTTTTTAAATTAAGTACTCAAAATTTTATTTATTTATTTATTCCTTTATTTTTTCTCTCTTTTAATTTACGATGGAACTGTGATACAAAATCTCTGCTTACACTGTAACAGAATTTTAAAGTTACAGAATCACCTATGCATGCATTACGTACATTTTAATAAATCATGTTGAAAATATTGAGAATTCAGATGTAGTTTCACTTCGAATTTTTACTTAGCGCTTTAACAATAATCACTACGAAATTTGAAATTTTTTTCAGCACATAACAAAACACGTTTAATCGAAAAATATAGTCTTGGTTAGTTTCATAATAATTTTTTTATACAACAAACGCGGTAAAATTTTTGAGTTATATTTTGTTGTTAACTAAATGGTATAACAACATATTTTAGTGAATATGCTAACAACACAAATTTCAGAGAAAAGTCACCAATAAATTAAGCAGCCGGTTTAGCTTTGTTACGCTTGTGTGTGTGATACGGTTCAACATTCGTTATAATTAAGAATTTGAGAAAAGCAGAAGGTTTAAATACAAAAACTCTTATGATATCTATATGGTTCATAATATCTAAAGATAATTCAAAAAACATTTCTCTCAATGCACCGAACACTATTTTAGTGATAACTCGAAAAACACTATTTCATCCCTTTTAAAATGAAATTTTTGAAAAAAAATTGTTAGTTAAACCTCTACAATAAACAAAGAAACATCGTGTCAAAATTTCAAGACCCTTTATTTAATATTTTTCTCTCTGTTTTAGTGAATTTGATCCAGTCAAATTTGAAGTCCGACTTACTAACAAAATATGTTCTTGAAGAACATAAATTTTAAAGTCATATCGTGACTAAACCTTATCACATATATGGAATAAAAGGTTTGAAACATCAAACTGCACCCAAAAAATTTCAAATTAGATGCGAAATGTCTGTATTCTAAAACTAGGCAATCCAACTCCAGCAGGACGCATACCATTTTTTCTGTGTGTCCTTATACATAAACAACGACATATCTATTTGAAGGATATATTATTGGCCTTAGATAATTTTTTCCTTGTATTGAATGGAATGGATATTGAAAATATGTTTCGTATTTAAATAGATTGGTACGAAAGATTATATGTAAATCTCTATAGATAATTTCTATGACCAACCTGAAAATTTACTTCAGTGAAAAAACGTATTGAATCAACATACAGCCGCGTTCCACCAACAATCACGAATTTTGTACATAAAATGAACTCTTATTGCGCATTTCTGCAAAGCTCTCTTGCTCTGTTGAATACGAATCCTTTCCCTCTTCGAAATCCCCGTGTCCAGCATTCTCTCGACTCCGCCGCCCAGAGTCCTGCGTTCGGTCGTCGACGGATTTTCAGCATGTTGGTAATTCTACAGCGCCGATGACGTGTGAGAGGGTATGGAGGGTGCGAGCGTGTGGGAGGTTTTGAAAGAGATGGAAGAGGAGGCGCGCACTGCAGACCCAGAGGAGCAGGTGGAGGGGTTGGGAAGGGGGATAGCACAGGTTTGCACTTTCCGCGCAACCACATTCTGACGAGGTAAAAACACACACACGAGAACGCATTCTATGATACGGACACTCGACACAGAGTGTCGTGTGAGTGAACATTCACTCTTTCGAGTTAAAAAAAAAAAAAAAAAGATGGCAGGAGAGAGAAAAGGTTCGTTGGAGACTGTAGAGCGCAGTTCGGTGGTTACCAATAAGTTTCTCTCGACGATTGCTCATTGGAGGGGAAGGGAAGAGGTGTAAGCATTGTAGACTATCTAGTGGGTCAATGATTCAGAGAGGAATTTTCCACAGATAGACATTTAAAGTTGGGCACTACTAAAAAAACTAAAGCTATTTGGAAATAAAGTCAAATTTGTATGAATCACTCAGCAAATCCAATGAGCTAAGTGCTTCATGGGTTTGAAAACTACGAAATAGAAAATGATAGATAACTTCATAAAAAATGTTAAATACACATGAATGTAATTCATCATCACTCAAAATCATGCATATAAAAGAGAAATTTGCAATTTCGAAAGATGTAGATGTAAAACCCGAGGGAAAAAATAAACAGTTTGGAGTAAACATTGAAGACTCTTTACAATGAACTTTCATACCGAAATTTTCCCTGATTGTGAAAGTATTACATTTGATAGATATTCGATGAACGTTTTATCAAATGTTTCTTCATTATCTTGTTTTCACGTAGTTCTAAAGAGCGCGTATTGCGATTTATTGTTGGACGTTTTTTTATGTTCTACTTCTCTATTTTATCATGTGATTTGATTCACAATTGTCTTCACAACTTAAATGATAAAATTTTCGAAAGATATCAATGGATATTAAAAAGAGTTTATTTACGCAAAACGTTCAAATTTTGACGTAACTCTAGCCGTGGGAACATAGCTCATAATTCATGAACCCAAGTTATTCATACTTTCGTCAAATCATGTTTTAGCAGAAACGTTGGGAAGAATATATTTTCAATTACAGCATTTGCTATTTATTTCGACATTTCTTTATTCTCATAGTTCAGCAGCCAGGGATATAATTGCCAATCCAGTTACTATCCAGTTACAATATAGACTTATTACATCCCTAACGTACCTCTTTGAAATTGAGACATAATTCATGGACACATTAAAAAATACGTTACATCCGTCCGTTAACAAGGAACTTCATGTTCAGTAGTGATGGAAGTTCTTGTAAAAACTAAATTAATGAGACAAACAGTTGTTAAAATTTTGTTTTTTATACGCTCTCCAATATAAACTTACAATATCACCAAATTATTTAGAAGCGTCTTTGGATTTGTAGATCTTTTCGATGTACGTGTTTCAATACCTCATCGTATTGTGTTTCATATTGTTCTGAATGAAAAGCTGATTTGTTTAAATCAAGGCAAATTTTGAGAGATGCTGGACTAATTTTTAAAAAAATTATGTGGACGGATTGAGGAAGACCTGGGTCCTGAGTAAGACCTGACAAGAAGGACTGAGAGAGACCTCACGGGATCAAGTATAGTATAGACGGCACCCAGTTCAGTATAGTAATTTTTATATATGGTTTATTAATTTAGATTGTTTAATTCAGTGAGTCTTTAAGTGGTGGATACAGTATACTTCTATTAGAAAGGGAAGTTATATTGCGCTCCCGTAAACACTCATTCTTTCGCTCTTCTAGGATCCGCTAGAGGTATCTTCCCGGATCACCTATTCACTCCCTTTGACAAAGCAGAAAAGTTAATTGCAAATGAGGAAAATGAGGTCCATGAGTTTTCTTATTGCGAAATATGGACTGTTATTACTTATACAACTTAAACAATAAAAAGCATGAACAATAAAAAGTAACTTAAAATCCAACAAATCAATCCAGATATTTTTGTGTCCATCTTTTTTAACGTATATGAACAGCACGCATTTCTAGAAAATCACGTCTTCTGAGGGATTGCACCACTTGAGCACACATTCGTACTAGAAAAGTGCCCGTCCCCAAATCGGAGATGCGGGCTTAATGACCCGGAATATTCTCCAATATCAAAATTTTTGTTTGCAATTCATGTTGAGTTATTCTTAATTTTGTAGTGTTCCTCTTATATCAAATTTGATATTTAAGGTCCAAATGTCAAGAAATTGAATAAGTGTCAAGGGAGATCAATTTTACTTCCTCTTAGTATCAGCTGAAAATCGAGTTAGAAGAAAAGGAACGATACAATAAAAAAAGAAATTGGTTCTGCTGAACTTTAAATGCAATAAAGTTATTAAAACTCAGAAAAAAGGATCAAAGTTGAGAAGTTGAGTCAGCATAAAATTAAAATAAAGAACTTAGAATGGCCTGGAGCTAGAAGGAAGAAAAAGCATTACAAGACAAAAATAAAAATAAACTATTTATTGATTCATGAAATAATAAGATAAAAATACCGAATATTGACCAAATTATATCACACTAAGACTGAGAAAACAAAAAATAAATTGGATGTAGAAAAATAAAATGGTTGAAAGAACAAAAAAGTCAGCACAAAGCGGGAAAACTTAAAAAATCAAACAAATCACAGAAGAAAGGAAGCTATACAAAAATGACTCGGACTTTGAAATGTGGACACAAGTTGTTGACGACACGAAGTGACGAACGCAATTGATACTCAAAAAAATCAAAAAGGTTTAATAATAACGAACACCCGAATGAAGATCCTCGAATACTGTAGCAATAACAAAGAGCAAGGTTACCCTTACATTTGTAATATTTGCTATGAGACTGTCCAATGTTTGAATTTCATTGTATTTAATTAAGTTCAATAAAAATATTTTATACCGCTTCCAACTAGCTATTTCTTTTATGATATTTCACCAGCAATTTAAGCCCGTAATATGTGACTCAATTTAGACAGGGCATTTTCAGAAGTTGTCGTACGTGATAAAATATGCTTAAATGAAAACTATATTTTATTGGTTTCTTCATACGTTTTTGCAAACCTCTAGAACAACTATGTTATGTTGAATGAAAATGGGAGAAGGGTCTCTTCTCCCATTTATTATCAACATAACAAAATTAATCTGTTACTGCAATGTAAGTGATTTCTGTATGTTCTAGAACAACGTAATTTTCTCATTTAGAAATGAATATTTTTATCATATACCGCGGAAACACATACATCAACTGGCGAAACGCATCATCGAGGAATACAAGTTTCCATTAAATTGTCGTTTCGTATTTCAAATCCTCTTCGAAAGTTCTGAATATCCGGGAAACAGGGTGAAATGTAAACACCAAGGAATAAAAATGAGATAAAGATGAATTGTTCTTCAGTAGGTTTCAACATTTGATTGCACTTCCACAAAATATGTGGGTAGAGTTCGTGTCAAGAAAATCTAATTCACTTGGAGAAGAGCAACTAATTTTATAAAAAAACATTGGACTATGTGTTACAATGCAAAAAAAATCTGGAGTGTGTCCAACTCAACTTTCCAATTACAATTCATAACAAAAACTAATGGCACTAAACATCCTACATAACACTAAAAATTTAAGAAAAAGGAAAAAAACACATCAACACGGTAAACCCCTAAAACATAATAACATGTTCAAGTATAGATTGCATAAATTATAATCCACATTAAACTCTTAAGCCTTAGCCTTATTGGCAGATTCAGAAAAAAGAGTCTCCAAAAATTTTGAATATTAAGAAACCGGAAGAGGGGCGCGGTGTGTAAATGAAGTCGGGATGAGCTGTCTAGAAATTGGCATCCAATGCATTCAAAGTCAATTCTCTAGTTTGGCTTGATGCATCAATTTGTTCCTAAGTAATCAGGGAAACAAAATTTTTAACATACATACACACATGCGACATTGGACATCATCACCAAAATTTGACAATAGACTCTGCTGGAGCTAATTCGCAAAGATCCGAAGAGATCTCAATTTTCTTTGACCGATAACAGTACTCTGTGGAAAGTAAACATGGAATAAATTCGATCGATGATTTCGGTATTGGAAAATTGCTTTCATCTAATAACGGTTGTTAAATACAAACCTTAAATAAGTGTTTCCCAGGAGTTTGTAGGAAGTTCTTTTGAGAGAAAATTTTAATAAAAATCAACAAGACGGCTATTACTGATAGTTCAGTCATATGATAGTTTGTCGGGAAAAAATATAGAAAATTTCTTCTCAATAGTTCCTTATATTTTCGAAGGTGCTAATTCCAAATCTCAACTTTGCCACCTCGTAAAAATTGTGCGTTTCGAGAAAAAATTCAAAAACTGACAAAAAATGCTCTTTTTTAGTTTTTTTGTTTATAAGTCGAAATACTAGAGAAATGTGCGCTTCTAGAGAAAAATTTACGAATGCAAAAATTAATCACATTAAATTTTCTGTAAGTTGGGTCTCTGAAGAACAGATTTCGCTCTAGAGTGCGGTGAAGTTTCACCAAAATTTCGGAATTGACCCCAAAAGATAATTTCTCTTGTCTTCTGCTTGTAACTAAAAGATACCACAATTTTAGAGGATATTGCCCTGATCCCAGATAAATTACATTAAGGTTACTTAACATTATGTATCTTAAAGAGTATTTATTGTCAAATGAAGTGTCTAGTCACCGCGTTAGAGCACGCTCAATTTGTGTGTATATTGGACGCAACATCTAAGCTAAGAACAACTCATTTTGAGCTCTATTTTCCCACTATCCTTATTTTAAAACCGTTTATCCGGTTAATGTGTAATACTTCACATACGTAATTAAATAATGAATATGAAAATTATTCAATTTTCGGAAGACGCTTAGTTTTCGGGTTTCTCGCATTATGTGGTTGATTAAATGTCACCGCACTTGTAACTTGATTTAATGATTTCATCTTCTGTGCGCCAGACAACAAAGCTATGAATCGAGTATCATAATCGCTTCAATAGATAATCACTTTGATGGAAAGTTGCACTCCAACAACAGTAGCCTCTTGTTACTTCCTCCAGGATACCTTTCCAGACACAAATGTCAGGCAGGTTTCTATATTAGTATTTATGATAGTATATATCTTTTAACAGAGAAAAAATTTTGACTAACAAAATATGATGCTCCAGGGGTAACACTATACATGACACTCATCACGTGAAAATTATTGTGTCCACCAAGTGTCTGCACATAGTCTGCACCAAGTCTGCAATATCGTACAATATTTGTGAAAATGATTGCTTTTACATTCAGAGTCGTGCGCACAATTGTTGATGCTTGGAAGGTGTGGCTTCTTCATATGTTGATCAATAACTTAAAAGATGACTTGTCAATCAGTTTGTGGGATTTTTACTTCTTGTATAAACTGGCTGCTAAGTCTACTTGCAAAGGAAAAAGAAATTATTGGGATCCAATGACAGAATGCAAACTATGTGCGATTGCATTAGATTTCTTTGTTAATTTTTTCAATATTTTTTCGCTTGTTCAAGCTTGACACTTCGTTGTCAAAAAAACAGATCCAACACTTTAAAATGATTATATTGGTTAAAAAAATATTGAATAAAAAAGAATCGGTGGCTGGACGATCCATCTGCAAACAATTCACTGCGTGCTTCCATATTTCCATAAACTTTTTTAAAATTCAGATGGATCTTTTACTATCCGTCACGTTTGAATATTAACACTTGAAGCGCAAACATTGGATTAAAATGATTCTTTTTTTTCGTAATTCAGATACGTTCTGATGCACTTATCAAATATCCATGACTTTGGAAAGTGAAAAAAGAACGTATTTTTAAAAGGCACTACAAGACTATTTATTATCTTCATTTAACAAAACGATGATAATATGACTATTACCCACTATGAACATACTCACGGTTTAACAAACTCACATAAACATGCACAGATTAGTAGATGATAAAAATAAATATTTCATTTATATTAATAATTATATTTAAATGTAAGGTATGACAAGAAGGTATGTTGATTACATTTAATTTGCCATAGGTTGTAACGAATTGTATAAATTACTAGTATTCAATGAAACTATTGTTATGCATCAGAATATTTATTAGTATTTGGGTAAGACAGTTAACATTCCATTAAACAAGGAATGCAATTGCTACATGATCCTTAGAAACAAATCGGTCGTATTCATTTTACGCCTTCCTGAACGTTTCACACTTTAGAGAAGGAAGAAAATTAAGTGGTGTAGTTTACAGACACTGAACGTGGATTTAAAGGGTGTTAAAGGTGATGTTTCTTTTCTTACAGTCCAAAGCGATACCGAGTACACTTTTATATAGACGGTTCTTCTAATTGAACAATGTTTCAAAGGAAAAAAGTGTTCTTCAAAAATAATATGAAATACGAGAATCCTAATAATTATTGACATTTCGAAAAGCTTCGTAATGAAATGTGCAGAATATAGAGCAATAAATTAAAGTGTACTATAATTTACATGAATTTTCTTATATGAGCAGTACTTTAATGAAACATGCTTTTTAATGCTGTGAAAAAGATTCAAAATATTTTCCATTTTAATCAAGTATTACCCAATGTCCAGTATTACCAGGAAGGATTCAGACTGCAATATGAAAATGGTATTTTCTTTGATAAGTTCTAGCTAAGTTACTTCAAAAACGACAACTTCATGACAGCAATCTGTCGTCTCAAAAAAAAAAATGTAACTACAAAATGGCTTAATTTATTGGGTATTAGTTTTAAATATATGTTTGGAGAAGTAAATCTCAATATGCACTTTCTGAAATCAGAGATAGTCTATTAGATTGTCCAAGAGACAAATAAGCTATGTAAAACGCCACAAATTATTATCTAAATATTGAAATGCTTATTCATTGCTGCAATATCAATTTTAACCGACGGAGTGGCTTCTACTCAAATGGCCGCATTGACGACTAGATACCTAATGTATCTCCCTCGAATGCAACATTTTGAGAGACTTGAAACTTTTTGAGGCGACAATTTAAAAAAAAATTACAACAAATTAAAAGACATGCATTACAGATATCGATTTATAACATTGAAAAATACCAATTAATTTTAAGAACACATTTGTTCGTACGGGGTACCTTAATCCGGTATATAACTTTTAATAAAAACAATTATTAATGGTAATGGTAATGGGTTAGAAACAACGAGTAAGTCTATATCTCCAAAAAGTATAAAAATGTATGAAAATAGTTTACTGTTTATTAAAAATTATGTTAACTTATTGACCAAGAGCCTAGAGGCTTTTGTTCCAAAACTGCAGCTCTACTTACTCTACTCTGCAATTATACTTCAATCAATTCTACTCCATTATAAACTGTCATTTTGTGTATAAAGAGTAAACTACTTGAATTCGAATTTCACAATATATTGTAAAAAGGTTCTATTTGCAAATATGTTTTTCACAACCTGGATGATGTTTTTAACATTCACGAAACTATTTATATTTAAGTCTCAAAAATTGCAATTTTAAAAACTGGAAGAGATGATCAGTTAGTGAAAAGAGACATGATGCTATCTACAAGTAGGGCTCTATTCCAAAAGCTACGAAAAACGACAACTTTGTTTTTACCAACCCATGTGTTGGGGATTTAGCCAGGAACAAACAATAGTAGCTATTACGAAATTTGTGAATAGTCTGTTCTGTCCGCAATTGGTTTATATATAATAAGATTTTAAAACATTTTTTCAATCAATCACTACATTCTCCTCATACGCCCTATCGGAAAGTAAAAAAAAGTGAACCGTTTGCCGTATCTACTTTTGTGATTCTATGGGGATAAAGTATTATCATATACTCATGTTTTATTGTTACGAGACTTTTCAAAAATATTCCCCCATTAAGAAATAAAATGTTACTACTCATATATCACTTTTAAAAAATTCTTCGTAAAGAAATGGTAAAATATTTTATTCAATTTAAATAAATACGAATTAGTGATCATGAAACCATATGAGCGTAATATCTTCGAAATGAAGATAAACAAAACGAAAAATTCCCGACTAAACATACATGCAAGGAGACATCAAAACTACTTCGTTAATTTGTACTACTACTTGGAATAAAAAGCAAAGGTCAATACACATAAAGTTAAGTTTCTTTAAAAAACTTAGCACACAAAACTTAAAGATATGACAGTAAAAATGTGATTTCTGTCCTTGCAATATAATTTTTCTTGCATGTCTGAAAGGATTGAAAAGGAAAAAAGAAACGTCAGTGGAAACGTCATCTTTTGTTATGAAATTAATATTTTATATTAATTCTTTTAATATTCCATTTCAATGATAGATTCAAATATTTCAAGTTAAAAACTTACTTAAAGAAAAATGCTTTAAATATCAAGTACAGTCTGGATATGAAAATGTAACTTATTTTGTAATATCACAACAAGATATGAAATAAGGATAATGTAAATATGAAAATGACACATGTCAGTATAAATTTAAAAAATAATTCTTTTGTGAACAGAAACATAGAAATGGAATTCACTTTGTAAATTAATGTTGGCAACATAACTATTTTCATGGTGTAATGCATTTGTTTAACGGGGGTGTTTAATATTTATGATTAACTAGCAGGCTTCACTCGGATGTTTTTGTTATGTTGCACTTTAACTTTTCTTTAGAATAGTTGAAAGTGGGAAGTCAAAAATGTTTGCTTCCCATGAAGCATCTCACGCCAGGAAGCGCACCAGTCGAATACTTGACTGGTCCTCACGAGGTAACACGACGACTGCAGCAGTGGCTGCTAGTAAAACTAAAAGGCTTGTAGAAAACATATTATTCGTCCAAATTTAACTATTTAAAGGCAGTTTTTCTCATTTTTAAAGGTTCAAAACACTGAATGCACTCAAACGGATTAGAATTCTTTTTCTCCCTACGTAAATAACTTTCGTTAGTTGAAGCATTTTTACACGTCTATTTTCAATATTTATTTTCCGATAATTTAGGTTAACCTCTGTATTTTAGGCAGTGTAAACGTATATGTGTCTTCGAAGATTGATTTTCCCTCGACTTGATTGTCAGGGTTCTAATGACCTTGGAGTTGGCGAGCCCTAAGGCCTCATAAAAAACTTGATTGTCTATTATCGTTATTTCCTATTACTTGTGAAATAAAATATATACTAAAAACCTTGCCAGAGAACAGATTTATTTATTTAAAAAAAAATCACGTGAATCGAATGAATGGTATAGGAACTCATAAAGGACAAACAAACAAACATTCATTTTTATATTTATACTCGTAGATAATACAATATTACAAAAAAAGCGCTAAACAGAGTTCCTTATCATGTCTGAAACAATTGTAATATTTCTTCTTTCGTTTTGAAATCAAACTTTTGGATCAGATTGAATCAAACTTTTGTCAATAAATATTATCAAATGTTTTAGAAGTATTTATTTAATAAAACTGCACATACTGACTTAGACTTGGACAAAATTATTTTAATTCCACAATTTAGACACGTTTCCTCTGCCTTCGATATCGTGATTGCATCCTGGTGGTTTCCATGGAGACACGGTTTCGAAACTTGGTTATACTTTTCATGATAGAAGTTGTATCATTTTGGAGGAGAGAAACTCAAATTGACTGGTACGTAAATATCAGGAACTTGGGCTTCAAGTTAGATTAGAATTTCATAGGAAGTCTTGTAATTGAATTGCACAGAAGAAAAACGATCATCGTATCCAAATATTCTACGAGAAAACAGCTTTCAAATGGACTACTTGAAATCTCAATTACCAGTGAGATCGGTCAGTTGTAATTGCGCATTTCAGGTGATTCTTAGTAAACTCTAAGTGAAATGTTTGCAAATTTTCATTGAATACCTACATGTTAAGATTAGTGTAAAATACAAGACGCAAGTGATCACGACACAATTTATTCGGATTGCTTACGGGAGAATATTGATCAAATACGTGTTTATTGTTTGATCTACTCAATATATACTCCTATATTACGATTAAATAAAAATAGACACAGAAAATTCAATATGGCTGATTAGGGAGAAAAAAACGTAATGCCATCTTCAAAGAAATAAGCCTCACTCATGGGTAAACTGGCATCTTGTGAACCTCAAGAGTTTTTGTGATAACTTGATGTTTTGTGAGGTTAATGTCAGGGAAAATATCACTTGAAAATAGAAAACGCAATAACCAACAGCTTAAGAAGAAAACTATTAGTATAAATAATGTGGAAGATTAACCACTAACTGAATCACCGGGTGTTTTACTTTCGTAAATACTTGATCATTTTAATTAGGAACGTAAATATTACAGAAAATGAATTGCATTTTCAAAATTACCAGTTACACATTTGAAATTGAAAGATAGCATTGACACAAAAATAAATACAAATTAATACTTTTACAATAGGATAATTCATAAGAATTTGCTTCATAATTATATTTTTTTAATGAAATAACTTATTTGAATACTAGACAAGATGAAGACTCTAAACAAATACAATTTTAAAATTATCTTTATTGGAGTTTTCAAGTGAAAGAAAAGCAATGCAGAATTAGCTAGGGTACAGGAAAATGTAATTTGAGTGCTTAGGCTACACTTTCACAAAATATCTCCATCCTTGGAGTTCTGTATAATAGATCAAACTTATTAAATTAACAAAAATTTATAAGCGATAAATTTAAATAATGTAGACAATTTATTCATTATCAAAAGTTTTTAAATTAAAATTATTTTGCTATCAAATGTTATTTTTACAACTTAATTTTAAAAATCAATACTAACTTATAAGAGTGTAGTAATAAGAAAAGGGAAAAAAACATTTTCTTCTATAACGTATAGAAGTAACACAAAGAAATAAGTCAATATAAGATATAACTTATTTAAGTATTAAATTCATGATTGTGGACAAACTATTCTCATTAACCTTAAGCCTCATGAAATTATTTTTATATTATAAGCTTTGTTACTTTCCTCAAATATGCATTTCTTTTCTTTTTCTTATTTTCATTTCCACCTGATATCTCAGGATTGAGTCTATTGAAGTTTTTCTCGTTAAAATAATCGTAAAAAATTCTCAAATTATACTGGAGTTTTTACTACCTTCCAATAACTCCATATTCCCCATGACTTGTAACCACTTTTGACATCTAAAATTACACAAAATAGAACAAATGTTGACCAGTGTTTTGTTTACTTTAATACGATTAATTCACACAATAATAAGTTAACAAGGAAACTTTCTGTTCATCATCCTGCGGTATATAAAAAACACTTCTCAGGATGATTCCTTTTGTCGTTTTTACAATCACGGTTACTACACTTCACTATCGAACTCATTTACTTTACACACTATGAAGACAACTCAATTGTTATAACATTTACTACTAGTGGTAGCAACACAACATAAAAAGTATTTTTCGATCTCAAATTAAGTTGGTAGAAAGTACGCTTCAAGTGCGGCGAGAAGGAACTATTTTCACAATTAACCGGAAACATATAAGAGTGAACTCCTCTATTGTGTCCACTCCTCTTGGTATAAACAAGGCCACCTGAATTACAAAGCCTTCGTACTTATACAACAATGTAGTCATATGGCAAACGCAATAGGTTCTCAATATTAAGTATTGTGATGAGAAATGCGTGTTGTTTAATCTTTTATAGACGTTTGTTAGTGTTGTGTTCTTAAATTTCATAATTATCAGATCATACATTTCAAAGTACAATATGATTTTTAAGCGCTGCGTGTCTGGATGTAATGGAAATTACAAACATGGACCTCGAATATACGTTTTTTTCTTTCGAAAATGTCATGAATTGAACCAGAAATGGATTGCAGCAATAAGACAGAAGGATTTCGTCCCAAGCAAATATTCCAAGGTAGTCAGCATATGTGTATAATTTAATTTTAATTTTATCATTAATTATATCAGCTACTTGATTTGTAAAACAGGGTTCATTTCTTAAATGTAATATACTTATAAATTAATTTTTTGTGAAAGATTTTCTTTTACAAGCTTTATTTTTAAGGATATGTGATCTTTATTTTCATCCCAGTGATATAGAAATGGAAACAAGTTCATGGAAGAAACTGGCGAAAGAATTTCAGCTGCTTTGAAGATTCTACGTCTTTTAAAAGGCGTTATTCCTACAAAAATACCTGGTGTTGCACCTAACTTATCAGCTAAAGTTTTTGTGCGAGACAGTGTCAACGAACGACGAATTATTCGCATAAATACAGTTACGAGAGACAATTCAAAACAGTTTAACTAGGTTCCTTTTAAACAGTTTAAAAGGAAAGATTTGAAATACGTATTCAAGTCTTGGAAGTATTCAGAGTGTGTTAATTAAAAAATTTTACAAGACAAATTTACTACGATTTCGAAGACTTAAGTTTGTAGTAGGCAAATTTTGAGTTAGATCTTCCAATATATAGACAGTCTTTTTGTAGATAAAAATTTCCCATTTACATCAGCACTTTACCAATCGAGACAAGAAAATTGAATGTTGTACAATAACCAAGAAGTTTGAATATTTGTGGATAGAATCCATGAAATAGGCAATGCTTTAAATGCACTAGAAGGCATGTATATAGAAGAGAAAGAAAGTACATAAAAGAGAAAGAAAGTATATCTGACATTATCGTTTTTATTGAGATATTTATCGACAAATTATATGAATCCAAGCAATTATTTTAAATCTTTTTCTCATTAAAAAAAATTAGTGTTATTAAATTAATAAAAAATAATGCATATATTTTTACAATAAACCAAGAAATGCTATTCTTTATATTTTAATGTGATTAATTTCAGTTAACTTAAAAATGCTATTATCAATTTAACACAGTCACTGAGTGATCTTTGCGTTCGAAGGCCTACCTGCGGGAACATATTCAACCAATTTAGTAATTTAGGTGGCATTGGTATAAACAACATCATCTTGTGTTTCAATAAACAAGTTCAACAACGCATATGTCATTACCAAAACAAACGAGAATTTACATTCTTATTAAGCGCCTTGACCTAGCGCTCACCTGTAGATGGCCGTGACGCTCAAGAATGCCAACATTCCTCTCGTCACATGTTCATGACTGACCTTCAACCCGTGTTTCTATTCTAAGCTCACCTCTAGACCCTTCCGCACCTGACTTTCAATCCGTTCATACTTTGTATATATCTTGTGTTCACCTACAATTTTCTTGATCACCTTAAAGCTACGACTATTGAAAAGTTCATGAATTCGCCTTATAGCGGGTTACAGATAGCAAGGTTTGTTTATTGTTATGCAGAATTGCGAAAAGAAAGAAAGGCGCAAATGGTGATCAATTAGAATTACTCTCTATGATTTCCAATAATTAATTTACTTATATTCATTTACGATCATATATTTTCAGAGTTAATTACGTGAGCTTAGCGACATTTTCCACGTACATAAGAATTTGGAGAAAAAACTGAAATTATTGTATACTTTATCATTCCATTCTTATATTCCGTTTAATCATTCTAGTATATTCATTCATCTTATTACGTACAATAGTTTCAATATCGACATATTTGTATACTTTTCCTCTACTGTTTCATCGTGACCCTTGATTTTCTTTCCTATGTGTAGAATTATTGAAACTGAATAGTGGTCCCTTGTTTGCTTCGGAAAGTAATACAACTCGCCATCTACGAAGTCATATTTAGTTTTAAGCGTTTTTTGTCAATAAATCATTTATAAGTTTATTTCTTATTCACGGATTCACTTCACGATGAAGAATCATTGATTTGTTTCGTCTCATTCTTTGTGAAAGATGATAGTGATATCTGACGCAATGTTTGCCTCTTGAAAGCGCCTCCAGCGCACTCTGAAGTGTTACGAAGGTATCAGAAGAGCGCCCGGCAGCCGTTTCACATGCTGCGCTGACCATTCGCACGCGCCCATCCAGGCTCCGTGTTTATAACCTCGTAAAAGTGGGTTGCGCATACACAAAAACCTGCTATCCTCGAGCCCGAATAGTTTACCGTCGAAATCTGATGCTACCCGGCCGTTTCGCTGGACGTTTAACACAGGAGGCATGACATAGTAGTGAAGTCGAGACTCTTCGTATGAGGAAGTGCGGGGAGAGAGAATGGACATACTGTGAGAATGGAAAGCTTCAGGCTACTCATTCAAGATGTATATGCTGTGTCATAAGGACGACTATACAGTGCTGCTCATTCAAGGGGAAGAAACAAGCCAATATGAGATAAATAATATGCTGTTGAATTATTTAAAAATTTGTAGGAACTAAAATAAGTAGTTTATGCTTCCAAAGAGATGCTTTTAGCAGAATATCATGAAGGTTGTGTTTTCGGGACATCCCGTTTCAGTAAAAATTCTTTTTATAAAAATAAAAGGAAAGAAATGTGAATAAAGAAATATATCAGTTAAAATAGCTAATGTATCCTGTTATTTTTAGATTGACTTAAGAAAAAATATTTTTTGTGGTACTTTAGGGCTCGTAAGAAAAAATAAAAATGAGTACATGTATTTTTGTACGTGTCTAAGAATTTTTTTTTCAATCCTATTAAATGTTAAAGTTACATCATTATCTTCTTTATTTTATATCTCGAGTATTAAAATAACATTTGAGTAGCGTTTAATAAAAGTTACAATATTCGATCAACGCAGCTGCAGGAATTTCTCTGTTGAAGTTCGAAATTTAGTTGTTTTATTTTTTATTTTTTAAAGATTGGCCCAATATTTCTTCAAAAACCAATTGCAATGAAATTATTTTAAACTAGAAATGTGAAAGAGAGAAACGTGATCTCCGAATTTATTTTATACTGAGAGGTTATTGCGGATTATTATCTGAAGACCACTCTTAATATTTAGACTCATGTGTGACAAAAATACTCAATGTTTCTTTAAGTAATCAATCATCCAACTGGATTAATTACGAAAAATATATTGCACATACATACAAACATGGAACGGAGCCGCAAACTTTCACAGTTTATGAAGATTCATGAAGATTACAAGTATAAAATACTTGAGTTATTTTTGAGAAAGACTCAAGTATTTTATATCGATATTTCGAGCTTTATTTAATAGAACTGTCTCTGTTTAGATTCAAGTGATTGTTATATTCTTACTTGTTTTTGCCCTTTTTCATAATAATTGCTATCGTATAATTTCACAATATAAATTTTAAGGTTTAAGGTTTTAATTTACTGAGTCATTCAAAAATGGTATTATCTGATCTTCTAGTTCCTTTATTTACATGAGTCATTTCATATAATTTTTGGACTATTCTCCTGGTAAAGATGTGCATGACCACATGCAGAGATAAAAAAATAAGAGTATTCATACGAATATGCCACGCACATTTATGAGCAAATAATTGTGGAGAGGAATAATAAGTACGCTAATCTTACGGTCAATTCTGCAAGAAATTGGCGAGGTTGGCAGCAATATGTTTTATCTACAGTTATCTAAAAAATAATTTCTTGTGATATAAATATCCCATTTCTCTGCTCTGTAAATATTGATATTGTTAACGATACTTTGTAATCCTGTGGAATAGTCTATGTTGGACGGGACCCATATTTCACCTCGGGTCTTTTGAAATTGCAAACTGGAATTATGAAGCTCGTCACAAAAATGCAACTAAGGTTATATCCTTATAACTAACTCAAGCAGAAAGGGTATTTATCCCTACACAATACACTTTGTATCTTATCCGTTAGTAGTTTCAAAAAAGAAATTAATCATAGAAGAGAAAGTGTTAAGGATACTAATAAATAAAAATCCTTCAAATCACCAACGATAATGAATAATATTTTTATTATACTTAAAAATCGACGAAAGAAAATATGCATAAAAACAAAATAAATCCGAGCGAAGATATGGGTTCTCGGCTAGTACTATGGTAAAGCAAATAATTTATTGCCAGATATTCTACGTATTTTGAAAATAAATTTTCGACATAAAAGATTTTACTTGAACCTCAAAACACTGTTAAGTATCATCCTACAAAGAGAAATCAGAAATATTTTCTAAACTTTTCACTAGTGTTTATAATGTATTTTAATATATTATTCCCGTGTAACCTTTATCCTTGGTTTGAATAAGTCTGTAAAAATATCTGCTTTTACCGGAGAAAATACGGTGAATTTCCGAAAAGAAAGTGTGTTGAAAATGAATTACGCAACTCAATAGATGAGGAATTAAAGAGTTCATTGAAAATAAAATACTTGGATTCTCTGATTTTCTTTAATCGAGTTGAGAAAGAATTAAAAATCGTCATTATTGTTAGTCTCAATGAATTAGAGTTACAATATCGAAATACAAGAATATCGATCTGATTTTACCAATAGCAATTTTCCTCGAACATTTTGCGGTAATAATATCGTTACAAAGAACGATTCCCTTTTCGACAACGAAAAGTGCGCGCGAGAAGATAGCGACAATGAAAGTGGCAGCAGTGACGTTGAAGATCCGTCTAGGGCCTCGACATAGCGAGACCTCCTTTGCTCTAGCGCTACGGCTCGCTGCCTCGTTAAAGAATGGGCGCCAGATAAAAAGCGATGCATGGAGTGTCCACGAGATAGCAGCAGCAGTGGTCGTCGGGGGAAGAGGTGGCTGTAGGAGCCGCCAGATTCGATTACTCTAATCTCTTCCGCCAGGCGGTGAAGTCGGCGTTGGCGACGCACTGTCGGTCGCAACCGGGAGGCAGCTTTGTCGTTACTCTTAAAGGGACGGGGTGGACCGCTGTTTCCTTGTAGCAACTACTGCTTGCTAATAGGAGTTGAGCTCAAAGTTTCTGTACATTTCAAAAGAATTTAACTGGGATTTTGAAAGGGAATATATCGAATTGAATAAGGCAACAAAGTCTTTTGGCTGGTGGGGGTACCCTTACTTTGGTGACCCTTACCATTTTTACGAGACCCATACACTAATTTGATTTTAGCGTACATCCATTAATACGATTTTAGTGCCCCCTTTGCAACACATTTGTGACACCACATGTATGAAAATTTTTAAAATTATCAATAATGTTTCCTCTTTTTGGGACAATTTAGTTTCCGCTTGAATCAAGACTTTGTTGTTTTTTTTACCTATATCTCGCAGTTCTGATTCATAAAAATGTGATCAATTGTTACAGAAATATGTTATGTACAGAACCTATTACATTAGAAGTTCACACCCACTATATCCTACGAATAAGCTATTCTACAAAAACTAAGGGGCACACAAATAGTATGAGATCATCTAGTTCAGTCCAGTTATATGTACAATCCAGTATATTACAATTTTGAAAAAATATCCCTTTTACAGTGTAAAAAACATATCTATTTCAATAAGTTTTAAAAAATGTAAATATACATTGCAAGATAAATATTTTTAGACTCATGACCATTTGATGGACGAATACCATTTATTTTGTAAATTTTCTAGAACACATGTTTCGACTCTTGATTTGAGTCGTCGTCAGATGTAACAAATGATGACAAGAAACATAACAGAACAATATAACTTGACATTAAATGTAAATATGAACAAAAAAGCAGAAATTACACAAAAGCAATAATATTTTGTTATAAATACTCGATAGTTTTTCTATGTCAGCGCCTAAATTCAAACTCTCGTGTGAATTTTGTATAAATATCATTTCAGTACGCTACATGATACTATTAATATGATATTACAATAAACTCTTCATTATTAATACAATGTGAGATTACAAAACATAGTTTTATTGATTTTATATTTCATCTGTGCACCTGGATTCTAGTTTTTAACCATCTCTTTGTTTGACCTAGGTAACATTACAATATTTGCATTTTATTTTGGGAACTACATTACTCGAGTTCACTTGATCTTTCTTATCTTTGCCTTTCATTATCAAATTGTTTCTTTTATTTTCAAAAAATTGAAATCAATTTCATATTTTCAGAATTTAGTCATATTTTTAGTGACGGTGTTATATATATGTTTTTTTAAATCAGGAAATACAATATTAATCAGTTCGCCAAGTTGAGGTTGCATTTTTGTTGCATGTTTTGAAGGTAATACAATATTGTTTTAAATAGTAGAATCTACATAAGATTTTATCATGAATTTAAAAGTAGTTTATTGATTATTCGGTCCTACAATTGTTCAAAAACAGCTTCGTGTTCTTTGGCGTTTGATAAAATTACTATTAATGGTGAATTTTGCATTGTTTCTCTGAGTGTAAGATATTTACGATGGTCGTCTGAGAATGACTTCCATTCTGTTAATATTTCTTAGTAATTTGAGTTTTACAATATAGTTACCTTATTTCGAGAAAACCTTTTTAATAAATAATTAAAATAAAAAGATATCAATAAAAATGTCACATAGGAATGTTTCAGGATTTCTCAAAAATAAATTAAAGAAATTGTTGAGTTATCGAATTCAATGTGTCTCTTTTGCTCATTTTCATTTTTTTCTTCAAATTATTAATTACATCTATCAATAGTAGTACTCTGTCCATGAAATCAATCCCATTATTTTGTACTATTTTTTCAAAGTTCTCATCATAGAATAATTTTCAAATCAATCCCATTATAGAACTATTTTTTCAAAGTTCCCCAGATGTTGTATAAATCATTGTTCCAATACATAAAAATATTTGTACACTATGATCAATACATTTAAAAAACTTTATTTCTTTTCTCTCAAATAAGAATGTCTCTATAGTCTCTTCAAAAACTAGGTTACTGATAAGTTTCACTCTTTGAACTGATGGTTAATAATCCGTAAATAAACCAACATAATTTTTAAGAGTACACTACAACTTCAATTATCTGAATCAATTCGTTTCGGACCCGGTGCGAATAATTGCATTTCTTCCAAAAAAGATTATTTTTAAGGCAAAATGACTAAGGAACACCATATTGATAAAGAGAATAGAGAACTATCTGGCTAACATGGTGATTTACCCCCAAAAAATTTCTCTTATTTTGATCTACCTACATCCCCTCACTTGCCCAGAAATTCTGACAGTTCTCTCATAAATTCCCATTCGAGTGATCTGGGTCAGTGACGTCGCTTTGCTGTCGTTGCCTTGTGCCATGTGTTTCATTATGCACACGGCGATAGGGAGTCAACACCTGTGCGACCCGAGACCGCATTGCACCGAGTGGGGAGGAGGAAGCAGGAGGAGGAGAGGAAACGCAATGTAGTATCCTCAACACCTTTCAAATATTTCCCGAAATCTTTACTTTTTCCGAGTAACCTTACATTGTGGTTGCTATTCTCCGCGAAGTAAATGTCATTGATACTTTTGTACAAATTTTAGTCAATTTCTTACAACCCCTCTATATTTATTCACTTTTGTGATTACACTTCAAAGACTTGTAAATTTATTCCGGAATATAATCCCAACGATGGGTATAATCACATTAGTCCATTATTTACTTAATTCACGGTTCTGACCGAACCAAATATCGGATTTGTAAAGTACTTATAACACATCACATATTCACATATGCAAATATGATTAAGATATATTCCAATTCACACTTTTTTTTTAGTTCATATTATTGTTACAATGTACCACTAGAAATTTCCTGTGCGTGTTTCTTTTCAGGTGAATAGTTTACCCGTTATAACGTATTAAATTTGTTCTTTGTGTTGTTTTTTACTTATAACATGATACAAATGCACTTTTGGAAGAAAATGTTTCTTTACAAAAAAGAAGCAGCAAAATTACGACTACTGCCTACGCTTTTTCTATCACACAAATAATTTGCCCGTTACAGCGCGTCGAATTAATATATATCAGAATTTACTTCAACATGTTCTAACGGGTAGACTATTCGTCTGAAAAACACACACAGGAATAGATTCCAGGAAATTTTGTCTAATTGCTTGCTGTAATAAATATTTTCCTTTGAAACATGCGTTTCTCCTGCAATACGCAAGAAAACTAAAAAAGAAGTCATCTTTTGTAATTTTTCGATGTCTTTTTCACAATTCTTGAAATTTTTTGAAGTAGAAAAGTGAAAAATTGTCTTGAAATTCATAAAGGAACACAGTGAATTCGGTCCTACAATTGATTTTTTCCACAACATTGAAACAAAAATTTCCAGAATACTAAGGTACAAGTTCAACTCTTTCTAGAGGGTATCTACTTCATTTCAGAAAAAAGCACGGGAGCATGTTGGAGTTAATTTAAGTCTAGTAAATTTTTATAAAAAAGTATTTTCTTCGTATACAACTCAGTTTCAATACAATAAACCAAAAAAAGAGAATTTTTTAATTTTTTGAGATTTTGTTATATTTTCCTAACCTTTTCCGGGAGACAAAGTTGAAATTCGTAACCAACGCCTTCAAAACCATACAGAAGTAAAAAATCACTACTTCTCTAAAACTTACAGGGTAGCAACACCTTGTGTCGGGGCTACAAGGGTACTTCTACGTTGGTGTGATAGAGCATGACTATAAGCATATTGATCTGAGCTGATAGAAACGTGGTATCGATTTATTTCCTTACATCAGTGCGTGCGAACTGTTCTTCTATGGTCCTGTTTTTTTTTAATAAAAGTTTTAAAGGCTGTTTCTAACTCTTCAAAAAGGCTTTTCCCATGAATCATTAATAAATGAAAATTATCTTTGATCACGATGTTGCCCATAAACTTTGCCACGGATAAAACAAATTTATTATTCTTTCTTAGCACATTCTGTGAAGTTTCCCTTCTAGTGCTTTTTCCTGAGATATTGATTATTAACGGTATACGCTGATAAGTTGTTTTGACCAATATTGTTAACAGATGAAATGCTGATAAAGCAACCACCGAGAAACCCCGTAATATAGATGTACTGGTATCTTTACCACATTCCACTCATACAATAACCAGAATGGTATTCACGCTCATGCAAAAAATAACTGTTTTTATTACTCACCTACTTGAAATGAAGAAGGTATATTATTACGATTTTTAGTAGACTTGATATCCTGTCAATTTTATCTTCCTTGTTTCTTCTATGTGCATCCCGATCTTTCGCTTTTTCTTTTTTGATGTAGAATGGACTGTCACATACGCATGGCAAATATGGGATGGCAGAGAAAAATATTCGATTCTCAAGAAAAAGAATGCATGATTTTGATCAGACAAAATATTTAGAAAGCAAAATGACTTTACTATAGTTTATGTCCTTTTCAAGTAATCATTTCGACTTTTGACGTATTAAAAAACGAATTTGAGTCAGCTTTGTCAAATATGGTTTCATGTTTGGATACATGGATAAATAAGTTACTGCAAAAAAACATTACAAAATGCATGTTACCACATGATATTACGTTATCAGCTAATTAACAATAATACTCGAAGACATCTTATACTATATCATTCCAAAATTTAATAAACGTATGAAATACTGATGTGATAATTAAATTTATTATTCTTACTTTTGTTATCCTAATGACTTAGTAGTAATAAAAGAAACTCTGAACACGAATAATTATTATGAACCTTGTATATTATAAGACATGGTAAATATATGAGCACTTATTGATTATAGAGGCATACATGAAGGAATTACATTTTACATCAAAGCAACATGATAACTACTCTCCACTACAACTTCAGTAATTTTTACAAATGATTTATTTTGAAAATATATAATTCGTGTTTCTCACGATATTGGCATTTTTCACCCAACTAGAATATTTTACTCCCTTCGTGTCACTCCATCCTGTTCTCCAACAATCTTTTCAGTTCCAAAATTGTTGTTTAACAGTTTCAATATTTATTACAATTCATGTTTATAAATTAAATCGTATCATATAGTTCTGCTTCTTAATAATATTTATTGTTTCTTTTCACTTAATTTATTGTCTTCATTTTTAACCTGATTTTGCATATTTTGACTCATCTCTTGCTCATTAACTACGAAACTCCGAAAATTAATACCTTTCCACACAAGACAAACAAAGGCATAGTTTGGGTTACATCTTTTACGTTTTCGCATATCGATTTAGCATTAATTTCGTCTTTCTTAATAAAGTTATTCTTCTTAATTAAGGCTCTGAAAACCTCGCAAGTAATCCAAAGTGACCTCGCCATCAATGCGTCCTCTTCTCATCGCGTAGAAAACTATTTCTTCCCCTTAACGTGGCTAACGCATAAGCTCATCACGGTTCAAATTTTGAAGGGAAAATGAAGGGGTTTAACTTTCCCAGAGACCCTTTACTAGAGCGTTACCGGGCTATCAAACGCGAATGTATCAGCTCATTATCTCACAACCGAGTCATAACTCGACGACGTTGTTGGTGACGGTAGGGTGGGGGGTCGGAGGGATGGCAATCTCGAAGCACGCATCATAAACATTGCAGAGCTCCAGAATCCACGCGCAGGGAGCTCGGGGTGGTCCATGAATTTTTAACCTAAATTGCTTTCTGCTTAGGCGAGCCACAAGAGCAATATCGTCCGCTAGTTGTGCGCTATAGAGACGCTCCAAAGGCGTTCCGGCGACCGATCCGTCCGACCACTCGCATAACTCGGTCTCTGCCTCCACGTTCTTCTCACTGGCTCCGATCTCCTCTTATTTGGTATATTCACATTCTCATATCTCCATTTAAAACGGATGACGTGCTATCTCAAGTTCCTTTTTCATCATTTTGTATATATAATTATAATATTTAGTATAAAATACTATCTACAGTATTATATTAGAGCACATATTAGTAAATGAATACATATTTTTCATCCACTCATGATACAGAATTACCCTTTACATACCCCCATAATCTACTAATAAACGTGAATATTTTAATAAATTAAAGTGTTTACTATTATAATTTAATATTTTATATTATTGCAAATATCCCAAAGAATTTAATTTGTAATATTCTGACAATATTATTCTATGTATATTAGAATAATATATTTTTCTCCACGTATGAGGTGATTCCGATCTACGTTAGGGATCAACAAGACATTCTATGCATAATTTTCTAAGAATTCATACATTTTTATTGATTTTATGCATTTAAACTAGTAAGGCATTCAGTGTTAAAATAAATGTTCACAACGCGTGGGCACTTCTTACTAAACTTCTCAAATATTTTTTTTCATATCACTTTCTTTATATTACATTCAAAAATATCCTAAATTCCTTAACAGTTATTGTCCATATTTTATACATCCATTTTTTTCTTCCTCCGAAGAAAAGTGTTTAGAAAAAACATTTATTGTACCTGATCTTTAATGGATATACCATGCTTGTTGATGTTTTACTTCAACAAGCTTGGTATACCCATTTAATATCATTTGACCTAACATATCTTGTGTTCTTTGATATAATACGAGTCTGTGACCTCATTCTATTTCTTTCTCGGACGTGATCCCGTTATCCCTTTTACTCTTTCTCCGTCCGTTCCTCTAATATGATTTATCTAATCTATGCCACCTCTTTGACGTCCCGTTTTTTGCTTCACACCATCCGTCGTCTCGTAACACTATTCCATCGCTCCCCTTTGTGTAGAATATATGACAGAGTATTCGTTTTAGCGACCCAGTATTCTCTCCAATATTGAAACGCTATTTTCCCTGTCCACAATTATCCTTTGTTCCCAATCACTAAAACGAGAGGCTGTTTTTCCCATATTCATATTTGGTTTCAATAATGTCTTTTCAGTACTTTCTTTCTTTTTACATTCTCTACTAGTGACGGTCCTCTGTTGACATTCCTTTAATTTTTCTTCTTCTCATTTTCAACTAAGTTTAGGCCTACTTGGCAAGGGTATCTCGTATTCTCAGTTGTATGAACGTCTAGTACCTTAAATTGTTCGAAAAAATTTTAACATAAGAAAACATTCCCCGGAATCGTATTTGAAACTCATTTTATCGTACTCAAATCATGTATAATACAAAGTAAAATAGTTATTGCGTTGGTTTTATTCCATTTTCTACGTTGGTTAAGTTTTATTGTAATTCATGTTCAAATTTTAAACGTGAGAGTATTATTAAACCTCTAATAGCACTTTACATTTGGGTAACGTAATGATCATCGAACACGCTTCGTGGGCAAGGTTTGGATATTGGATTCCCGTGGGAATCCAAACTTTCCAATGTTAACCCAGCACTGTGGTGCTCAATGGGCGGATACTTGAAAATCCGCTCCGTTTTTTTACGGTGTACAATTAACATGTAATTAGATTTTTCGATTTATTCTGGAAACAGTGCGATGTATAGAAAAAAGTTACTAGAATCTAATTTTCAATTTCAAAAGTAGTGGAAACTTAGTTATCTGATCTTAGATTTTTTTTCTTTATCGTCACAGTTTGAAATGAATGTAGGTTATAGGTAACAATATACTTGAGACACACATTGACGTTGCAAACACTCCTCCACGAGTAGGTACTCGGAAGTTTTGAGTTAAAAATATAATCGAGAGTTATACAATAGTATCTATTCAAAGATCTACGAATGTTCTCAAGGTAATATATTATTTGTAAATTAAGGATTTCTCGTTATACCTTAAATACTTCGATGAAACTGAATATTTTAACAGTTTAGTGTTCCCCACTCAATTTTCTAATTCTGCTTGTTAACAGAAGGATGATACTGAGAAATAATGATGTAGAAACCGACACTGATAACTATTCACATAAAAACTAATGGTTCCCAAATCTTTGTCATAGAGGTCCAAATATAATTATATATTTTGTAAACTATGTGACGTACATAAATTTGTTTCAGAAACCAGTAAACAGTACGTCTTAATGTACACATGTTGACCATATATGTCAAAATGTTGAATTTTTTAGAAGATGGGAACAGTGTATGAGAGGTGATAAAGTTGGAAGGAGTTGGGCAGATATAGGGATCTTAAATGAAAGCATACCAAATTTGACCTTAACTCTGGTGTATCATTTTGTTGATGGCTTATCGAGGTGAATAAAATGGTTTATGCAGACTCATTCATACGTAAAAATATGATGAACACCTTCGTAAAATTTTGAGAATAAACTCTCCTTAACAAATTCATAAAGATCTGGGCAGACCTAATACTATTTTACAATTACTATAAAAGCACACTTAATTTTGTTACTACATTTTATTTAAGATTCTTGGGATTTTTATTTGGTATTTTAAGCATATTCAAAGAGAGATATTGCAACTAAATGGTGACGTTGAATAATATGAGGCTCCTGAAAATAAAGATCTATATCTTATGTTGAAAGTACGGCTTTCAGGTTTCTTTTTTCTTCAAAGATTTTTACAATTAATTATCAAGTTTTCGGTACACGATATGAAGGTGGTATTTAAAATATATTTTACATTGGACCAATTGGCAATTATCTAATTTATTTCAATTTATTTATTCCTTTCCAACCAGTAAACTATTGGATACCTTGTGTACAAAACAAATCATTACAAAGCTCTTTTTTAATTTTAACTTATTTTCATTTAACATTGCAGCTTCTAGTCTCTTATAGTCTTCTGTAGCATTGCATTCTTTCCGTTGATCGAAATGTCGATCATAGTGTTCCAATTCCCATAGTATATTGGTCAAATTTGGCAATTATCTTAAAAAAANAATTGAAATAACACTAAATTCACGATTTATTGTTACAATAGACCCGCCCCTAGACAAAGCCTAGAGAACCTGTATGATAAATCCGCCTCTACCCGAAGGAAAACCGGAGAAAAACCCGGGCCAGGATGGGAAAAACCCGGGCCAGGATGGGGTTGCTATTACAAGTGTAATAGCAACAAAAAAGAACCGCATGAATCTCGTGAGGCTTTACTTTGTGAATTATTAATAAATTTGCTCAATTCTACATGTAAGACATTTCTCCTTGTCAAAAAACACTCGTTAATTTGAAAGGTTTACGTAATAAATATAAATCCGTTTTACGGAAACGCACATTGAATTTTCAGTTCGAATACACATTTTCTTTACGTTTACAACACAAAAGTCTGTGGAAAACGCATTCTATCTCAAAGAACTGATTTACGAGAATGTCCACTCTTATGCTATCGGGAAATATATATCAGGCTGGTGATGATAAAGTAATTGATTCAAGAAAAGAATTTTCCACGTCTTACGTAACTAACATATTTAAGGATTGGTGTAGAACATATTCCATGTCGTAATTTATCTGAGCATTTCCAGAGAATCCAAGAGTGCATACTATTTACTTCCCTGCATCTCACTCCATCGAACTCTATCGCTATTTAATTTTCACTTTTTCTTGAAAGGTTTTTGTTTTTCTTAAGTACCTTGTCCCTACGAAACTCGAGAGAACAGTTTCCATTACGATTCATTGGCTATCATCACCATTCACTTCAAATGATCTCCCTCCTATCTCTATGTAAGCTTTCACATTCGTATTCTACACCATGGAATAAAGGCTGATTTTGTATTTAAAATATCCCCAGTTAAGTTATCCCAAATCCTAACTTTCTGCTATGATTCGTGCCTGGAGGATTTTGTCCAGTTAAAACCTTAATTTAATGGTGTATTCCTATAGTGTCTATTACTCTGAATTTTTACCATCTTCCACAATCATTATAATGATTTACGTATTGCCATATCTCATAAAATATAATGAAAATATAATTCCCACTGATATTTGTTTTCGAAATTTTATGGTTTTGTATATGAAATAATTTCGTGTATAACGTACATGCGACTTTAATTCAGAGAAGTTTATGAAAATAATAATATTAATGACGAATGCAACCAACCAAAGTCCTTTAATTTATTCACAATTTTTCCTAAGACACTGGAGAGTGGAGTTGGTTCTTGAGACTTGAAGAAAAGTTCAGAACAAAACAAGGCTGAATTCTAGAGAACGCTTATCAAAGAGTAATTTAAGATCAAAAGCAACAATTTTCTTAAGACAAATAATATTAAGTATAAAGCAGGTGACAGTTTTATGGTAAGGAAGATCAAAATGTGTACTCCCCGGGTCAATGTCTCTAAAAAGTAAGAAAAACCAAATAGTTTGAGAAATCCTATAATATTCACACGGGAAAAAAAGCAATGACTATTTGGAACTTGGTGCAAAACACGAAATGGTCCGAAAATGGACAGAACATACCACCAAAATTTACCAAAAAATGAGGTCACTTCTCGCGAAGTCGGTGAACAAAAATGAAGTCGCTCGATTACGCAGCGGTGGACACTCTTGTCAATGTCATGTAACATTACTCAGAGAAAATGTAACCTAAGGAAAAGAACATGAACTGGAGGGCACTGTGTTTAAAAGTTTACTATAAATTAATAGCAGTAAATTACTTTATTGTCCTCAACGTGGTCAGAGGTTATTTGTAACTGCTCTCTTGACAATAAATTATCAATTTATTTACTTATTCTAACTGACCTGATGTTTGCGCAGGGCTTGTACACAATGTAGCCAACAGTTTTACTTCGCTACCATCCATAAGGGTAATGAAAAGTGTTCCTTACTTTATGACGATAGTGCTTTTGGATGTCTGTAAGCTTAAATCTATCGCCAACAACGGTAATCAATTGAAATCACTTGCTCTTGTTAAACTATTCTGTTCTTTCTGCATCGAGAGCGTGGAACGAATATTATGATGTGGCTTATTTTTTGAGTTATTAACTTGTATTTTTATTTACAGCAAGTAGCCGCATTTGTACTGATATTTATTACATGCACGCGTGTGAGCTTCGAGGGTTTGTTTCGTATAAGTTGGCAATTCAAGCTAGGCAGCTATATTGCATTATTTTCGGTGAAGTTTCACGACTTTGAATACACCTGTTACTAATAGAAGCAGAACACACTCAACACAACCTCAGCCAGATTAACATTGAATTAGGGATGTGACGGTACTAGCGGAGCTCTGACTTGTCACGTGATCACACGGAGCAGTCTCAGTCGGATCTGTTTTCACGCAAGTACCGGTACTGCTTGTCATGGTCACAACCTAATCACAGCTCGGCTATTACAGGTTGCAGGCGCAGTAGGTGGGCCGATTTTCTGGTTTTAACAACATCTTGGACCACGTGGAAGTGTTAGTACGAGTAATTAGTAATAATCAGAGTTAGAGATACAAGGAGTATTAGGTGGTGGACAGAAGAAGGTTTCGCTTTTTAATTGTGACAGCTCTCTGAACATTGAAGTGAAAAGCTACAATTTTTTCTGGTCCCGCGAGAATTGAACCGTGGAGATGATACTAGCTGTGAGTCACCAAAGGAAGAATGTAATATGTTGTAGTCAATTTAGTGAATATTTAGTGAAATTTAGTATTTTTTAGTATTGGAAACCATCTCGTAAAGATGGAGCTCGGTCACGATTTATCATCCATTAAGATTCGGATTCACCACCCCAGCGTTTATTATTCAACATAATAAATTAAAGGTTACCTTACATGTAAGTCAAAGTCAAACTCTCTCACAACAGGTTCCAAAGGTGTCCATGGGAATTGCAGAAGGTAGAGCTCCACAATTTCTTTGACCTCGGCACTACTATCAGTATTTTTTATTATAGACCCCTCACTGTGAACTGCTGTAGATGTCACAAAAAAGTCGCAGTAAAAACTAATTAACACCATTAAATTTGTCTTTTTCTTCTGCTTATACTCAAGTAAAAATGGTTCTAAGAATGAATAATACTGTTTTAATAACAGAAATGTTTCAAAAAACGCGAAATTTTTACCGTTTTTTCCAGTACGTCGACTTTTAGTTTATTTTATAAAAAATAGTAAAGTATCAAACATGATTCTTATTCAGTAAATGTTAACTATTATGTTTGTGACAACATTTCAAAATTTCAAGCTTCTAAATGCGAAATATAATGAGTTATTAACCTTTTCCAAAACATAGCAGTATGCCGTGATCACATGATCAATGAATTTAAACGTTTAAAACTTGGTATGTAATCACAAATAAGTGATAAATAGATCTATGTTTTCATTTGGCGACCAGCTGCGCTGATGCGTAGAAGTACACTCTGGTACAGCTTCATTGACTGGAGTCCAAAGTTGAGGTGATTACATACGGATTACGCGAAGGATTTAAAGAACACTTCATGCCGCAGATATCATTTTCATCAATATTTCATAGTTGAGTTATTTGATACTTACTCTCATTTTGGCAGCCACGACGCGCGAATCAGATTTTCTGGCGGGTCCTTTCCATAGCGGTTAACATAACAAGAGGTCCTTTGTATACGATCCCTTCTTTCTTTCTTCACTCCACTCGCTTCCCGTCAGTAGTTGTGGATAGTTTAATGATTTCATGAGATGTCGCCTACAGCTTGCTTATACTTGGAACCTTTTTACTGAATGAAACCCCCATCTCACAGGGGATCGAACCCCCTTGCCATCCAGTCAGCAACTCAGCGATCTACCCACTGAGGCACGCTGACTCTACAATACATTCAAGTGTGAGAGAGAAAGTAAATACTTGAGAACAAAATTAGAGTCCTGGGCAGGTAACGAAACTTTTTCCCTTGACTTTTCAGGGCAGGAGCTTCACTTTATAAGTTCCATGTAGTTTCCTCCAATGGTTTACACCAATAATCACTCAAAGTCTTGCATGTCGTATAATTCCAAAAACGAAGAAAGCCAACATTTGGCGCCAATGAATGGAAGACAATAGTTTAATTTACCAATTGTTCAATGTCTGTGTCCACACGATGCAGCGCATTGGCGAGGCAATTACTGTCGAAGTAGCTGACACGACGCCAGTTATCAAGTAACGCTGCTTGAAGTGGTGGAGGCAAGGGGTAGGTATTGGACAACGCCTATAGCTGAATTGAGTCTACTCCGCAGAACAACTCATTAGCATGCCAATTATGAAGGTCATTAACTTCTAAAATGAAGCCAGTTGTATCCACCTGACGCCAACTATAGTCTTCCAGCCATTGGAGGCCAACTATTGTCTTGATTATTGCATCGTGAAAACGCAGCATAATATCACATAGTTAGGAGGAATTATTCGTCCAGGTTTCGTCACAGAGACATATAACAATAGGTTATACGTTATGGGTTTCACAATGGGTTAAATTGTATGCATATAATAATAACGTATTTAATAAACATCATCAAAAGAAATTGATATTATACGAAAACCTAACCTGGTGGGAGAGAACGGGTCAAACTCACTAGTGTTTTGCTAGAGACTTTTAGTGATGCATGGGATAAAACTGCAAAAGTCCATGACAGTCAAGTTTACTCAGCTTCATCGGTAGATTACAGAATTCAGAAGATTCGCGTAGGTTATGAATATTCAAAATCAAGAAATGACTATGCTAACCAAATGGGCGAAAAATTCGTTTAAGTTTTCGAATTTTGACATTTGACGTTAATCGATTCTCACATAAAGAGTCACTTATGCATATGCTTAAATTAGTGAGTTAGATACGCATTAAATTTAAGCACTCTTTAGATTTTGAGAAGAAAACGTCAGGGCAACTTCTGGTACTTATCCAGTTCACAAGAAAAGCATCATTCCTTTGCGTCATTTTTGTGAAAATAATTGCAGAAAGAAAGTGTTCTCAGTTAAAAATAGTCTGACCTGGACATGGCGCTCGATCTCAATAACAACTCTTGGTAATTAGGAAGATACGCTTCCGCCTGAACGTTAACTTTAAAGAGCATATAATCTCACTGGCGCTTCCGTTTCTCTCTCGCCTTGTGACAACCACCTTATGCTGCGGCCTCCATCCCCCAACCCCTTCCGCACCTGCCACCACAGAGGCCTTCCTCTGAACGGGGGAGGGACGTACCACTTCAAAATTAGCCTCTCGCCGCCAAGGCGCTTCGGCTAATGAAGCAGCGGATTAACCCCGCACCCTCTTCCCCCATCCTACGCTTTTTCCTCGTTCTTTGCCCTCCGCACGCAAAGTTCGACGGTCTGCGTAACGTAACTCGTGCTTCCAGCGTCATTCGCATCGCTCGAGAAACCAAATGTTTTAACCTGTCTTACTGTGATCTTACGTCAGAAATACGTGATAGACATGTCCTGACGATGTTCAAAACATGGTGATCATATGTTCGGCAAAGTAAAATTGACCCTTTTGCTAAACGACAAAAAGGGCAGAACAGAACACTGAAGTCATTGGAAACAAAAGAATCCTTTCTTGACTTCCGTGAAATGAGTGATATCTGCATCATGTACGAGTATACACACAATTTACCCTCAGCGGCTTACAATCGCAGTTGCAATTTTTTAATAAAATAATCTAGGTGGTGAGTAAACTCACGGATAATTGGGTCTTACTAGCACCCATCATGGTCATCCTTTGTTGGCCAAAACGAGAAATACATACATACACACATTACGCGACGTAAGAAGTATTCCTCAGGAAAATTGTAAATGGCACCAACTTAGATAATGAGATATTTACAGGAGTCTAACTAAAATGAAAGTAAATCCAAGAAGATGCATGGACATTTTTCTACGTTAAAGAAGGTTCCGAGACATTCGAAAGGTTTTTGGTAATATTTTGTCAATTTATAATGCTTACAAAAAAATTAAGCAAATTACTGTAGTACCAAAAAGGTAATGGTATCTTTGTGTGTTTCAAGTCTTTGAAATCATAACTATGGGATTCAATAGTTGCTATCAACATGCTTCATTTGAAGAAGAAAAAAGAATAAGAAATGAAATTTTGTTATTGTTTTACAAAGACCTTGGTGTTCTTGAAATGGATTTTAAAAAATCGAATCACAAAGCAAGTAATGAAAACTACCTGAACCCTTAGTCTGAGCTAAACTCGAGCAAATAAATGGAAGAGAAATATTATGAGAGTGAAAATCTATATACTTCCAGTGGGCAGTGTGGGGCAAGCGATGTTTTGCGCGGGGACAAAGATACAATTCGTCGCACTTGATTTGTCGTGGTGTTTACCTCCATCATCACTATATGGTCTTCACGTGCAATGATAACCGTATTTTTAACTGCAAAATCTCTTTGGAATACACATATGGAATAAAGAAAATGAGATACGTCAATTTTCTACTCATTTAATGAAACATTATTTTTTCAGAGTCTCAGCACTATCTCTTTCTTTCAAAAGGTAGTCTTTCTCTCTTTTAAACACGTATGGTTAAAGAAAATATTATCTTTCATTTGATAGTCTTATTTAAACTTTCCAACCCTTTTCAAGTCCCATATATGTTGAAAAGTGGATAGTTTGCCTGCTCTACCTTATAATGCTTGTCAGATACCACTTTCGAAGATTAAATAATCCGCAAGTTTCATCTGTTCGAACATTCACGTATTGCAATATTTGTATATTTACCTCCCGGATTTTGTCGTCAAGTGACACTACAGGTAGCATTGCTGAGAGACTATCAAAGAAGTGATGACAATGAAAAAATAATTTTAATTTTATACATGACCTCAATTCGAAATAAATCTGTACTTTAAAAGAAATTATAAAAGAATGGATGAATCATACCTCGTACATTAAAATATAACCACTTAAATATTCGTCCGCACCACTTAAGCATTCGACCGTAAAAGTAGCTCCCAATATTTATGTTGGAACACTCAAAGTATCTTCATAATTTACGTTGATGAGTAGTTTTTAATAATGAATGTTATTTTAAAATACGATAACTGGATGAGTTGTTAAAACTAAGATTGTAAATTACATGTAGCTTACAATAACCAATAACTCTTTGGGATAAAAACCGTATACACGTGTTAGAACCAACTTTCTTTACGTTATCTTCAGGAATAATAAATCTAGTTAAAGACCTATCTGACAGATTTTTACCCTAATATTCCTTACTTCAAACAAATTTGTAACTTCAGAAGACCAATGCCGGTCAAATAATGAAAGTTTACCATAATTTATTTTTCCATTCATCTCGTAGCGAGTAACGAGCTTATCACTAATGGGTGGGGGTGATATGATTACTATCTGATTATCGATAAATGTCACGTTTCGAGGCAGATTGATTGATATTTATACAGAAAAAAAATCATAATAAATGTATCTCGTGTTCATTCTGCCATCATTAATACTACTGTTTCGAATTATTTTTTGTACGTTTTTCAATTATCAGCTCATAAATTTGTTTTCACGAAAATAAATTTATTTAAGTCCTATATTCATAGTTCATGTCATGAACCTAACGAAAAGTTGCACAACAAAGTTTATGTAGAAGAACTTTCATTATTTTTTATTTATTTTCAATAATTTTAGGTATATAAAAATGTTCTTCAGTTGTACTTCCTCTGTAAAAACGTATTTGGAGCGGGTTGACATGCCAAGACAGAAGTAAGTTATTGCTATTTTTAGTATTTAGCTACTAATATTCTTGTATCTCATTTTTTCTATTTTTGCAAAAATTTAAACATTTCTAATTGCCAAGACTCCGTGGCCATATTTCGGAATATTTTTAACATAAATAATATAAAATCTTATTATAAGAATTGAGTGAATATAAAATGATAACCCTACCTGAAGAAATAGAAGATTCACTACTTACAGGACAAAATTAGAATTATATATTGTGCAAAACGAGAGCCTTATTTTCAAGATTTAATTGTGAACTCATTATTCATTATGATATCTTTTAAATAAATATGCTGAAGATATTCAATGGAATAGTAATAATTTTATCGTGTTCACACATTACAAGGCAATAACTGGTCCTTAGTGTTATTTTTGTTTTTATTTCAAACTATGATATTTCTAAATGAAACGTAGCTTAATGATAGGACCTACAGACCTCAGTCCTGCTGGAAGGACCTTGCGGATGGACTTTTCTGACGATTCGGTCATACCGCAAGACGTTCGTTTTTGATTTCTCGGATCCTGCCGATTGGACGTCAGACCTTCCACAGCACTCGATGGGACCTACCATGATCACCACAAACGAGCTATACGCTTCAGATTTAGATAAATATTTAATGTAAGCTTAACATGCAGTTTAAAGTAGTGTAAAGGGGCAAGTACACTTGACTTGTGAATGCCGCTTTTCAACACCTATTCGTATCTCCGCACAGTAGAGTATATTGAGGTGAAACATGGCCACAAGTATTTTATCTAGCAAAATTTAGTGAATTATGGTGGAAATAATTTTGAAGTATATAAACAAATGTCATGAACATTACTTATATTAAGAATATTTATTTAGAGCTTCTATTTATTGTTTATATAGATTTGATACATAACCTCTCGAATCCAAAATATATTTAAATTAACATATTTGTTTCTATACTTGTAAACGATAATTCGCCATAATCCAACAAATTCACAGAATTAAGTTCTTAAATTCTTTTGGCCAGGTTTCGTCTCTGCACTGAATAGGTCTCGCAACTTATCACAGCACTGCAACGCATTCGTCCAACTAAGACCCCTCCTTGTGGCGCTCAAAAAAAGTGAGCGCGCTTGGTTTAGTTCCGGGAAGAGGTGACACCAAACGCTGTGTGTGATGACAAATATATTGACATTTGAATCTCCGAACGAGCTGAATGAGATGCGCTGCAGGCTACCAAGGAGTGAAATCAGCGGAGAATATCATTGGGGCTAGAAAGTACAATGTGGGAGGGAGGAATATTGGAGTAGGGGGAATGGTTTTCCTGGGAGGTAGGAAGGAAAGCAAGGCTCTCTTGAGAATTTGTCAACGACGAGGAAAGTAGATCTCTCGGTGAATTAGTCATAGACATAACTGGCCCCGGTAAAATACTTTATGATGAAATTTTGTAATGAAAGAAGATGAAAACAAGATTGTCAAATTAATGTCTTATGAAAGAATTAATGTTTAATAAAAAGAGGAACAATTTCAGTGGTGATTCTCACATATGGAAGTAAACGATAAACTTCACGTGAATTTTATTCCGTCGATTTGATGACGTGGATTTAAGTTGAAAAGATAAGAATGCATATTCAATAAATGTAAAGTCATCTAACTTAAGAATCATAATAGTAGTGAAAAAAAAAATTTTTGTAATTTTTATTTAAATGTTGTAATTTGTCAGTAATGAAAGAGCAATTTCATTTTTATTTTCTTTTTCTTATTTCTGAGGTGAAATATAAAAGGAGCAATCTATAATTTTTTGTTGTGTCAATAATTTTGTGGAAAGAATTTTCATTTGAGTTGCCCAGTGTACTGGCGATCTTCAGGTATGAGTGATACCAAGAATTTTAATTTAATTAAGAAGAAAGTATATCAATATAGTCAACTGGGTGTTAACTATTTCATTTATGTCATGTTTTGTGGAAGGGAGGATACGAGATGTGTGGAAATATAAGATGAATTCGTGTATTTGACCCGACTGTGAATAAATATGTGGAAGTTCGCATTGAGAATCGAAACTACATTTTCTTTTTTCTTTTTTTAAATCTATACGATTCTGTGCTTCTGTCTTTCAGGAAGTATTTAGGGTTGCGGGAATATATTTTTTCGTATTTATGTTTAGTAAAGGACTGAGAGGAGAAATAAACACATTATTTTGACAGAGGGGTAGTAGGGAACGTTACAATATCTAATACTCTTAAAAGAGCAATTGTTGTATATATGTAATGTATATCTCGGAAACGGTTCTAAGAATTTTCACCAAAATTGATATATAAGGGATTTTTACCCCAAGAATCCAATGAGCTAGGTACCGATTTTGTGAATATTCGTTTTTTGTTTGTTTTTTCGGAAATCCGCATACCAAAAGTGTATCTGTAAAGTACATATGGGTGCAACCGGCGGCAGCACTGCAGCATTAGACGAAGAAAAAACGTGCGTATTCGAGACCTTCACATGTCCCTACTCCATGCGTCACTGACCTTGGGCGTATTTGAATTTGTCGGCAAATCATAAACGAAGTGCAAATCAGAGAATAGCTGAAGTAAATACACAACAAAAGAAGTCAGCGTTTGGAAAATTTACGACTGCGTGCAATCGAAACACGAGACCAAGAAAGTGATGAACGAAGGCCACAACGCTTATAAGAAAGGAGACGTTGTTATGCTAGATGTGAGAGAGCTTTAAGAGCAAATGTAATACCTACTTATATATTAGCTGTAGATTCTAATGTTGCTTATAGTAGCTTACTTATTTTTAACACGTTGTAATATTCGCTTTGTTAATAATACAAATAATCTTGTAGATACTTCATAATCGGAAGGTGCGGTGTTCGAATCCCCGGGGATGTGGAATTCCTTTATTAATTTTTGTCGGTGATATGATAAGTATATTTATACATTCATCATTTTTCTAACATATTAACTATAAATAAATAGTTGCTGAATAACTGAAATGCGAATAAAACTGTTAAGTTTGCTGCTTAAGGAGATATCGGTAGAAGAATTTACAGTGAGAATTCTGTGAAATTCGGCGCACTAATTCATTTTGATCTCCTGAATATTGTTATGAATTTTTAGAGTGATTCATGGGTTTTGAAGCGAATAATCGCAAAACCAAGCCTTCAGTTTTCCGATTTAATTGGCATGGCTTCTTATGAAGATATGATGATCTTCCGAAAAAAATTTATTATAGCGAAAGAATTAACAAAAAGAACTGAGTAAAATTAATTTTAGTTATAAGAAAAGGTTTGAATTAACAATAACTGTCGAAAACACGGACTGAGGTGGGTTATTAAATGAAATATTGATAAAATCAATATTAAAAAATTGAAACTATTGAAAAATACAAAATCCCATGGCCTCAAACGTCAGCTCTTGCAATGTAATTACATTTGTTTTTGTTAGATGTGGCATTGTTGTACGTATACACGTTCATAAGGTGCATTTGTTTGAACAAAAAAGGAGCATAGGAACTGCGATGTAACGACTTCGAAACAATGAGACATACAAACACCATGACCAGGGCCAGGAAACAAGATAGGGGGAAAATGTCTGAGGTTTGACGCTTCAAGTAGTTTGCGTGTACCACTTACCAGACTGCGCNAAGAAACATACAGCTGTCTCTTATACACATCTAGATGTGTATAAGAGAATGGTATGTTAAATGAAAACGAATGTTACATGAAGTATTGTATAAAAATTTATTATCTATAATATCTAAGTAAAGTATTGATGAATGAAGTCTGTGTATGAAATGATGAACATACATATAATATAATAATGTTTTATTGAACCACATAGATCATAACAATGATGTATGGCGTGTCATAGTACTAACAACAATGGCAATAATATTTGCATATAAGAATAACAACAATATAATAATTTTGATACATTTCATAATATCAATTTAAATTAGACTACGTAGAAATTAATATAAAATACTATTATTTTGTACTACTACGGAATATTAATATTTATTTAGGCAACTTTTATTAGATATCTATTGTAGGAATTCTATTATTTTACTTTTATTTTATTAATTTATGTCAAGGTTTATATTTATGCTAAAACTGTATAAACTGTATTTTTGTGATCAATTAATTATAACAAACATTGCTGAGTTAAATTACAGTATTTGAATTGATTTTTACAATAAGTATGTTGACTGATAATATTGTATTCTTGTTGTGTTTTCCAGATGTTGTGATGATGACCTGAAGAGTGATCTCATTGATTTTCGCCAGTCTCTACTTGAGTAAATAAATATAACAAACTTAATAATACACCTGGATAGTATCGAAGTTTGAGGAAGTGTAAGGTTACGTAGGAGGCAGTTCATTAACTAGACACAAATGCTATTAAATTTTCATCTTAAAACAAAAATTTAAAGAAATAGTACCTAGTTAAAATGTAAGATTCTGTTTTTGTGTAAAACGTATTTGTAATTATACCTGACGTGGTAGTTACGTACGAATAACTAGAGAGAAATTGATGTTTGCATCTTATATAACGTTATTGTAGTGTGTAGAAGAGTTACATTTTTCATTGAGCCACCTTTTTTGTTTTAATGTAAACTTGAATTTTTACAAATTTCCTTTCCACTATGTTTATTTACTACTTGAGTGTATTGTGACTTCTTTTGGTTTTCTGAAACTTTGTTATTTAATTTTATTTTCACTTTGTTAGTTTACTACTTGAGCTATGGTATATTGTGGTGTTTGTAACTTGGTAATGTTCTTTTTAAACCATGAGACTGATAAATCTAGTCACGTTATCCTATGGATATATAAAAGGTTTTACGGTAAACTTTTCTTTAAAATTAACATTGGCATTGGTACAAATTTTGTGAATTTCTTATTGTGAAGTCAGTCTTCTCACAGATATTCTCAGGTTGACAGACCTCTCCCATTTCATTGATGGATTGATATTCAGTTTGTAGAATGGAAAATTTCAGACTTTTTTTATATATTGTATTTGTAAATGGGAAATGTAGCGTGCTATTGAATTGATTAACACCTTTCTCATTTGTTAAACAGAATGATATTCAACTTGTATAAATGAAAACTGTATGGTTTCTTCATAGATTATTGTAACTAGTTCATACTATGATATATCTATCGCTTTTGGTGACATGGTACTGGTGGATTGTCTTCATTTCTTTATCAATTATTTCTACTTGACCTTCATTAGATTTGTGGCATGTAATTCTCTCATGCAAAGAGCAGAGGTATTTATAGACCACTGTGGCTTAAAGCAAAACCAACATTCCATTGACAGCTTTCTATATAGCCTTTCTATGACAGCTTTTCTCATGTGACTTGTTTTAACAGTCTCATTTATTTATTAATGATATGAATAGTTGGTGGATATAAATAAATGAGTACCTTATTGCAATTATACCCCATTTTTGTATACTGGATTGTATNTGTATTTTCTTTGTGTACATTTCCTGTCAATTGTCCTGTTTTCATTTTCTATTTCATATGTGTAGTAAAATATTTCAGTTATACATCCTGTTAACTATTCACAAATGTTAATTTTTGTAGAGAAAGTATTTTCAGCTAAATTATTGTGAAATTATGAAGCATGAGGTCGAGGGAGTGGGGGTTGCAGTACCTGGTTGGGGAAGGGGGAGGGGAATCGGGAACTGCCACGCGCCCTGTGGCCGGTTTTTGAACTTGTAGTTTGCGTGTAACAATGTTAGGAGCGCTGAAAGCTGTTAACACACCGTTAGTATGGGAGAGGGGCATCTGGTTTATAGTCTGTGACCATGACTTACGGAGAAGGATATTGATATTAAGAATTTGTGTTTAAGAGTTTCATAACATATATTCCTTTTTAAATAATTATATGACCAAAATATTTCAATTTAAGTTAATACTTTTCAATTTAATACCATTTTCAAAATGTTATTTCTAATATGTATCTTTACAAAAATTCTTTTACTACAAATTTTAACATTTGCTCTATACATTCCGAGAATTTTATTTGTAATTTCATTTTTTACGAAAGTTTTCGTATTTTACTTGAAATACAGGTAACAGTCAGAAGTAAAAAATTGTTAGTATTGATAGGACACATCATAATATATTTATATATGTAGCTCCACATATTTTTCATATATTTTTACTTCTATTACATTTTATTTTTATTATTTCCCCAACTGTTATACTTTTTTACTTTGACTGTAAGTAACTAATGATAACATAAGTTCCCGAAAACCGCTTTGGCACCTTCAATCAAATTTTTTCTGAATATTATAGTTATTTCAAAGGAAGTAAAAAATGAATACACCATCACCACCTAATTATAATTTTTTAATTTTCTTTTATTTCCTGGGCACTAATTCTCGATTTCATATTTTTCATTTTTTGGAGGTTAGACCTATCTAAGCAACTAATGCTATCAAATATGGTTAGTATATTTTTCCCCTCTTGAGCTTTCTTCCTCTGTAATTTAACCCTATCAGTCTCCATATTTCCCTTTCAATAAAACCTTTTCTAATTATTTTCCATTTTAGACATTTTCGTCGCATACCACTTCGCCACTAAAGTTAACACACGTGACATTAACAAGTCAAATCACGAGTTCAGCTTTGCTAAATCTGAACGGATACTACGGGAATCACAGACGTGGAATATTAAAATATTGTTCTGGCAGATTTGACCACTGCATTTCCTGATGTACCTCCTAATCAGATCACCCGCTGCATCATGGAAAGAGCCATCCTCAACATATTTTTGTTAAGAATCCGAAACATATTCGCCACCAACAGCATACCAAGCTGATTAAAACGGTGTTTTTCGAGACACCAGACGTAAAAATAATTAAAATTTTGAAGACACGAGGAGAGTATAATCAGGCAGATCATGTTGACAAAAATAAATGAAAATATAACTTTCTCGGCGGGGAATCGAACCCGAACATCTGTCGGTTCTATGCCGTGGACTTGTCCTATGCCGTGGTCAAATAAATTCTTATCATATTACATTATTCAACATTTGTGCATCCTGTGTAGATTCTTTCTATATAAACAATGGAAAAATAACATGAGAATGAAGCACTTATAATCTCCAATCATATATTCTTACTTCAACAACAATATATTTTATTTGAGTACTTTCTTTAATTCCTTTTGATTCATTGTTTGGCAGAGAGAGAGAAAGGTGTTCCAGGAAATGAAGTGTGGCTGTTATCTTTTGTTGTTTATTTTTTTCAGTCCGAAACATCAGAATTTTGAAAACCTTTATATGTCATTTAAGGTGCGACCTTCTACTAGCCCTTCCTTCCGTACGATCTATCAGTTGATAATATTCCCTACCCTATCGAACACGTCAGTGGAAGTAACGTTTCACTCTAATCGTAAGTCAGCGTGAGACAAATTCATACCAAGTTTTTCTGAGGTATGCTGATGAGGTCGTTATACTGATAATGAAACTGAGAAATGGCACTCCAAACGGATTGTCATCAAAAAAGATAAATTAAGTCAAGATGTATCTATTCTTGAGACAATATTTTTAAAAATTGGTACCCTATCCACACGTCTCGACTTAAAAACCTTGTCCGATGGCATTGGTGCATGGGTGGTCAAAGTTTGTCCTCGTCTCTTGCAGAAGTCCTACTTTATAAACTTTTTTTGTCCAAAAAGCAGTTGCAAACTTCGTATGACCACGTGGAGGCCAGTAAACTAAGTTACTCTCCAGTAACTAAGAAACTAAGAAACAAGCAAGGGACCATTCCATCAATTCCGATCAAGGGCCAATGGGCAGTGGCGGATTTAAATTTTATAGAAGAAACTAGCAGATTACCCGGCGTTTACCAGAGTATTTTTTACTCGTTAGACCAACGAAGCCACTCACCGGGAACCTCGCAGGTCCAATTTTTGCTTCCGATGCAAGATACAATTGTCGAGACAAAACACCTACTTGCGGAAAATGTGGCGAGAGAGTACACAAATGCAAACAATGTCAGTCCCTAGTTGAGATATGTGTGAATTGCAAACGCAAAAATAGACCACACACACATATTGTTCGGAGTAAACAGACCCAAGAATATACTAGAGTATGCAAAATAATTAAAACCCAATATGACATTTAGAATCTCACAGAAGAATATACAGGGAGGAATGGTAGGGACAACGGAGTTAATACTGTATATTGGGGAGCGTGAAATAGATGTTTGTTTGTTGCAAAAACATTATCTGCAATATGGGAAACTGCGAAATATACCCATACATATAGAAATCATTTATGAGACAGGAGGATGGGCTGCAGTACTGATCTGTACCACGCAAATTGATGGTCTATAACACGCATATTGATGTTTTAGAGTACAAAGAATATGCGACAATAATCCACATATAATACGCATTGCAAATGGGAATATTACGGTAATGTTCATGAATGTGTATGTACAATTTGGGCCAAAACGGACACGTATCTTTTGTAAGGTGGGAGAAATCTTAGAGCGATTCCGAGGTGAATAAATGTATCTTGGAGGTGATTGGATCGCGCGGTCTCACCTATGGGGAGACGTACTAAATAATACACGAGGAAAATTCTGCAAAAACTGATATTAGGGAAGGATTTAACAATTAGTGATTTATATGAAATACTCACGTATGAAACCGTTAATAGAACATAGATTTGACAATGCAGACAAGAACAATTAAGACCACTAAAACTATGTGGCACACAGAAGACACCATTAAAAGAGTCCACAAGACAATTCTTTATAACACTGAGACAGTGATTCCCGGAGATACGGGCATAGAAACAAAAAATAATTATAGAAAAGTGGATTGGGATAGAAACAAGAAGACAAAACAGAGCGATACATACTTATGTAGGATAGATATGTTTGGTATTGATGAACGGATTGGAAAGCTACAGGAGGACATGTTAGTACAAGTTACACTATATTGCTCCAAGGTAAAGAGAGGATATCGCAGGGGGTTACCTTTGTGGGACAGGGAGACGACACAATGGACAACGGAATAAATTACGGCATGCCTACAAGAGAGAAGCGCGAGGATCTACAGAACATTTCATTGGGAAGAAACGGTATCGGGAATTTTTGAAGGAATACAAAGGATTAATCCGAAAAAAGAAACTAGAGGATTGGGCAAAATTCCTGGAAGAAATTTTAGAAACTAATCGGTCGGGAATATTTTATGTCATTGGACGTGGAAAAATAAAACATCAAACAATACGGAGGATTGTTCAGAAAAATGAAACATACTACATAATGGGTTGATAAGGGACAAAAAAGGATAGAAGACATACTTACGGACTATACATACTAGACGATATTCTAGAACTGAATATAGGGTCTATTTTGAAGTGAGTGGAGATGGACTAGCTGATGTTGAGATTATTGCAGTGATGGAGACGGTAAAAGCTCATAAAATTCCGGGATACGACTGTATTACGCCAGACATAATAAGGCATATGGCTGTCCGTTATAGGAAATAGATAATTGACATATTGGGGAGTTATAAATACGAATATTTCCCTAGAGGCTTGAAAGTGGGACTACTCCGATTATTCCTTAAACCGGGTAACAGAAATGAACAGATGAGTAAATCCTATAGACCAATCATGGTCCTTCCAGTTATGGGGAAGTTGTTAGATAAAATAATAGTGGAGAGGCAAAAAGAGGAATTGTTGAACAATATGAACATACATCAGTATGGTTTTATGGAAGGTCGATGTACTAAACAGGCTGTGAACGAACTCATTCGTCGGGTTAAGACCGGAGCGAAAACGTGTGCGCTACTAATCCTATAGATATAGAGGGAGTGTTTGATAGTGTGATATGGCAAGTGATTATTTATCAGTTTGAACGTAAGAGGATTCTTCAGGATCTATTGTCAATTATCAAGTCGTACTTGACAGACCGGTTCGTGCTGTTGGAGATAGGAGGGGAAAGGATCATTTGCTGTGTTACACAAGGTTGTCCTCAAGGACTGTTCTCAAGGTAGAAACACGGGACCCATTTTACGGAATGTTATCCTAGATGTAATACTGGAGGATATGTATAAACATGGAACAAACATTATTGCTTATGCAGATGACATGGCTCTTTTCATTGTAGGAAAAAGTCGCAGAGAACTCGAAATAGAAGGACACAAGGTATTAACCACATTTCAGAGAGCATGTACAACAGTACAGCTAGGAATAAAAGTCAAAGTCAAAACTATCCCACAACAGGCCACGAAGGTCCAAGGGGTTCGCCGAGAGTAGAGCTCCGCATTTTCTTGACCTCGGTACTAGAAGGGGGTAGATGTGGTCAGCATCTCGCTCCAACCGGTTTGACCCCAGTATAGACTCTGGTACTCATTTTACAGCAGGCTGAGTAGGCCTGGGATTCAGTTTGCATGTTGAGGTGTGATGAAAAATCCCCACCTTATCGGGAATCGACCTCCGCCCATCGAGCGCGCAACTCAGCGGTCTATCCACTGAGCAAGGCTAACTCCACAGCTAGGAATATCTCAGCCGAAATCGGAAGGTCTGGTAGTAAGCTACAAACAACATGGAAAATGTCGGAGAGATCGGATCATTAAGGGAGAGGACTGGCGTTTAACATTGAAGCCTGCAGTCAAATACCTGGGTGTGATTCTCGACGAGAACTTAACGTTTACAAAACATATAACGTATGTAGGACAGAAAGCGACGAAGCTAGTTTATGGACTTCAATGAGGGGTTTCACTAAACATAGGAAAAGATTATTTATGACGCTTGTACAAAGCAGTTATGTTACCAATACTGAGTTATTGCGGGGTAGTGTGTCACGATCGAGCGAAGTTAATACACAATGCACGGAAACAGCCACTACCAACGAATCAGTTTAATTAANTCGCAAGACAAGCACTTCTGGTGTTACTTGGGGTGCTGCCTACAGATTTAGACCGGGATCAACACATGTTGCGTTATAGAGCGAGGCAAGGGGAAACTGTGCAGATTGACTCCAAACAGATATGGACAGAGACAAAAGATCAAAAGAAAACTATATGTAATGAACTAATGAAATGTTGGGATATAAGCTGGGAAACTGTTAAGGACTGAAGAATTACATGTAAGTTCATACCAAAAGTAAATTATAGCATCAAAAACAGAAATTGGTTTAAACCTACACGAGATTTATATGAAATATTCACTGGTCACGGTAATTTTAACAGCTATTTGGCAGAAAGGCACTTGAGGGATGATGGAACGTGCTTGTGCGGTCAGGGGGTGGGAGATGTTAAACACGTGCTCTATGACTGTGTGATAAGTGATGTAGAGCGAGCAGAATGGTATGCAAAACATAGGCGACACGGTATATACGGAACGCATTGGGGCGAATACATCAAGAACAAGGAAGTCTATGAAGAATTCCAAGAATATGTGCATTAAATTCTGATTTTTTTATAGAGCTCTATTGGGCGAACAATATTGCCAATTATAGTTGTCATCTATCTCTAACCGTTTAGGCAGCGTAAGTGACCAATTTTTTCCAAGATTTCATCGATATTTATCTTCAACTTCATTTCATCTTCATCTTTCTTTTCATAAATTTAAAAAGTAAAAGTTAGCCTCTGTTCATTCTAGACATTATCTGTTTCCTTGCTATATTTCATCACGATCGGTTCTGTGATTAATTGTGGTTAAATAACAAACAGACATACACGCTTTCGCATAACGCAATTATATATTAGTATGGAGTGTGGGTTATTTAATAAATATGACGTACTGTTAGCCATTTATTATTCCAAAATAAGTTGTAGATATTTGTGCAGTAAAAATTGGAGATCAATAAAACATGGGTATTAATGAGATTCCCACCAAGGAAAATCCGCCACTACCCGGAGGAAAATCGGAGAAAAACCCGGCCCAGGATTGGGTTACAGAGATAATGTACACAACCGTGCCAAGGTTGCGTACAGATAGAAATGAACCATTAAAACATAAAGTAGCAATAAAACATGTATGCATTTAATCATCTATAACTATAACAGTACTATAACAATGGCGTGATACAGCATAAGAGATATTAACATCACTTACATTATCGGAGGTCACATGGAAAAGAATATTTATTAGGAAATTGAAATTCAATAAGAATTTCTTTTATTCTGTAAATTATTTCACAATATAGAAACAATAGCTCGTTTAAAAAATTTAACCGCGTTTAAATTTAAGATATTAAATTTTTTTTATATATTTTTGGGAAGGAAATTATAGGAAATTATTCCTGAATGATACGGGCCTCTTTGACAAAGAATTTTTGACACGAAGGACGATAAATAGCCTTATTTCGAGTGCTGTGTTCGTGAATTTGACTATTTCTTCTAAAGAAGGGGTTGGGTTTTAATAGCTGTTTCTTAACAAACACGACTACTTCATAAATGTATATGCAAGGAAGAGGGAGAATATTTAGATCTCTAAATAACTGTTTACATGAATTTCGGGTGTGAGATTTACATATTATCCGAACTATTGTCTTTTAGATTCTAAAAGTTGGAATGCTCTGAGTAGATTGGCCTCAGAAGATAATGTCGGGGTTACAAAATTCACGCAGCAAGAAACGTGTTTACATTCAATGTTTACTGAAACATAGCAAATAATCGTTGTTGAAAAGAAAGTCGTCACTTTGAAAAACGAGTTGGCTAACATCAACACAACTTCTAAGTTCGTTCCGATTGATGATGTATATTCTTAGTTGGTCGACCACACTACCAGTCAGTCAAATATTATTTTTCACAATATTACTAAAATTTCTTCCTCTGTCTCAGATGAAAAGAATGCTCAAGATCACGGTCTTCTGGGGAAAAAATCTTAAAAAGTACAGAAATGCAAGTACCTAACTTTCCCCGCCGCCGGTAGGTCACTCATCCAGTCCTATAATAATAATTCTGCCTAGTTCTAGTCTGACCATTAAATTTCTTAAGAATTTCTCAAAAGATTATCTTGCTAAAGTAGATACCTCTCTTTCACAAGTGACATCTTGACGTGACAGGACACCTTATGAACTCAATCAGCCTAAGGAGCTCCGAGACTCTACATGCAAGCACGAAGGGCAGCGAGAGTGATCTCACTACAAACTTTAACAATGGAACTCCTATAATTGTGAAGACAAAACACTGAAAAACACCAAAGGCAAAAAGTCAACATCCATTTTTTGTATCAAAACGTTAATGGAATTAGATCCAAATTAATTGATTTAATAATCTCTATATCTTCCTGTGTCTAATATGTTGTTATCTTAACCGAGACAACATTTAGTTCCTTCTACCTCTACTAGTGAAGTTGGATTTATGAACTACGATGTCTTTAGGATGGATAGCCATACAAGGACCAAGGTTAGTGGAGGTGGTGTCCTTGTTCTTTTCAATTGATCTTCATATCGGATGAAAATATTATCCTGTGTCTCATTTTGAGGGATGGCTCTAAAGTGCTCCTCGCTGCTACGTATATAACTCCAGACCAAACATTTGTGGTTTATAATACAATGCGTGTCATGTCTTGAAGACGTTATGTCATCCCATGTGACCCACCAAATCTTTTTGGTAGGCGATTATAATTTCCCTGAGTTTCCTTTAAAATCTTCACCACTCAGCGTACACCCTGTGCTCAAGCTTGGATAAGTAGGTCTCAAATACCTGTCATGTTGAATTCTAGCCAAAATTATGGCCCCCACGTCTGAAAGTGGATCCTTGGCTCCCTAAGAATCAGTGCTCAAGGACTAATTACGAAGACCTAATTTCTTGTGCAGACGTCACCTCCTCTTTCGACTTCATAAAAACGTTAAGTGATGAAGCTATTTAGGCATTTAACTACCAGAAGTCAATCCTCGAAGTTTCCTATCTGGTTTTCTCATCAACTGAAGGAGCTTACCATAAAAAAGAAAATAATCCATCGACAGTATAACGAGATCCAAGATTCTGTGCTATATTTTAGACTTTCTTCGACCCGTTTTGAATACAAGGAGCTGTCCAATTCATGTTTCAAGCAATATGTTAACCGCGTACAATGTTCCATTCCCTTTAACATAAACAACCTAATACTAAAAAAGGAGAAGTAAATTTTACTTCGAGAGTAAGCAAAGAGTAGTGAAAACGGCTACTAATAAACATGGAATAACTCATATGCGAAGAAACTGGGAAGTAGATACCATGACAACCGCTAAACCACGCCGACCTCAGGTTTAAGCTTGAAGTAAGGTCGAAGCATTAGTCTGTGAGCCGAAGTAAACAGGAAAATAACAACGTAACCTCAAATTGTGGAGTGGTTTTGGACGATATACTTCATTTGTACTATATTTGAACTGGTGAATCTTCATTTCCATGAATGTAGATCGTTGTCTCCAAGCGTATTGCTGTTGAAAGTGATTATTCCTAGAGTGATTTCGCATTTTTTCGAATGAGAGTTTTAGTAATGGTGTACGTACAATCAACTGAATAAATCTTAATTGTACTATGCTGTTCTACGATATTCGCATTTAGAATGTAGTTCTGTTATAACCAATAATTTGGATAATTAAAATATCTAATAATCTGTATAATTTAAATGTCATTAGATCATTGCTTTTGTATATGATTTAGATATCTAATAATCAGTTGTATTTACGTCAAACAATGACAATCTTCCAGTTTTCTTTATACTATCTTTTTATTTATCTTTATTATGCATAATGAATTTCTCCAAATAATTCACATTACGCTATGAAAATTTATGTATGAAAGATTAACTTTTTTACACGTTAAATAAATAATTAGAAACCTAAACCTACGACCTTTTATGGACGAATAATATGTATATTTTCTGTGGAGAGCTCACTTATTCGTCCATGAAAGGTCGTAGGTTTTTAATTATTTATTTAATTAGATTAAATAATGAAAGTTGATTGTAGTAGAATATTATACGTTCTGATTCATCAGTGATATCACCACAGATTACACATCACATACGTCGTGAGACGTTGAGAACTTTCTTGGAATACTGCATTTCTCGATCAAAACAGCAAAGAACTTACAAGATGTGACGATGCCAAGCGTTTATTCACCACTTATTTGAAAGTTTTTTTAGCAGCTAGCATTTTACCGACTTCAAGGTTAGTTATATTGTACCTATCCACAAAAAAGACAGCCAAACTAGAAACAAAAATACATACCTTGAACAATCTTACCAATCCTTGTGTAAGTCTTTGAGAAGGTTGTCCTCGAAAAAATCTAGTGCAGGTGCCATTAAATCATCTCTGAGAGCCAACATGATTTTACCTTTGGTAGATCCCAGCAACCAACCTTGCACTTTTCGAGACTTATATCTTTGACGCCTTTGCTGAGAGTTATTAAGTAAATGCTGTTGAGCTTGATGTTAATAAATCATTCGATAGTCTCCCACCACCTGATTATTGTCAAGCTCTCAGCATATGGATTTTGTGGTCCACTTCTAAGCTGGTTTATCAATTATATCGATGGTAGGATTCTGCGGGTCCGCTGTAAATCAGTCTAGTCCACAGAGTTCTTGGCAAGGTCTGGTGTTCCTCACGGTTCTCATCTCGGACATATACTATTCAACCTGAAGAAAATCTATTTTTACAGGTTGAATAGTACAGGTTTGAGGTGTTCAACCTGTGGTAGAAATGTGGTGTTCGCAGAACTCTATGATGTTTAATCTTGACCAGAATATAATTATCTTCTTTTTTCGGGAGGCATTTCCGACTGCTATTTAGACTGCTTTCTGATGCTATTTAGACCATAAAACTCTACAGAGGACGCTAGGTTAAAGATCTGGGTGTTATCTTAACTCTTAGCTCTCCTGAGATTCAGAAGTACACCATGTCAATAATAAAGACTCTCGTAATCTGTCTCGTATAGATTTGATCTTCAGACTTTAAAATTTCACTACTGCGCTTTATTTTTCCACATCTTGAGTGCTGCAGAGAGGTGTGGTCCCCCCCCCCCGTCAGCTCTACCTTCAAAGGGATCTAGAAAAAACACCGACGCGTTTCCTTCGCTTGGCGGGACTGCGACTTGCATATATGTACTTGGACCTCCTCAATGTTCCCACGTATGAGATTGCTGCAACCTTGAACCCAACGTCTCTGGAATCCAGATGTTTTATTCAGGATGTCATGTTCCTCTTTTTATTACTGAACTAAATTCTCCTGCTTTCCTCCAGAGAGAGAGAGAGAGAGAGAACTTCGGGATCCTAGTGGTACTGGATCTGGAGCACTTTTCTCAAATCCGTCTACATTTATGTTTACAACATTATCTTTAAATTCATATCATTGTTTTAGATTTCAAAAGAATAAGACGGGACTGTGTTATTAGTATTAACACGTTACGAGTACAACATTTCAAATCAATTGTAATTTCATCGTGGTTTGCGATATCATGGATAATTCTAAAACAAGTTTCAGGTGACTCAGTTAATTCTAGTCAGTGTTTATTAGCTGTGGTCCAAATAATAATGAATAAATTATAGATGAAACGCAGGAGAGTTATGTACGAGAGTGTAAACGTTGACAAGAATGTTCTTTTATTCATAAAATTCCAGATCAGTTTGAAGTGATTGGTAGTCTATTTGGTTTGTCTTTCGTGAAGAAAATGTATCGTAATTTTGAAGTACATAGCAAACATTTTAATTTTGTTAGTTAATCTTATAACCATTCAAACAGTACATCATGACCCACATTTAATTGTCTTCAGAACTATCATCCTTCAATATTGAAAACATTACTCAAGGAGACAATTTCGTCCCTGTCTCAACTTCATTTGCTGAAGCCTTCATCCAATCAAACAGACATGTTTCAGCCTTGGCCCTACTGCTAGAGAATATCTTAAGCCGGAAGGTCAAAAGCTAATTTCATTTCCTCTGATGCAGCGTAGTGTCGGCGCAAATGACACGAGGTGGGCGCGCAACAGGGGCCAAGAGGAGCGGCTCCCAAATTCACTCAGCGAAATTTCAAAGCACTTGCAGAGAGCTTTTCGTCCTGGTGCGGGCTGGTGCGCTCTCCCACGCGAGAGCACGAACTGCGTTGGAAATGCAGTGGTGAGAACGAAGGAAGCGATGCGAACGGAAGACGAGGAGAGAGAGGAGAGGGTAGGTGGCATGCAGCAAACGACGGCGATATAGCCAGGGAAGAAGAAACAGATACAAGAAACAGATAAGGAGGGAGAGTAAACGAGGGCAGAACATCTGATAAATCAAGAGTAAAAGTACGAATATAGACAGGTTTGGAGAGTAGACAAAAAGGTAATGAGAAGGAAAGAAAAAGAAAGAAAGGAAAAGGAATAAGGGAGATCTGAATGGGGATAGCCGAGTATCGGGATGGGAGGAGAAGTTTCGAAAAAAATACAAGATGAGGATACAAATAATGGAAGAACGGTCGTGGTATAAGAAGGATGTAGGAAAATACAATAAAAGAAGAAATGAATCAGGAAGAGAGATATAGAATAGGAGAGAAAAGCACCAATAAATAAAAGATAATGAATACTTACATGAAGTTTCCGATTAGTAGTGCATTTGAGAACAAGATTATGAGAAGGTAGCCTTTGATATGTACCTTTCTTACTTATTAAGTATTAATACACATTTTCCCTACTAATAAATACAGTTTCCATATCATAATTTTACTTGTTAATCTTCCATTATACTTTGGACTACCCGTATCCAATATTACCTGAAAAATTTTATACTTTTATAATTTTCATCATCATTATTAACTTATGCTAAAAGTTAAGGTTTATGACTCAAGAAACTGTTTGAGATCAAGAATTCTTCTGTTTTTTACTGAACTCTAGTTCGAATATTTGTGTTCGGCAGATGTGAAAGTGGTAGTTTAAATGTTATTCCAAACATTTTTGCTTTAATAATGTTCTAAGACCCCCTTTAGAATACTCCCCAAAATTATCTGAAATATTTTTCTACAGAAAGTCACCTCTCCTTTATATGTGTAACAGAATAAATGTTTTAAGTACATGTAATATGTGTAAGTGTGTAAGCCAACGTATACTGATTCTCCAGGATCATTTATGATTGGCTTTAGCAAATTTTAGGGTCATTCATAACCCACATACTTCTGTCGAAACAGGTGTAAAATAATAATGTTCCATCAAAATGACAGTGGCTTTATATATTTATTTAACACATTGAAACGATCTTCAGGTTTTAAAACTCAGTCAGAATAATTTAATGAGTATCACTGAAAGCATACTACTCTGACAATTTTTTCCTTTCAGTTTTTTGTTTAACCCGGCCTTTTCCCACTTCATGTGGGGTCGGCGAATGGGTATGGATATATGATGCTGGTTTAGGCTGGGGAATCCCCTGAAGCGGTGATTATGAGTGACATGGAGGTGAATGATTATGAGTGAATGTTGTGGTGGAATGATAGGCAGGGGAAACGGGAGACACCCCGAGAAAGCCTGCCGCGAACACCGCTCCGTCCACCACCTCGGATTCTGCTTGGATAGAACCGGGTTTGAACCGGCGTCCCCGGAGGTAGAGGGCAAGCGCGTTCGGCACTACGCCACGGTACATTTTATTAAATTCATTTTTTCTATTTATTTCACTCAAAAACAAATATAACATTATAATAAAAGTTTGTTACTAATCCGACTTAAATTGAAGTGCAATATGATTGATTCAGAGATACAAGGAAAATACGAAGATACTGCAAAATACACCTTTATCCATTTTTATCGGAAACAAAATATTTTTGAAACATCAAGGTAGGGTAACATAATGAAGAACCAGTTATATTATTAAATAAATGTGTACCATTCAATAGAAATGAAAATTTTTAAATCTCCAATTTCCGCAATTTACCTTACATGTTTGCGCAAAAAAAGTTTTTCAAGGGGTTTAAAATTTCAAAATAGGGGGTGTCCTAATGAAAATTTTGCTAGAAACGATATAATTTTTCGGGTTTTTGAAAATAAAGTCAAAATTCCGGAACGCGTCGACAATTCGTTTTCGAGACGATTTTAAAGAGCCCTCAACCAGCTATCTATGACGTAATTTATGTCAGTCAGTGACACTTCATGTATATCAGATAGCGGAACAAGAACAACAATAAATACCCACACACAAACAACCATGATTCATACAAAATTGGAATACTTAACTTTGAAAAGTAGTGGTTTGTAATAAATCCTCCTCCAAGTGAAACCATAAAATTAGTGGAAACTTCAAAATTTGCTCTTTTTACTTATTTATCCTCGATATTCAGGGAGTATACATTATTCATTCTCTTGGAAGGACACTGATAAAAGTTGTCTTTTCTTCCTAAGAATTTGGTTTTAGTTTACTTCAGAATTATTTTCAAGGTAGTAGGAGTGACCTGGCGTCTGTTTTTGAATGTTCTGAATTTAAAAAAATAAAAGAATATATTATTATCAACTCGTCTAATAAAATTGAGATCTTGCGAGTTTAACATTTGAACGAATTCATCTTAATGTTGGGCGAATTCGTATGGATAAAGCGTCTAATGTGATAATTTTTGATGAAAATCATATGTATTTCTAATGGAATTAATAAAATACTATCATACGTAACACAAATTTAACATGCTTGTTGTTTTTGTCCTTTTTTAAATTACTGTACGCAACCTTGGCACGGTTATTTACATTATGTCTGTAGCCCCATCCTGGCCCGGAGTTTTCTTTGGGTAGTGTCGAATTTTCCTTAGGCGGGAAAGCCATTAATACTTTGTTCTATTAATCTTGAGTTTTTACTGCACAAATATATACTATTTATTTTGAATTAATAAATGGATAACAGTACGTATTTATTAAATAATTTATTTTATAAATATTAAATCCGCGACTGCCCATGGGCCATTGATCGGAATTGATGGGATGGTCCCTTTCTTGTTTCCGGAAAATAACTTAGTTTATGCCCCCCCCCAAATGGTCATTTGAAGTTTTCAACAGCTTTTTTAACAATAAAGTTTATTTCATTTAATAGAAAAGACAATACGAAATTTGCTTCTTTTTCTTTTTTTTGCGGACAAGCAAAAACGTTATTGAACTAAAACAACGGTATAATTAATGATTCGTAGTTTTCAATACGCTGCAATTCATGAATTATTGTTGTAATGACAATTTTTAATATAAATAGAATACATAACATATTTGAAAGTTGACTAGCGCCTGACTCTCCCATACTACGTTAAACTCATTATTGAACGAACGGTCACGAATGTAAATCTCTAAGAAGAAATACCAACATTAAAATGTACAACATCGGGATTCGCTAAAATCTATTGGATTTATTACTATATGAATTTTATTATTATTATTTCTAAAAAACATGAATTTAAACTAAGCATCTCAATATTCTACGAAGTTTATTCAAATACTGTAGTCCAGCTCTAAATATTTATCTAAACTCATCAACATTCAACCCGTCCAGTCTCTTATGTAATATACAACACTATTTTCTGTAGTGATAAAATTAAATGTATTCTCTACTTGACTATTTACTCATTTATCTTCGTAAATTATCAAACAGGAACAAAATATTTAGCCCCTCTGACCCTCGTTCTTCCTGGAAAGAAACGCTGTGATAGCTCTAAATCGGCGGTTCTCAACCTGGGGTTCACGGTGATATTAACGCCGGATCGCGAAATAGCGTAAACCACCTAGATAACAATGTAATCATTTTATGAGAAAAAAATCGTTTATTATAAACATTTTACTTACAATAAGTACACATGTAAAGAAAAGAAATTAATGTGATGATTAGATTTGTTTTTCATTAAAAAATTTCTCCATACGCGGATCTACGTTAGAAACGCACAAAAGCAATTTGTTTTCGAGTGATAAAAGACGATTCCTGAATTTAGCTTTTAGCGCAACTATAGACGAAAAACTCTTTTCACTGAGATAGACGTGACGAAAGGGATTAATATTTTCAATGCTTCTGTGACTAAATTTCAATATTCATTCAGACGAGCAAGCTAAGTCGTATTTAAATCATCAGGTGTAAATTGCAGTTGTAATGTTTTATCGGTAGACATTTCGATGATTTGCGTGGGTGGGGGTTACGAAAAATTAATTTTATTTATATCTATTTCAGGGGTAGCGGAGCTAAGAAGGATGAGAATCCCTTCTGTAGATGAACCAACTGCAAGAGTATTGATTCATTCGTGATATTTATCAGTCCAATCATCAAATACTCCCACAAAATAACTCATTCAACAAAACGCTTAAATAAAACTGCATTTATTATTTAATACGCAACATATGTTCATAAGTAGTACTAAGTTCTTACGTGGGAGGAACTACGATCCCTTTTCACATAAAAATGAATAATCATAAAACATCATATAGTTAATCTATTTCTGTATCTGTCCCCTGCCACGCGAAATTTCAAAAACAGATTCTTACACAGTTAAGGTTTTAGTAATTCTCCCACATCATTCCCAGTCCAATGAATTCAAAACTACAGAAGATTATATCCTCTCTACAGTAGGTCAGTGCAGGTAAAGAACAGACCTATTTTAAAGCATAAGAGTTCAGACTCAAAATTGTCCACCAATATCTCCATCTCTTCTCATTGTCTTTAAAAACTAAAAAAATAATCAGGTAGAAGTGATGTTGTCTTATATTATTAATTATTAATCTTGGTTCACAGTGCTTTTATTTTAGACAACACTTTACACCGGACGCACAAAACACTTGATAGTTCATTAATCTACATCATTAATCTACATAACGTTTCGGGGAGATGTTTTCCCCATCTTCAGATGTTTTAGGCTTCTTTTTGATGATTTAGTCACAGGTCCTTTATGTGAGTACCATTGGATACATTATATTGCTAAAAAGGAATATGTTCAAACATTTAGTTAGATATATCGCGGAACAACACCTCATCATAACATATTTCATTTTAAAATCTTTCATTATTAAATTTTAAATTATTACAAGTACAAACCTGCACGTTCGTATGATGCATGTGATAATTGTGTTAAAATTATTTAACGTGTCAAAATTACATGGTATGATTGGTTCCTATACATTTTTGAGTCATTCTGTCATCGTCTATTTTCTGTTGTAGGCCTCTAGCCTCTACAGAGTGAACTGATGCTTATCTGTAGTTTGTGGTACCAGTTCACTTCCTGGTATGACGTATGCCGTGGTGGGGGAAACATGGGTCGATAGTTACATTTATGTCTTTTTATGTTTTTTTATCATGCTTAATGCTGTATCATAACTTGAAGTAAATATATTAGTTTCAATTTGTGTGTTCATCACTCTGTTCATTTTAATGTTAATTGATTCTGCTATGATTCTTTTGTTTTTATTTCGTTCGTAATCCTCAAGGGTTGTGTTCTCAAAATTCATCGTATGGCCTGTTGTTTTAATATGATTGTTGATCCCACCCTCTTTGTTATTTTGTGTATTATTTCTGTGTTCCCGTATGCTGGTCACTAGTTTCCTTTTTGATTGTCCAATGTAGTTAAGGTCACAATTAGCACATGGTATCTTATATACTATATTTGTCCTTTCATTTTTTTCTGTATTGTCCATGTGTGCTTTAGCAAAGGGGTGTTTATTATTTATTGTATGGATTGTCTGTAAGTTATATTCACTGCAGGATTTTCTTATTTTCCTAGTTAATCCTGGTACGAAGGGTATTGCAATCATGTTATTGATGTTAATTTCGTTTTTTTTAAACAGAATTTGTGTGCTTGATCCTTTGAAAATATTGTTTTATTGTTTTATCTATGAATATCCTGGGGTAGTCATTGTTACGGAGGATGTTTCTAATTATGTTGATGTTTTCTTTGTGGAACTTTTCATCACTTACATTTAGCATTCTATGTAGGAGGTTGTGTATGATGGCTATTTTCATGGTCTTACGATGTGGTGAATTATAATTAATGTCTTACCTGAATCCGTGTTTTTCCTATGCCAATTGCATATCAGTTTATCTTTTTGTCTATGTATTTTAATATCTAATAAGTTTATATGGTTATTTTTGTCTTTTTCTGGAGTAAATTCAATATTAGGTTAGCATGCGTTGAACATTTCATGGGTCCTTTTAATCAGTTCTTCATTTGTTATAATAATTGTATCATCTACATATCTCCTATATAATTCAACCTGTAAGTTAGATGATCTTTCCAGTCTCCTCATGGCCAGTTCACAAAACAATCCACTTAAAACTCCTCCTATTGGAGCCCCTTGGGTTTGTTTGTAGATTGTATTCATGAATGTAAATGCAGTGGAATTTAAAATCAATTCCACTCCTTTTATTAGTGTGTTCATCGGTAGAGTGACATTGATGTTGTAGACTGATATGTAGTACTCTAATGCATCTATTATATGTCTATGAGGGATTGATGGGTACATATTATTAACATCAAGTGAAATAATTCTATCTGTTTTGTCTACATTTGTCTGTGATAATATCTCTTTCAACTGTTTACTATTATTTAACGTATATTCCTTTTCATAATTAAGTATTGGTTTTAAACATGATAGAACTAATTTGGAGAACATACACTGGCCCATCAATACTACATATTATGATTCTCATGGGTTTGTCTACTTTGTGAATTTTCATGACCCCGTAAGCTTTGCTAACCTTGGCAACTGTGGTGTAAAATTTATTATAAGTTCCTTTATCTATGTATTCCATCCTATACCATATGTCATCATCACCTGAACCTTACGTAATATTTTGTTGGTGATTTCTTTCTGTGTAGTTAATTAACGTGCATTGTTTTCAATACTATCTTTTACTTTTCTATTGTAATCATCCTTATTTATTATAATTGTCTTATTTCCTCTGTCAGCTTTAATTGCAATCAAGTGTGGATTCAGTTTAAAGAATTTTATTGCAGTGAGTTTGTCTTTGTTCCATGTGTCTAGACATTTAGTTTTGGTTTGTGACATGTATTCTATCAAGTTATGATTAATATTTTCCCTGAATTCATTTTTCTCGCGTATATCAACTCTATCAATTGCATATTCTACGTTCTTTATTACATCCGTAACCACTTTGATTTTGTCCTTTCTTCGAGGTAGATAATTAAAGTTATTACCTAAATTAAGTGTGTTTTTAACTTCTGTTGGTAGGTCGTTATCTGAAATGTTTATAACATATTCTTGATTGTTTCCCATTACATTGTTGGTAAATCTATTACCTACTTTTTTCTGATATAATCTCTTAAATTTAATGTCATATTTTTTCTTTAATTTATATTTGAGTTTATTGTGTTTATGTTCTTGGGTGTCAAAGAATTTTTTAGAAGAATTCATATTAAGTAAAAAATTAATGTTTTCTACACAATGTTTCAATTGTTTCAATACTGTATGTTTTTGGTAATATTTGTCTTTTATTATAAGTCTTATAGTTGTATAGTTATGTCTGGTCTTAAGTTTCTTCATTTTCCTATATATTTTGTTGGAAGTCCACTCATTTGTGTTGTCCCTACACATGATGTTGTTAGGGATGATGTTAAAATTTCTACATACGGTTAAAAAGTTCACCTGCATCATAAGGACGATCAGCCTTGTACTTACCTTCATGTAGTTTTTGAGGTGGCATCTAGCATAAATTGGTACGGAGATTGTATTATAAATTAGGTACAAGTGATGTTGTCTTATATTATTAATTATTAATCTTGGTTCACAGTGCTCTTATTTTAGACAACACTTTACACCGGACGCACAAAACACTTGATAGTTCATTAATCTACATCATTAATCTATATAACGTTTCGGGGAGATGTTTTCCCCATCTTCAGATGTTTTAGGCTTCTTTTTGAAAATTTAGTCACAGGTCCTTTATGTGAGTACCATTGGATACATTATATTGCTAAAAAGGAATATGTTCAAACATTCAGTTAGATATATCGTGGAACAACACCTCATCATAACATGTTATTTCATTTTAAAATCTTTCATTTTTAAATTTTAAATTGTTACAAGTACAAACCTGCACGTCCATAATAAAAGATTTATTAAATTTTAAATCGTTACAAGTACAAACCTGCACGTTCATAATGAAAGTTTTTAAAATCCGCCTCTACCCGAAAGAAAAACGGAGAAAAACCCGGGCCAGGATGAGGCTACAGAATTAATGTACACAACCGTGCCAAAGTACACATAAAACTAAATTAATATGAGTCATAAGACAACACAATCATGCAAGAAAATAGTTTTTGAAATTGTTATAAGTTATTTAATAAGTACTACAGCAATGGCGTGATAAAGTACAAGAAGGATTTAATTTTTATTAAAATCAATAAATTATTTTAGTGTAGAAGCACTGGAGCAGGAGGTAGTTTTTAACCGCTGATTTGAACAGATTCAATATCATAATATCTTTTATATTCTTGGGCAGGGAATTATATAGAACAATTCCCGAATGATGCGGTCCTTTTTGGCAAAGAGTGGTTGACTCTCTAAGGCGATGAATATTATTCCTATTGCCAGTATTGTGTTCGTGAACAAGTCAGTTTCGTATGAAGCAAGGGTGGCACTTCACTAATTCGGTCTTAACAAACACGACTGTTTCATAAATATAAATGCAGGGAAGTGAGAAGATATTTAATTCCTTGAATAAAGGTTTACAAGAGTTTCGGGGGTGAGATTTACAAATTATCCGAACTATCCTCTTCTGAATTCTGAAAGTTTGAATACTCTGACCGGAATTACCCCAGAAGGTAATGCCGTAACGTAAATGGGAGTAAACGTTTGCAAAATATACGCAACGGGAAATACGTGGACTAACTGCGTTAACTAAGATTCGGAATGCGTAACACAATTTGCTTAATTGGGAATTAAGATTGTCAATGTGACAATTCCATTTGAGGTTGTCTTGAATATGGAGACCTAAGAATTTTGTATTTGTAACAGTTTTTAATTGTGTTCCGTTTAAAGAAAGAGAAACCTGGGGTAAAGATTTTGTGATACTATTGTGAAATGACATAGACACTGTTTTGTCAGTGTTTACAATGAGACGATTTGCATGGAACCAAGTCGAAAGGTTAGACAAAACTTTTTGAGCGTTGGCGTGTTTACATAGTAAATTAGTGTCACCAGCAAAAAGATCCATTTTGCAATCTGATGTGGATGATGACATGTCGTTCACATACAATAAAAAGAGTATAGGGCCGAGAATTGATCCTTGGGGTACTCCGCAAGTAAGTGGCTTTGTTTCTGAAAGACAACGCTCAAGTATTTTATTTTTAGTATAGGATATTTCTACTTGTTGATATCTATCTTTTAAATAAGAAGTTAGCCATTGATGTGGAAGTCCACGAATGCCTAAAGAATGCAATTTGGAAAGGAGAATTACGTGATCGATGACATCGAATGCTTTGGATAAGTCAAGAAAAACACACTGAGGATTTTCTCCACAGTCAAGGCATGTGGTAACATCGTTTGAGAACGAGAATATGGCGCTTGTAGTGCAAAAGGATTTCCTAAAACCGTGTTGATCGTCAGAGAGAATGTTNCTTATAGAACAATTTTTCTAGGATTTTTGAAAAAGTGGGTAGAAGAGATATTGGTCGGTAATTTCCAATATTAAGTTTGTTTCCTTTCTTGTGTAAATGTTTCACTTTAGCTCTCTTAATCATGTTAGGAAACACCACTTCCGATAAAGAACTATTAAAAATATTTATGAGTGGATTTAATATAGCAATGGACGAAAATTTAACAATAAACTCGGGTATATCATCTACGCCTGCTGAAAAATTATTTTTTAAGGAGCTGATGATTCCCATGACTTCACTGGCGTTAGTTTCGGAAGTGAACATAGAATTGGGTACGCGGGTGGATATAATTGGAGGCAATTGATTTGGATATATTGAGTTCGTTATTTTACCAACTTCTGAGAAGTGAGAATTAAACAAACTTGCGATGTCCTGAGCATTTGATACGATTTTGCCATCGTTTAGTAAAGAAACATTTTCTTCGCGATTTTCAGAAGTTGACGTCTAATTGTTAACAATATTCTTCATGGCTTTCATCCGGTTGTTCGATTTTAGTATATGCCTGTCGTTTTCCATAACTTTAGCTGCATAGACTAATTTTCGAAGAATAGTCTTATATTTACGAAAATAATTATGGAATTCGGGTGGTTGGTTATAGCGTTTTGAAAGATAATATAAATGGTGTTTGTTTTTTGAAGAAATCCTTATCCCTTGGGTGATCCATCTATTGTATTTTATTGTGTTAATTAACTTGTGTTTTATGGGAAAGGTAGAGTTGTAATGTTTTAGGAATATTGAGATAAATACATTGAATTTGTCATCGGTATTTTGGCAATTGTAAACATCTTTCCATGTTTCTTCACACAAATAATTTATAAATATGGATTTATTTATGTCATTAAACTCTCTTGTAAATTTGTAAAGGATTTTAAGTGGTTTTAGTTTATTATTAATAGTCAATACTTGAACAAGGTGATCGATCACTGTATCCGGCGATAAACAT